>QRDG01000100.1:600000-767130 GCA_012064385.1 Puccinellia tenuiflora | reverse complement strand
AAGGCATAAAACCATCCTCTTTGTTTGCCTCGGCCACAACGAGAAATTTATGCAGGCCTGCAATAAATCGGGACTGCGTCGGTCGCCGTACATCCATCGCTGCCGTTCATCCATCTGCATATCATATAATGAGGTTAATCAAGTACAATTAGAAAAACATATTGAATACTAAAATGACCACCGTACATCGACACATGCAATATTTCTTATCAATTATAGATGAAAAGGATAAAGTTGCTAACCTCGGTCGAGGATATCATTTTGTGTGAACTTAAGTGTGGCTCGGGCATTTCATCGAACACATCTTGTGCGTGGCAAAGGAAAAAAAAAGTAGCACCCACTTCCCACCAATCCAAGCAAAAAAAAACAGAGAGAAGAGGGGTGTGTGGCTGGGTGCATATATATAGGTAGGGGAGGGGCATTCGTCCCGGTTCGTGCTACGAACCGGGGACTAATGCTCGCGGCGCGCCACGTGTCCCAACGTGGGAGCTTTAGTCCCGGTTCGTAGCACGAACCGGGACGAATGACCCCAACCGAACCGGGACCAATGCCTCACGGGGGCCTGGCAGCTCGAACCGGGACCAATGCCAGGCATTGGTCCCGGTTTATCACTCAACCGGGATGAATGCAAATTCGGCTCTGTCCGAAAGGTGGGTTTTCTACTAGTGACACGACAATCTTATTGCCACGTTAATTGTTAAAATATACACACAAGCGCACATAAAGAGTATTATAAAACTCACTTACACATAGCTAATCATATTTCTAAACCGCCATCAATACATGTTGAATAAAGGCATTGCCACTATCTCAGAATGCTGAATATCATGTGCTTCCAAAGGATTATATGGAGAAAAAGGCGAAAACATGTACTCCTTCCATCCCAAAATATAAGGCGCCCTTTAATTTCACTGGTCAACGACATACAACATTGAACATGATTTGTACTTATAATATATTCATAAAATTGGTATATAGATACATAAAATGAAAGATTTTTTCAAGATGAATCCAACGGTACCATTTACATATACTCAATCTCTATAATTCATTATATATTACTGGTCAAAGTTTAGCATCGAAGATCAGCATAAAAAATAGCGCGCCTTATATTTTGGGATGGAGGGAGTACATGAGGCACTTCTAAATCTATAGAATTCATGCGTAACTGATGGAGACGGATGAACAATATATTCCAACGGAATATTTGCATACCATCTTCTCAAATGAAAAATGTCCACAATAAATCATGAACAATGGCATTTCGTCCGATCTCAAACATGGACTATGAAAACCTCCTGGAGGACTGAGCTCGTGTAGTCGCTGATGATTGTAAATTTGTAAATTTGTAATATCATCACTTAATCAGATGAAAAAACTTTCACACAAAACAAAGAACTACAAAACTGTTACTATTACGTGAACCCTAGCATTGGTTTTGCATGGCTAATGCCAAATATAATACTCCCTAGGATCCCATAAAAGTGTCGCCCATAAAGCTATGAAGTTCATTTCTCCAACACTAATACAGATCGGAGGAAGTAATTAAAAAGACAGAGGTAGAGAACACTTTGGAATGGGACGAGTTGAAACTTTTTTCTAATATAAAACAATATTTGTGGATAAATATAGTGTCTTTTGTTGTACATAACATAAATGACCATATTTCTCGTGCCTATTTACATGTCCTCCTTCCGCGGCATTACCCATGTTCATGTATTATTCCATTTTTTTTCTAAAACTTCAGAGATGCAAAACTATCACCAAGAAGCATGCTAATGTTTTGAGGATGTTTTTTTTAAAGAATATGAAAAAATTCATGGTATGGAAACTACTATGAAATAGGAAACTACAGAACTATCAAATAATATCAATATATTTTGTTTTAGGCCAAGAAGATAAATTAATTCCCTTTATATTCTTTCAGTAAGTAAATACACTCGGCCTATGTACCATTGGGAAAAAAGTTTACCAAGTGTTTTGATATAGACACTCGGTAAAAAACTTTTTAACAAGTGTAGTTCCGACACTCGGTAAATTAATTTAATGATAATTGGAGAGGACAGCTATGTTTTTTAGCAAGTGTTTTCCGGTGGATACACTCCGTAAAGTTAAGTTTTCTCAGATACTCGGTAATCTATACCTTTCCGGGGGTTCGAAATAGACTCCTCTCTTATGCAAATATGGTGCATGTGTTGGAATGTGTTGCCCACCTCTCCTGTGCCAACTTAAGTTTTTTGGTGAACTGATTAGATGCATTCAACTCGATATTGTATCTAAGCTAAAAGCTCAAGTTCAACACCCCTCGGATACATTACTAGTAAAACTAGTTCATGTGTACACTAAATCCACGTGAAGTGTTGAAATATTTTGCCCGCCACCCCTACATACAATGGGGTGTTGAATATATCGTCCACCTCGATAGCTGCATGCAGTTCAGTTATTGAATTTACTAACTTCTTTTGCTTGAAACTACTAAAAAAAGGGTGGATACAAATCTCAATGGTTTACTTGGACACATACTCCTGATTAAGTATATTTGAGGATAGCTTTCTCAAAAGTATCTAGCCTTAGTCGTCCTCTCTCTCTTGCTTTCTCTCATAAAGCTAGCTAGATACACAGAGTCTTGCATTTCTTTTGAAAGATTATAATCAAGTTCTTCCATCACCTTTTGAGCTGCTATAGTCTAGAGAACTAATTCCAATAGTGCATGACCCAACATTGGCATCATTCTCCAACGTACACAACTTAAAAGCAAATAGTACTTTTGCACTGACAAATTAATGTGTAGAATATAGTATTTCAGAAAATGTTTCATCGAGAGGCCATAAATAGCCTTGCCACAAGCATGTCTGAACCTATCAATTATTAAGGAGCTAAATTAGCTAGTTTGCACCACAATCATCGTATAGCTAGTTGACTTGATTCTATTGAGTCATCTTGCTAATCGGTCAAGAGAGGATAGATGGACTATAAACCGACGGTGACGATGGTGGCGGTGGTGGTCGTGTTCGCGGTGATGAACACACTGACTAAGATGGCATTCAACGAAGGGATGCACACCACCGTCCTCATCGTCCTACGCCAACTCACCGCCACACTCTTCCTCGCCCCGATCGCCTACTTCAGAGAAAGGTTCTTGTAAACATAAATGGATTTCCTTAGAATTAAATGAATTATACCATTATCACCAATTTCGTTTGTCAAGTTTGATCATATCCTACCCCTAGCTGATTTTATTTGTATCCTGGTCGTTCTTGTAGGATGTCGAGTGATACGCCGACCACCGAGATCTTCATCTACCTCTTCTTCAGTGCCTTGCTCGGGTAATTTGATCGATCTATTTTGGTGTAAGCAAGTGTTTATTGGCTTCGTATTGTAATTGCAAGTTTTGAACAATCTGGATTTTGTCCATAATCTCACATGCCGATACTGTGATGCTTGCATGCATGCAGAGCTTCACTCACCCAGTGGCTCTTCTTCCTGGGCCTGCGGTACACCACGGCGACCTTCGCGTGCGCCTTCATCAACATGACCCCCATGTTCACCTTCCTCCTGGCGCTCCCCTTCAAGCTCGAGAAGCTCGACGTCGCCACCCGTTCCGGCGCCGCCAAGCTCACCGGCACGGCCGTGGGTCTCACCGGAGCGCTCGTGCTCGCACTCTACCAAGGTCCCTCCCTCACTTCATCACCTTCCTCGGCAGCAGCAGCATCAGCGAAGCTCGCTGCTCATGCAGTCGGCGGCGGGCGGAGGTGGGCGGTGGGGTCGGCGGCGCTGCTGGGCGGGTCAGCGAGCTGGTCGCTGTGGTTCATCCTGCAGTCCAAAATCGGCACCAAGTACCCAGCCCTGTACTCCGGCACGGCGTGGATGTTCTTCCTGAGCTTCCTCCAGATGGCCGCCGTCGGGGTCGCCACGGAGAAGATGACGTTCCACGTCTGGGTCGTGACCACCAGGCTGCAGGTCGCCACGGTGCTCTTCGTGGGGGTCGCCGGGTCCGGGCTGGGGTTCCTGGCCATGTCGTGGTGCGTGGAAAGGCGAGGACCCGTATTCACCACCGCGTTCATGCCGCTCGTCCAGATCGTCGCCGCCGGGATCAACGTCGTCGCGCTCCACGAGCAACTCCACCTCGGCAGCGTGGTGGGGGCGGCGCTGGTGGTCGCCGGGATGTACTTCGTGCTCTGGGGGAAGAGCAACGAGGCCGGGACCAAGGTGGTTTGCCCACCGTCGGATTCGAAGATCATGGTGGTGGATGAGCGTGGATCACAGGTTGATCAGACCGTGTGATAATGAAGCAGATGCATCAACCATCATCAACGAATTAACTAATTAAGGAGGGAGTCTCCTCGCTGTCGTTCGTGTCCGTCCCTGAAGAACAAGTAGAAGACTAGTGCACTTTTTGGTTTTTCTTTTCATGTCTTTCATAAGAATCCAGTGGACTCCATATTTTCTTTAGTGGGAGAAGTGGACTTTAGATATGTCAAAGTGGACTATTTATAGTTTGAAACGAACGAGTCCTTTAGTCCTTCCTCTCTCCTTATCTTCGTCCCCTCTAGCGGCCTCGCCGACCGGAGTGGGGAGGGGAGAGGTGGCTAGGCGCCTCCTATATACAATAGGTTAGGGTGTAGTCTAGGTAGGGCTATCGTTATGGTGAGTTGGCGTCATGTCGTGTTTCTGTAACCTTCCTTCGCCGCTGGCGAGCAGCGGTTTAGGCCCGGTGAGGCGTACCTCTGCTTTGTGTATGTCAATTGACAAGTGGCTAGTCTAATCTAACAGTCAGTGGCGGACCTAGCGTCCCTGTTGCCCGCCCGGGCAGCTGCCCAGGCTTCCGGCCGGCCGGCACAATGTATTTTCGTACGTATTTCCTTAAAATTTAACACCTAAATCTTTAAATCAACTATTTGCCCGGGCTTTGAAGTATTCCTGGATCCGCTACTGCTAACAGTGGGTTATTTGTGTTTGTGTGGCATTTCTCTTTGTATGACCTGAGTTTTGTTGTACTGGAATTGAAACCATAAATTAGAAATTCATCCATCTAGGATATGGAGGCATTTAGCCTGCATCCCGATAGCCTTTTGGAATAAAAGAAAAACTATATTTCTGTAGCAGATTCGTTATTTGATTGCGGAAAAACGTTGTAATGCTGAATTATCTCCATCCTGATTTTTTCTCTGTGCCATGTGAAGAATCATACACCAAAAGCTTTTCGATGGTCAGTGACAAGGAAGAGCAGATAGCTACATTTCCTTATCAGTAGCAGTTCTAACTATCCTTTTTTAGAAATTGTAGTGGATTCTTTTTGTAGTGGGTTAACTGGGAGGCTATGTGACCGGAGCAGGTACGCCTATCCTATGGTACACTGACTGTTTGCCACCGAGATATTTGTTTCGTGAGAAAAAAAATCCCTGGTGTGCATGTTGAGTAGCTATTCTGTCTGGTAACAGCTTGTGTCACAGTCTTGTGGTTTCTCTGCTTGCTTGGTACGTATGGTATTTGCAGAGGGAGTTGATGCATAAACTGTATTGGTAGGTATGGTATTCTGTACCACTGTTGGATTCTGAGCACGCATAACATTTGACTATCGTTGTATCAGCCGCTTGCTCGGTTACTCTATTTGGTATTTCGATGCTTAGTGTCAACAACATATCCTGATCCTTGCTCTGTTTTCTCTGAAACAGAAATGCCATGTGAATCGGTCTAGGGAGCAATGTGTAAGCTCTAACGTCAGACTAACATGAGGGATTCAAATTGTAAATTCACATGAGCGATGTGTGGTTAGACGCTGTAAGTTAGAGGTCGTCGTCTCGCGTGTACTGTCGCCCCGCCTCAAGTTCTACGCCCTCGTACTCAGTTCATTGCCCGGCTCGAGCGCAACTGAACATAATTTCTTCTCAAAGTACATTCTACCTCCCTTTAGTTGGCAAATATTAGCACGTCTCAAGTTATGCTTTAGCGAAACAAAAAAATATTAGCACTTTCTTTCTGGGTTAATAAATATTAGCAGTTTTGAAGAACGTCTATAATCCCAACACGTCTATGAGATTCCCAGATTGTGGATGGCATTGATATCAAACACCATGAAGTGGCTTTACTGTTACAAAATATAAAAAAAGCAGTTGAACTGAAATCTCCACGGTGCAAATAAAATAGATGGGAGGGAAAAGAGGTTGCTCTTACAGATTCTTTTTTGGAAAAGAAGGGTGGTAAGCATTGTTAAAAGGAGTTAGCTGCAGCCAGGTAGATACGATCCTGAACGGTTCAGCTAGATAGATAGATAGCTTCAGAGGTTGTTAATCTGTTGTAAATCCTAACTACTTGTAACCCTAGCTCTATGAGCTGTATATATATATGGAGTCATGGCCGGTGCCAGAGGTACGGCACAATTCATCTTTCCTGTTAGCTTTCAGAGCCGGCGCTCCTAAACCACCCATGAGATCCACACCACCGTCGTCATCTGTACCGATCAACATCGCGGCCACACTGAGCACCGCCATCACCATCAAGCTCGATCAGGAGAACTTCCTGATGTGGAAGGCTCAGGCTCGATAATCCGGAGTATCAGGCCTGGTTCAAGCAAGATCAGCAGGTACTGAGTGGCCTGCTCTCCTCCCTCACGCCCTCTGTGCTGGGCCACGTCTAGCTCCTCAAGACGGCCGCGCAGGTGTGGGAAGCACTGGATCGTACTTTTGCGTCCAGGTCCAAGGAGCGGATCGTGCAGCTTCGCAACGCGCTGGTGAAGCCGAAGAAAAGGGACATGTCGATGTCCAACTATTTCCATCACACAAAGAAGATAGCCGATACGATGACGGCGATCGGCACTCCACTCAGCGACGACGAGATCGTCTCGTACATCCTGGCAGGCCTCAGCGACAACCACGACAACTTCGCCACGTCGATGTCTGTGTTGGCCGGGAACGACGACTTTACCTTAAGTGACCTGTATGGCCACATGACGGCTTACGAGGCGCGCACCAGCGATCGCACCTCAGGCAATCACAGCAGTGTCCAGTTCCAGCACTCCGCCAACAACACCTCACGCGGCGGGGGTCGCGGAGGCTTCTCTCGTGGTGGAGGCGGACGTGGTCGCAGCGACGGCGGTCGCGGCAATGGAGGAGGCCGCTACAATAGCGGCTAGAATGGAGGGTACAATGGAGGCGGCCATGGCAGTGGCCGTGCCGACAACTATGGACGTGATGGCAATGTCCAGGGCGGAGGGCGTGGACGCGGCGGCAAGTCCACATGCCAAATCTGCCACATCTACGGACACGACGCGCTACGGTGCTATTCGCGTTTCAATCATGTGATCCAACCTGAAAGTTCAAGCCGGGCCGCAAACTTCTCCAACTCCAACGAAGAATACACCAGTGTTCCTAATTGGTATATGGATTCAGGCGCCACCGACCACATGACGAACGACATGGGGCGTCTCCACGTCCATGAAAACTACAGAGGCAACGATCAGATCCAAGTTGCCAACGGTACGTATATGCCAATCTTACATATCGGTGAATCTAGTTTATCTGGTTCAACTCGTAATCTTCGTTTATCCAATGTTCTCCATGCTCCTCATATCAGCAAAAACCTGCTTTCCACTCATAAACTTGCCAATGATAATAACTGTTTCGTTGAAATTCACCCTCGATCGTTTTTTGTCAAGGACCGCACAACGAGGGAAACCCTGCTTCAAGGTAGATCGCACGGTGGTCTATATCCAGTTCCACCATGTCATCCTCATCATGAACCACGTCTTCCGCAAGCTCACACCACCTCTCCGTCCAAGGAATTGTGGCACCGCCGACTCGGACACCCTGCTTCACCCATTGTTCAAGCCATCCTTGAGTCCAATAATTTAGATGTTATCCAGAATAAAGGAGTGCCGCATGTATGTGATGCATGCCAGCAGGCTAAACTCCATCAGCTGCCATATACAGCTTCTAGTCGTGTTTCTCAATTTCCTTTAGAACTTGTCCATACGGATGTATGGGGTCCAGCAATTAAATCAGCTGGCGGGTTCAGATATTATGTTAGTTTTCTCGATGATTTTAGTAAATTTTCATGGGTATACGTGTTGAAGCATAAATCAGATGTTGAGCATGTGTTTTATCAATTTCAGAAGCAGGTTGAACTCACTCTTGGCAGAAAAATCACCTCCGTGCAATCCGATTGGGGAGGGGAGTATCAAAAATTACACACTTATTATAATAATACTGGCATAACTCATCGAATCTCCTGTCCACACACCCACCAACAAAACGGGCGATTGAACGCAAGCATCGTCACCTCGTAGAAACAGCCTTGGCCCTCCTCGCTCAATCCTCAGTTCCTCTTCGTTTTGGGACGATGCGGTTCTCACAGCCTGTTACCTCATAAACCGCATGCCAAGTCGTGTAATCCAGAACCTAACTCCCTTCACCAAACTCTTTAAGAAAGATATCGACTATGGTCGTCTCCGCGTCTTCGGATGCGCGTGCTGGCCCAATCTCCGGCCATATAATAACCGAAAGCTGAGTTTTCACTCACGCATGTGCACCTTCCTAGGTTATAGTCCAAACCATCTCGGTTATCGCTACCTGGACCGTACTACGGGCCGCATATATGTTTCTCGCGACGTTGTTTTTGATGAACGCGTCTTTCCTTTCTCCCGTGACTCCACTCAATCCGTTCCTCTCACCGAAGATGCGATTCTTCTCCCTGAACCAGATATGGATGATCCTTTGTGTACTGATGATGCAAATTCTACTGATGGTCTTGGTCCCTCTTATGTTTCAGGACATCCACCAGCTCCAGTGCATAGCAATCAACATGCACCTCCTCACGATGATCACGCGGAAGCTGCAGAGCACAAGGAGGATCATGATGGGCTTGCTGATAATGCAGCTCACATCGAGCCTCGGGAGGGTGGCTCCGCTCCGCAGACCCCGTCACCTACGATCCACGGGCCAGTCCACGGTCATAACCCGGGCTCCGCACGTTCATCACCAACTCTTGATTCCACGGCTGCTCCACCGTCCAATTCTGGTGCAGCTGATGACTGTAGTGCACCTGAACTTCCGTCTAGGCGCCAGATCAAGCCTGTGTGCCTGTTTGAAGGGATGATTCGTTATGATACAAGAAAAAGGGCGTTTGCAGCTGAACCAAGGTCTCATGTGGATGCATTGATGGATCCTGCTTGGAAATCTGCCATGGATGCAGAATTTAGTGCCTTATGTCTTAACAATACTTGGATACTCGTTGATCCACCACCTGGTTGACACATTAATTGTTGGATGCAAGTGGGTTTTTAAGATTAAGCAGAAGGCAGATGGATCAGTGGACCGATACAAGGCTCGGCTCATCGCTCGGGGTTTTACACAGCGCCAAGGGATTGACTACATAGATACCTTTTCACCTGTTGTCAAAGCTACTACTGTCAGGCTGATCCTGTCAATCACCGTGTCCAGGGGATGGATTTTACGACAGGTTGATGTTCAGAACACGTTTCTCCACGACGATCTTAAGGAGGAGGTGTATATGTATCAACCGCCGGGTTATGCTGATAAAAATTATCCAAATAGGGTTTGTAGGCTGCAGAAGTCTTTATATGGATTAAATCAGTCACCGGGGGCATGGTACTCAAAATTGAGTTCGAAGTTACAGTCATTAGGATTTGCTCCGTCCAAGGCAGACACCTCTCTGTTTGTGTTTGTTGACAAGCATGTAATAATTTACATGTTGATCTACGTAGATGACATTATCATCACAGGATCTTGTAGTCAGGCTGTCAGTGTGTTGCTGAAAAGGCTGCATGATTCTTTTGCAGTTAAGGATCTTGGGAAGCTGTTGTATTTTCTTGGGGTAGAGGTGACAGACACAGATAGGGGTATTGCTTTGACACAAGCCAAATATGCAGCGGATATACTTCGGCGAGCAAACATGCAAAACTTCAGAGATATTTCTACACCAATGTCATCTTCAGAGAGGATTAGCAAGTCTTCAGGTACCTTGCTCACTGACGACATGGCATACAGTTACAGAAGCACGGTTGGTGCTCTGCAGTATCTTTGCTTGACACGACCAGACATTTCATTCGCAGTGAATCGAGTCTGTCAATTCCTTGCCGCTCCAACAGATGTTCATTGGTCAGCTGTGAAAAGAATACTGCGGTATGTCAAGGGTACCATTGATCTCGGGTTACAGATACATAGATCTTCGCCAACTGAGCTTAGTGTTTATACAGATGCAGACTGGGCGGGATGCCCTGATGATCGTCGATCGACTGGTGGTTATGCAGTGTTTTATGGACCAAATCTGGTGTCATGGAGTTCGCGGAAGCAACCAACTGTCAGCCGGTCGAGTACAGAGGCGGAGTACAAAGCCATAGCAAATGGAACGGCTGAAGTCACGTGGTTGCAGTCTGTTCTCAGGGAGCTGGGAGTGTTTCAGTCACAGGCTCCAACTCTATGGTGTGATAACCTCGGAGCTACGTACGTTCTTAACAGCCAATCCTATGTTTCATGCACGAATGAAACATATAGAAATTGATTTCCATTTTGTGCGGGAAAAGGTTTCAGCAGGAACACTGAAAGTTCAGTTTATTTCCTCTCAAGATCAGCTAGCAGATATCTTCACGAAGGCGCTTGGTCGAGATCACTTTGATCGTTTGAAGTTTGAGTTATGTTTAGCTAGCACACGTCTGGATCGAGAGGGGCTGTTAAAAGGAGTTAGCTGCAGCCAGGTAGATACGATCCTGAACGGTTCAGCTAGATAGATAGATAGCTTCAGAGGTTGTTAATCTGTTGTAAATCCTAACTACTTGTAACCCTAGCTCTACGAGCTGTATATATATATATATATGGAGTCATGGCCGGTGCCAGAGGTACGGCACAATTCATCTTTCCTGTTAGCTTTTATAAGCATGTGCATCGATTCGAATTTAACTGCGGTATGAAGAACGTTAAAAGGCACAGCAAGAGAAGCCACCTCACTACAGGAAGGAAGTTCAACGCCGAGGGTTTTCCCCCTCGGCTTAGCCCCGTTTACCCTCGGCTTAGGTCAATGCCGACGGTGACCCTCGGCATTGAACCCTCGGCTTAGGTGGTCCTCGGCACAGCACGATACCGTCGGCGTTGCTTCGGCCGTCGGCGTAGAGACTTGTGCCGACGGTTTATTTCGCCCCTCGGCGCAGTTTAGCCTTCGCCGTAGAAAGTTAACGGGACGGAGAAGACGGCGCCCAGGAGCAGTGCCGAGGGGGATACCCTCGGCATAGGTGGCCACGTGGAGCACGCTGGAGGGCTGGGGTGAAGGAGCTACGCCGAGGGGGTAACGCTCGGCGTTGGTGGAGCTGTGCCGAGGGGGAAATCCTCGGCGTAGGTTGCCACGTGGAGCGCGCTTGAGGGCTGGTGTGGAGGAGCAGTGCCAAGGGGGTTACCCTCGGCGTTGGTCGAGCAATGCCGAGGGGGTTACCCGAGAGGGAAATCCACGGCGTAGGTTGCCACGTGGAGCGCTTGAGGGCTGGTGTGGAGGAGCAGTGCCGAGGGGGTTACCCTCGGCGTTGGTGGAGCAGTGCCGAGGGGGTTACCCTCAGCGTTGATGTCCACAGGACTGGGGCGACAGGACCAATGCCGACGGTTTAACCATCGACATTGATGTCCACTATTTTTTTTTTTGCCACTATTTTGCACCTAAAAATTCCCACAGCAGCAGATGCATATATATATGAATTGACTGTAATAATGCAAAAATATTCAGCATACACAATATACACAAAGATATCACATGGCTAGCATCAAATCTCGATACATAGATACACATCACTACAAGTTCATTACACAATCATCACTACAAGTTCATTGCACATAGTCTTCGAGAGCATCATCACTACAAGTTCATTACACGTAGTCATGGGATACATGTCACATGGCAACCAGCCTTCAACGGACTTCAAGCACCGGCACAACACACACTTTGTCTTCGAGAGCATCGTCACTACAAAATGAAAGAACACACGGAGCCCGGGCGTTGTTGTCGGACTCGTTGAGGAGGGCGCCAAATCTGCAGGCCGCCAGCGCCAAGGAGTCATTTCCTACTGCTTGCGTCGGGTGTCTCGCCTCCGTGGTGCACATTAACGATTCTAAAATTCTGTTGAATCTTTTCCAGCAGTCTACTGCACATTAACGATTCTATCAAATACTAACATCCAAACAAATTGTAACAAAGATAATGCAGTTCTCCACAAGTGAACATTATTAGAATTCATCCCCTAGCACAACTTAAGCAACAACATCACCACGGCAAAAGATCAAATCTATGTAAATTCTAAAGATAAAAATTAATCAAAGTAGCAGGCCCTAACCCAGCTTAAGCAACAACACTACAGCAGTCACTCATGGTCTCACGCACACCCAGCTTAAGCAGCAGAAGTCGCTAAAATTATTCAAAGCGGCAGCCCCTAGCAAGACCCAAGCAGTCACTCACGCACACACAACAATTAGCAGTTCAGCGCAATACTCTACTAAAGATAAGATTGTATCCCGACTGTAATTGGTATAGCTTACAACTGTTATCGTATCTACTAACTAGCACATCTTGTGAATGGACCATTTCCTTCTTAACCCTACACGACAGAACAACTCTCAAACTTACTGCAGTCTATGCCTTTGTAGCACCTGAAAGTCACAGAAACATTGGGAAACAAACTTACTAACTAGAACAACTCTACCAACTTTTATTTGTAGTACAGCAAACTATTTGGACTTGTACATGAATTTGCCTACGCTCACAGAAACATTGGGAAGTAAATTTGCACGCACGCATGCAAGATGAGCAGCAGGACATTAGCAGACCTGAGTTGGTGTGGATGTGGTGGATCCTCCTTGTGCTGGGCATGGTGTACATCAGCAGCAGCAGGTCCCAGAGCAGGGCGGCGGCGCATCTGGGCAGCTCCTCATCCATGTGCTGGAAGACGGCAGCTTTTCTGCTCCGTTTGGACGCCGTCAGCAGCCGGAGCTCGGAGAGGCCGGCAGCGCAGAGGGGTCGCCATGGCCGAGGTCGGGGTACGGAGTTCCTGCGGCCGGCCGGACGAATCCCCGTGGGAAAATCAGCAGAAATACGATGAGATGGGAGGCGTAGGAGAGTAGATCGGGGCTGGGACTTACGGATCTGAGGACGCCCTGCTGCGCTATGGGTTGCCGTCGTGCATGGTGGTTGCAGCTCTCTAGGGCGTCGTTACCTCCGTTCCTCGCTCCGACGCCGCGGGTCGAGTCAGCCGTCTCCTGCAGCACCGGACGACGCACGCGGTCGGACTCCCCGTGAGGCTCAGGGTGGGGCGCGGGAAAGGAGAGATGGGAGGCGGCGGTGCTCGCGGGGAAGAGAGGATGGGAGTGGCGGCGGGGTGTCGGGGGCGAGATACAGGGGAATCCAGATGGGAAGCGAGACTGAGAGGGGAAAAGGGGGGAGTTTAGACCCACAACGCGCGCGCTGCTTCCGGAATTTTTTCGCTCTGCGCGCGCTAAGTCTGCCACACCCCGCGAAATTTTCGTCACCCCGAAATCAATGTGTAGGGATGTAAGCCACTGTACTTAACCACTGAAAGTTTATTGATCTCGTTTCCCCTCTCCCCGAAAGGCGGCCGACATGCGAAAAGGGAGAGAGCCCTCTTTTCTTGCGCGGCCGGCGGCCGGATCGGTGGTCTTCTCCCTCTCCGGCTGTCGTTGTGGCGGCGGGAGGGTGGAGGGACCTCCGATCTGTGCTTAGAGCAACTCCAGCTGTTGGCCTCCCCAGGCCGATTTGTCGGTGTTTTTTTCGGCCTGCTGGGGGGGCGCCGGCGGAAAAAATCGACCTGGGGGCGGGCCGATTCCCAGCCGCGGCCCCAGGCGGAACGGCTAAAACACGAGATAAAGTACGAAACTTACGCGAATTTGACGAAATTTGTTCAAACTTGACGTTTTTTCGTCGAACACGGAGGATATCATACAAGATAACTAAAAAAAAAAAAAAACACGGCGGCGCGGCGTCTACATGCCGAAGTGGCGGTAGAACTGCGTGTAGTCCCCGCCGTCGTCGTCCTCGTCGTCCTCCTCGTCGCCACCGGTCGGAGGAGGAGCACTGCACCCAGCGCCGTCGCCGCCGCCGTGCTGGCTCGGGCCGGCACCGTCCTCGTCGCTGTCGTCCAGCACGACGTACTCCGGCCCGGCGCGACGACGGCGGCGGCGCTCATAGCGCGCGAGGAGCTCCTTCTCCTCGGCCTCAATGCGCCGTTGGCGCTCCTCCTCCTCCCGCTCGTGCTCACGGGCCGACCATTCCAGCGCGAAGTCCACCGGCGTCGGAGGGACGTCGTTGAGGCTGGCCGCCATGGCGGCCCGCACGGCCTCCTCCTCGTCGTAGGCCTCCTCCTTCACGACGGCCTTCTTCTTGAAGGCCTTCTTGAGGGCGTGGCCGCCGGTGCCGGGCTCCTTCTTCGGCGTAAGCATGCGGGAGGAGCTCCCGCTGGTGCCGGTGCCGGTGCCGGGCTCCCTGATGACGATGTCGCAGGAGCCGCTCCTTCACGGCGGCTCGTCCGCCGTCTCCTCCTTGACGCGGGCGAACGGCGTCGAGGAGTGTGCGGCGTCGGAAGAGGAGGACGACGAGAAGGACATCCTCCTCGGCGTTCATCCTTGGCGCGCCGACGGGCCCTAAAGGCGCGGCTCGTTGACGTCCTCGATGTACTCGAGGACGTACGCCAGCGACCGGCCGGGCATGCCCCACCACCGCTTCCGGCCGTCGCTGTTGTTGCGCTTGTGCGCGTGCGCCACCGGGCCGGGGTAGTCGCTGAGCTGGCGCTGGCGGCGGTCGGCGAACCCGGCGCGCTGGGTTCGGCCTGGGACGCCGGATAAAATTTGGGGGATCCGGCCCAGCCGAGTTTGCTTGGTGGCCTGTCGGGTGGGGGGAGATTCGGCCCAGGTTAGCCTTTCTCCCCCTTTTCTTTATCACTTATTTATTTGCTCTTCCTTCTTTTTCATCAATAAACAACCAACTCTGGGTACCCGGGGTTACATCCCCGACAATCTGACACATGATTCCATCCGGTGCACCCGAAGTAGGAGTTTTCAACTCTGAGTGCACAACCTTAGTAGGGAGTAAGCGGTGCTGGTGAAGCAGGTCCAACCTCAAAGTGGGATCTTGGCCCCCACCACCTAACAAAATACTCTTATACATATATTAGGGACCCATGCATGGTTAGGTGGGATTCCGACGCTCCGTTGGCCCCGCTTCGGTGAAACCCTAGCCCCGCTGGAAAAAAGTCAAACTTGGTCATCTACCACCTTGACCGGCGTCGGTAGGGGTAGACCAATGGACTTTTTTGCTTGGTTGTATTTGGGTAGGACATAGGAGCATGGAGAACCAAAATCTTATGTGATTTGTCACATGATTCCATCCGGTGCACCCGAAATGGGAGTTTCCACCTCCAAGTGCACAACCTTCCTAGGGAGTTAGCGGTGCCGGCGAAGCAGGTCACACCTCGGAGTGGGATCTTGGCTCCCACCACCTAACGTCAAACTTGGTCGTCTACCACCTTGACCGGCATCGATAGGGTGTAGACCAATGGACTTTTTGGCTTGGTTGTGTTTGGGTAGTACATAGGAGCATGGAGAACCAAAATCTTATGTGATTCGTCACATGATTCCATCCGGTGCACCTGAAGTGGGAGTTTCCACCTCTAAGTGCACAACCTTACTAGGTAGTAAGCGGTGCCGACGAAGCAGGTCACACCTCGGAGTTTGACCCGTGGCGGGAGTTTACTCCTACACGCCCATCACTTCTCTAGGTGTTATCGCATGCACGTGAACATGCTCACACCCGGGAGCTAGGAATTGCATATATGGACCTTCCACCACACTTGTACATGTATGCTAGGGACACTTGCAAGTTTTTATGTGATTCCGACGCTCCGGCGGTCTTTTTCCAGTGAAACCCTAGTTTGTGGCCTCCGGAGATCTACCCCCTATCTTTCTCCGTACGAGGGTTGACCAATGTACTTTTTTGTGGGATTGCGGCGCTCCGGCGGTCTTTCTCCACCGAATCACCAGTCTGTGGGCCCCGGCGGTCTACCCCTATAGCTCGTTCTATATATGTGATATATTACTAGAAACTAAAAGTATTATGCAACCAAAATATCAAATGCAAACACATTTAAATCATATATATACAGGAAATTAAAGGGGGTAATACAATGGAAAAATGAGCAATGCCGAGGGGGTTACCCTCGGCGTAAGTGGAGCAGTGCCGAGGGGGTTACCCTCGGCGTAGGTGGAGGCATGGCGTTCTTCGCTAACGAGGAAGCAAAGAGCGTTGGGGCCATTCATGTTGCTAACTCCGACGGGAGAAACGGGAGCGGCGTGGATGTGGTACACACGAAGGTCAAAACGATTTGACACCTTATCCTACACTACCATGACACCAATATCTCCACCATATTTTCTCCCTCGGACAACAACGTGTAGAGTTATCTTTCAGAAAGGTTTGGTAATAAGTTATTGAATTCTCTCGGATATGTGCTTGTCAATATATCGAAGAATATTACATGATACTAACATACTAATTCTTTTGGTTGGAAAAAATTGAAGCTTTGGCAGCAAAGAACAAACCAGTTCAGATATAACTGTAAGTTAGTCTGGCTTGCATTTCTGTAGTGAAATAGTGTCATTGCCATCTAAGAAAACTCTAAATCTTCTTTTGGTTGCCGGTGCGCACCTATTTCGGTTCTCGGCTGCCAGCGAAATACGATTTCTCATGTACAAATATCTACAAATGCTCTAGCTTTCTTCGGTTTAATTTATAGTTTCAGAAACACACTGTCAAACGAGATACACAAGTTCTTTCTAAATGCTTTTTATTAGGGTGAATAGTTGCGTGTACTCATCTCTTGGCAGTGCCGAGGGGGTTACCCTCAGCGTAGGTGAACTAAAAGTATTATGCAACGAAAAAATCGAATGCAAACACATTTAAATCATATATATATACAGGAAATTAAAGGGGGTAATACAATGGAAAAAGGAGCAATGCCGAGGGGGTTACCCTCGGCGTAGGTGGAGCAATGCCGAGGGGGTTGCCCTCGGCATCTATGCTCAGGTGCATGCTTGGGCGAGGTGGCGCGGGAGTGGGACCGGGCGTACCTCCTGGCCTGCGCGGCGGGGCTCATGGTCAAGCTACGCCGACGGCAACCCCCTCGGCTTTGCTATGCGCCATTAACTTGCGGTATACAATGAAAAAAGGAGCAATGCCGAGGGGGTTACCCTCGGCATCTATGCTCATGTGCGTGCTTGGGCGAGGTGGGCGCGGGAGTGGGACCGGGCGTACCTCCTGGCCTGCACGGCAGGGCTCATGGTCAAGCTACGCCGACGGCAACCCCCTCGGCTTTGCTATGCGCCGTTAACTTGCGGTATGCATAGCTACGCCGACGGCAACCCCCTCGGCTTTGCTATGCGCCGTCAACTGTTCTCCAACGGTGGTCGCCAGCGCACGATGTGGCGCGTGCTGTGCCTACGGCCAACCTGTGCCGACGGTGGCCCTCGGCGTTGCTCTATCTATGCCGAAGGTTATTCTACACCGACGGTCACCCTCGGCGTTGCTCATCTATGCCGACGGTTACACTACGCCGACGGTTTTTTTCCGGCCGTGGGCACCGTGCGAGCTATGCCGAGGGCCCCGACATTTCCCCCTCGGCGTTGAAATCCCCCTCGGCATCGCTGTTTGTTCCGGTAGTGCCTGAATGATAATATAAATTATAGATCAAATCATCAAATTAGCGATGCTGACATATGAGGCATAGCTTTTTCCAGGCAAAACAATCCAAAGGAAAAAAAATACTCTCGCAAGTTCAGAAATAACAAGATAAAAAAATATCGTGAAAATTGTACGGCTGAGAGCAAAGATGACTAGAACCATGGCTTGCAGCTAAGAACGCAAAATGGTGGTCTGCAGGCGCTCGATCGAGGTTGAGGTCACTTATATTGCAGTGAGGATGATGAAGCAAGCTGCCATAGCCGTAATGTAGGGTAGATAGACTTTGGTCTCAAAAAAATTATTTTTCCGCCATCCAGAAATTTCGCAGTGGTAAACAAGATGACCAGTTCTGCAAATACCACATTTAACAAGAACATCAACCATTCAAGCAGCAAGTCTGCTGGAGCACAAGCGGATTAGACGACATAGCTACTAAAGATGCATACAGAGAGTCTTCTTCGTGGAACCAATATCTTTGTTGAAGATAGTCTTGGTCCGAGTTATAACATAGACAGTTAGAGCTGCTGATAAGGAAATGCAGCTCTCTACTTTTCTTTGACGACGCCCTTGTCGCTGACCATCCAAAACCTTCTTAATATCCTCCGTCTTCACATGTCATTCCTGTTTCAAGGAAACAGAGGGAGGATCAAAATAGAGGTAATTCAGTAGTATTTCATTATAATTGACTAGCATGAGAAGTAGGTACTACAACGATAGTCACTCAAATGTTATGTGCGTTATAAATAAAAATAATGAATTTGGTCTAGAAATCGCTGTTTTTCTTTCAAAAGCTGTAGCCAGTGCAGATTAAGTGCCTTCAATCGCAGACCGACATGTATTTCAGAAACACAAAAATCTAACCATACAAAGAGAAATGCCTGACACACAAATACAAATTACCCACTGTTAGCTTGAAGCCTTGGACATGCAATTTGATGCATAAAAGGCACATTTACAAGGTGGTACGCCTAACTCATATGTCATGCATAAACTCAAGAATGTCTGTCCGCATAAAATCTACGTCCCACTTGTGTGTGATAGCAGCACTAAGTAACACTCGGAAAAAATCCAAGTATTAACAATCTCGCACATAAGCTTCAAAAGAAACAATCTCATCCATAGCTTGAGGTTCACAGATAAGATAGCCAGTAGAAAAACAAACCATGCCTATATTAAGAAATAGAAGCTCAATGCCAGGATTGATGGGTGTGTCGGTGTGTGATAATATTTCAGGACAACCAAATATAGCGGCGAACATGAAAACAAGGCTAGGCACTTTCAGCTCTTGTACTGATTTTGTAGGTCATAAACACCTTTCATTATTACCCTTGTATGCAAGTGATTTCAGAACATCACAAGGTAAACATTATCTAATGTCAGTTAACACCATTCCACGGCTGTACCAGACAGTTGAATGAACGATGCACATTGCAAGTCTATGGAACCCGAACAAGACCAATATACAGATCATCTAAAGGCCAAGAGATAAACCTTGCAGGATCATCCCTGGGTGCAGGGAATATGGGTGGCCAAGTCATCATAAAAGGATAGATAAAACTGTAATGTCGATCCTTTTTGGCTGGCTCATGCACTTTACGCAGTGTCTTGCTCGTGACATCCAGATAGAGTGTGCATCCACACATTTTCAAGAACACAAACTCAGCATTATCCCCCACGTGGCATAAATAGGGAAAACCATGCTCATCCTCGTGCGTTTGATCTAGCATCCTCAACTTCGCACACATCTCATGCAAACAAAGGGTATGGACCAGCAACCAATTGTCCCCCTTGTGGAGCCAGATGCAAAGTTGAAACTCATTGACATGGGTGAGATATACACCTGAAGCATCATCGGTCCGTGACAAGGTGGTGCTATAATAGTGGTATTTCACTTCTTGTGGGAGTGGAATTCTGGATAAAATTGAGTCTGTAAGATCCAACACAACAACACTGAAGCCGGCAGCCATATAGATCTTGTCACCGACAAGCAAAGCTCTTGGTGCCGTCAGTGGTTGAAGGAACTGGTCCGTGGCCATAGCACGCAGGCACCAGGCACCATCTTGCAACAAATACACGCTCAGCCTGAAATTTCTTGCCCCCCTAGTCCACTCCGCCAACAAGTACAGGTAGGACAAGCCGCCGTCTTCTTCTTCTTTGGACAATACTGCACCCAAAAGTCTCTGGATGGAGTCCTGGGTGGTTGGGAGTGGTGGGACGATGGGCATGCCTCCCTCGGGACACATCGGGTGGTGCAGTTCAAGTACCAATTGCCATCCTTTTGAACATCGGGTGAAGACGCAGCCGTTCCGGCAGTTCATGATCGATAGCCTGCCATCACATGCGCCGAAGCTGTATCCGGCCACGCGGCGGACGACGGTGTCGAGCTCTAGGGGCTGGGGCAGCATCGGCACGAAATGCGGAGCGTGGTGATCCTCCGACCAGATCGCCCCCTGATCGTCGATAAAGAAGCCAAGGAGGGGCGGGTGGCGCTTGCGGAAATGTTTTAGGAACCCGCGTTGAGAGGTGTGGTGGTACCAGTGCTTGCAGACAAGGGCGGAGCGGAGGAGACTGGTGGGGAAGCCCAGGCGTAGGAGGATCTCGATGAGGAGGTTGTCGTCCTCGAGCACCTTGCACACGGCGGCGGCCGCCCCCAACGGTGGGGAACGCCGCTCCTGCATCCTGCCATCCGCATATTCATCCTTGTTGGTATCGACCAGCCTGAAAAAAGAAACGCATGTGACTGATTTGTTCAACCAATGTTTCTCCCACACGCAGCAACATATATAAAGAAAAAACTAAACGAAATGAAGCGTGGGGAGAGATGGGAAGATCGGATCATCTTACATATATAAAGATTGAATCTCCTCCTGGGCAGCATCCATCATCTAATCTCCCTCGGTTGGCCGGCTGCCGCAGCAAGCAAATGTTTAGGTAGGGTTTAGTCCTTGTGTGGGAGCAAAGGCAGCTAGGGTTTCCCGCATGAGAAGACAATATATTGGGAGGGAAGGGGAAAAGAATATCTGACTGACCTCAATCAAATCGAAAGAAGAGGGGGGAAGAAGAAGCGCCGGTGGCCGCCGCCGGTGACGTGCTGCTCAGATCCGCGGCGCCGCTGCTTTCTGCCGGTGCGGCGTTGTGGTGACGAACAAGTTCGATGCCTTGTAACGTGATCCTGCCCAATTGAACATTAGGTGAGGCCCATACAGCCCAGCACGTACGCACAGTTTACAAACAAGAAGAGACTCGGAAAAAAAATATTAGGAAGACGTTTATCATGCAAAATGCTCACATTTAATATTTTTTCTTTCTCGCTTCAATCGTTACTTTTTATCTGTGAGTTAATCATCGCTTAAATGTGAGCATTTTGCATGATAAACATGATCCTAATATTATTTTTATTAGCTCTTTTTTTTTTGAAACATATTTTTATTAGCTCTTGAATAACAATTGAATAGCGTTTCTCTTTATTAGCTCGTAGATTCTATTTTTATAGCCGTTAATCATCGTCATTTGACCGACATCCCCTCTTTCGCCGACGCCAATGACGGAGGCAGGGGTATTGCTCCCCCTGAGATTTGATATTTATGCCTAGGTCCATGCTCCCTTTAAGCTAAAGACTACGTATTTTTCCTCTTGGGCCCTCCTTATAGTTGTATTTTATGCTTTCCCCCATAAACAAATTCTGGCTCCGCCCCTACGTGATAACACATTGATCAGACTGTGTTGTAATGAAAGAATGCATCAATCAATCAACGGATTCAGGAGTGAGTCTCATCATTTGTCGTACGTCCTTGAATAACAAGTAGAAGACTAGTGGGCTCACATAGAGGTGTCGTCCCTGTGCCATCGTCATCCTCGCTGTCGTGGCAATAGGGAGGATGAGAAGGGAGGGCCCACATAGGATTTTCCTCGGTCAGGTGCTCTGCGGGAAGGAGGAGCAATATGTGTTTACGTGGGCTCTAGAAGCTATGATGAAATGGGTAGCTCATCAACACCGGCTTCCTTGTAGAGTCGTTATCTCTGGACAACGAGGTCGCTTCCCGCTCGAGTGTTGCTTGCGCCTTGATGCTTATGTGGAGGATGTTTGACCTCGATGCGGGAGATCTCCCCAGCTTCTCCCCAAGTGGCAGTGTCCCCGGCGCTATCGCTGGTGCCCGAATATGGAGATCATGTCGATGCAGCAGTTAAGATGTAGTATCTGATTGCATTTTTTAATTAGCATCCGAGGTCCTAGTTGCAAAGTTAGAGGACTAGAGTGTAATTACTTATTTTCTAGGGGTCCTATAAGTAAGCTAAAGAACAATCGCTATCGCTTAATCAGAGGAAATCCACTAACGTAGTCTCCCTGCCACTTATGTCTAAGTTCTGCGCCCATGGCTAATGGTCCCTGCCGCCGCGCTGTACACATCGTCGATGAATTCCACCTGTCCTCTATGAGACTATGACAAGGGTCCAAGAAGAAAAAGAATAATATCTACTTGACGATTTTCTTTCCCTTTATAGTTTCCTTTCATGGCAATCAAGTGGACTTTGTATGTCGCAGAAGACCATTCAAATTAAGTCGCACAGATAGTTTAAAGTGGATTATTTATAGATTTGAATCGGTGCCACCGAGCAACCGCACTAAAAGGCCATATGAATTTTCTATTTATTTATGGGCGCCCTATAGCTCATCCTAAGCAAACATCCCTCTATCCAATCGTCCTCCTCCTTTCCTCCTTCCTACCACAACCATCGTCCGGCCATCCTCAGAGCGGTGGATGCGGGCCTCATAGACGAAGGGGACCGAGGTTTCTCATCGTGGTGGCAAGGGGCTCCAATAACTTTGGAGACATAAAATGTTTTGAAGAACAAAGGACAAGGAAATATCTAGTGCTACCACCTCTTTAGGTGCTCCCTGTACTACCATTGAAATAAAAAAGTTTGAATGTTTCAAAAAATTGTATGAAAAAGTGTGAGTATTCACAAGATACGTGTCTACAAACTTTAAAATTTTCATATCCAAATTCAAAAGGAGCACCGAGAAAAAAATAATGTAGCATGAATAGCGTCATTAGTGTATAAAAAGACAAAAAAAAAACAAAAAATGACATTGTTCATGCTAGATTTTTTTTGTTTCTCAATGCTCTAATTTGGACCTAAAAATAAAGACTATAAACACATATCTTGTGAACATTCACATTTTTTATAAATATTTGTGAAATATCGCAAATTGTTTTTAATCGTAGCACGTGGAGCATTTAGGGATGGTAGCACTATATATTCTCTCAACAAAGGATAAACCGGTTAGATCATGATCTTTTAAATTAATTTCATCAACCATTGGTTTTTCTTAACTTAGAAAAATATTTAGTCTCTCCTATCTAAAAAGAACATTTGGCTCCTTAGTCTGCCGTACGTCGTGCGTTTCGTCCAGCGTCCCGCTCCGCCACTCCTCGCTCTGGCCCCACCTCGGTGTGTGTTTCGCTCATTTCCTCCAGCGGTCGGTCCGCCGAAATCATCGCTCGTCCGGTCGTCCCCACGCCGCGCCCGCATCCGCCCCTCCTCCCACCACAAACTAGCGGCTGGCGGCGGCGCCGACGAAGTCCGCGTCGCCGGATCCTAGAGCCTCGCCTCCGTGCGCCGCTCCCAACAAGTGCCGGCGAGGATGAGCAGAAACACCAAGCGGTGGGCTCCGCGGACGAGAGGGACAAGGGAGGCGGTGGCGGCGGCGGCGCCGCCGACGAAGTCCGCGTCACCGGATCGTAGAGCCTCCCACTGTTGCCGCGCGTCCGTCGTCCACTCTTGCCGCGCGTCCGTGGTCGAGGCTCGGATTTTCTCACCAAGATGAAAAAATGCCGATACGCCGCCGGGGACGTCGTCGACACGGCGGGGACACGGGAAGCAAGTCGAAGCCCATCTTAACCCTAATAACCAGCGCTCTCTCCGTGTATTCACTCGATTGGATTGACCCAAGATTGGATCGAGGCCACAAGAGCGACCGCACGAGCGTAGCGGCGCCTGCAGTTTTCCTCTCCGCCCCGCCTGGATTTGCCTCGCCGGTGCCTGCAGTTTCCGTCTCCGCCACCTGTAGTCTCCTCGCCGACACGGAGAGAGCGCTCTGCCACCACCGCCCGCACACAGCCGCTCAGTGCTCTAACTCCATTCGTTTGCTTGCAGATATGGATCGAGCCTCCGCCTCCCAGAATCAGGCTTCACGCACCGCCGCCTCCGCCCGGAATCGCGCCTGCTCTGCCCGAATTAGCCATTCTCCGCCCGGATTCGCCGCTCCCTGGCCGGATTCGCTAGCAAGGTAACTCCTCCTGCCGTTCTTACTTTTGTGGTTGCAGGCTTGCTGCGCTGCCTCTACTTCCGTCATGCTTGCTGTTGTGATTGCTGCGTTACATCTGCTTGGCTTCTTGCTTTCTCCTTTCTGATGTGCTTGACAGCTTGGCAATTTGGCATGACGATGTGTGCTTGGCTGCTGATGTTGCTGCTGTGTTGGTATTTGTAGGAGTGAGATACCGACGACATGTCATCTGCAGGCAGTGGCATGGCAGGCAACTTCTTTACTATTTTTCAATTTTCTATGCTTTATGTCTATCTCAAATTCTAATACTAGCATATGATGTATTTTGCAAGTACCAGGAGCATTCTGGAATTGATGAATGCTGATCATTCAGTCATTGAGGACAGGAAAAGGCAACAAATGGGGCAGTATTTTCATCTCATCATCTGACTATCTCATGCACTGAAATTTTATGTCTTTATTACATGGCCTATTATTTTTACACATATATCGCCGTATCACCGTATTGTTGTTTTCTGAAATTGCCATATCCCGTATCGCCGTACCCGTGTCGCCATATCCGTCTCGGCGTATCGATGTACTACTTTCTAGCCATCATGCTTGTGTATGGAAATATAACAGTTAAACACCTATGTAGCTCCTGGTATCATAGCGTGATCTTTTACTGTATTGGAAGGACGGAGCATTGAGGGGTCAATGGCCATATGCAGGTAAATTATGTCCATTAGAATTATTTATACATTATTCTTATTTTTGTCCGGGTAATACCTACCCATACACAAGCATGATGGCTAGAAAGTAGTACATCTTCTGATTCTGTTCCTTTGCACCCACGGAAGTAGATGAGTTTATTCACGTCTATTTCAAATTTACAGTGTTCCGTCTTCCTCACTTGTCTACAAGGAAGCTGATAGTGATTATAACAAATACCTGGAGAAGTCTGGCACTGGTTCAGTGCAGAACTAACTATCTCGGCTGCTGCATGCTCAAAATGCATTCACATCTTGCATAAAGCCATGCTGGAGACTTTTTAAAAGTCCTCAAGTACATCCATAAAATTGTGCTTGTCTTTTCTCCAGTGTTGCTGAGTTCATTAACGGCTAGGTAGATGCAGTTCAACTGACCACTTGGCAGAATCAGGCAGAAAAAAAATGCCGACCAAGTCCACACGATGGCTAATAAATAAAAAATTGGGGATAACCCTTTTATATTTGACTTACCGGAGTTAGTCGATGCCCGAATTTCTAGATAGGAATATGCACAATGACCTGTATAATTATAATGCTCCAATCAATGATACCCGAGTATATCAGATCGTCAAGCTATTTCCCAATTCACAGTGTTATGATTGAAGGAGTTCCACAAGTTTGGTCTTTCATCTACTTGGAAGGAATCATGATGAAGGGATATTTCTAACGTATTTTCTCAATACCTTTTTAATGTATGCTTAATACATTATTAGATTGTTATAATGCATAAGAAGCATATATTTGAATGGACCAATGTGTGTGTTTACAGGAACATTATTCACTGAATTGGAGAAGAGATTGTATTATTCTTAGTCGGCCGGCTAATACACAAGAACAATAGTGAGTAAGTTTAATTGATTGACTGCATGCTGATTCCTACTCTCTGCTTCAGTTTTTTCATTTATGGCTCATCTCCATCGCCACCTTTCTTATCGGAAGTTTCCCATGCATGGAATTTGAGATGTTTCCCTCCGGTACAGTCTTTCGTTTCATGACAGGAGACTGGAGGAACCACTTGATTTAGTAAAACTACTCTATCAAAAATAATTGAGAGATTGGGTTGTACCATAGAAATGATCGAAGAATTATGCACGTTTTGCTTCATCCACTGTGTATCTTCAACCATGTGATTGTGTAAGTTGAATCGCTTCATTTCGCCTTATCTGCATAATAATTAGTAATGCCACTTATTAATTTGTGTTGTAGAAAATATATTTGCCACTTTGGAGTGCTAAATAACTATATTACGTAGGTTTGTTTCTGTTAAAGTAGAATTCGGTTTCATTTGGATACGACGGAATTAACACCCGCTGGACATTGGAACACTGCCCCTGTCCACTTCAGAGGTACACCAGTATTTTTGGTACATTTCCCATACTGCAACCACAAGCTTGTAGCTTACGATGTCTTAATGATTATTGGAATAATGAGTATAATGCTCCATACACACTCAGTTTTGATTTGCAACTAAATGTGCTAAATCATCAATCATGGATGGCATTTCTCTGTTGACATCTAATTTATCTCCTTCCCAACGAGCTAATGGTGAATGGTGAGACTACTTTTGTGAAATTAAGCATCATTCAAGGTACATAATGTATGGCCATGCGTCCTTTTCAGATGGACAATATTTACTTGTGTTGCATCATATGACTGCCGAGGCAACTGCTGTAGATCCTATCGACACCCAAGCGATTGAAACAGCAGCTGAAAGTCTTCCAAACAAGAAACTGGGCTATTTTTTTCTCTAAGCAGAGTTATTTACTTGTGTTGTTTCCTGTTCAAGACATTAATTCATGGAAGCTTTGCGCAATGTGATCTTTGCTAAGAAAGGTTTGTAACAGCCACCAAACTCTACGTCCGCTCAGACCGGCGAGAGGTGAACTGGTGTTTTTTGGCCATGGCAGAAGAAGCAGTTGTGTGCATCTAAACAAGTTTTCACTTAGTACACATTAATTTTACTTCCATCTATTGGGAAATTTGTTTGACAAGTATGTTGTCTTGGGAACTTACTATTGTATGGCACACACAAGGCAATTATTGCTCAGCTTTGCGGCACATAAGTTTGAACTATGTGACCAATTGTCTTAAGCAGATTGTGTTTCTGCTCATTGCTTAACTCTGTGTCTCATCGCTAATTTCAGAGTCTCCGTATTGATGCAGTCACAAGCGTGTGATGGCGTCGTCTAGGAGGCAGTGTCGACGAGGATGAGGAGATGGTTTTGGAACCTGTCGAGTCAGCGAGCGGCGGGCGGCAGGAGCACAAGCAGCCAGGGAGCGTCCTGACCGCCTCCAGTGTCAAACGGACGCCGTTGTGAGTATATGGGATGGCAGCGTGTTATGATTGTACCTATGCCTTCTTTGTGCATTATCTCTCAGTTTTTGGGAACCTTGGTTCAAGTATGTGGTTCTTTGTATTTGTTTCTGTCTCACTTATGCATTATCCTCCAAGATTTTCAGCTTCACCAAGTTGAGTTTAAAAATTATTCTGAATTGGACAATGATAATGGGGATGCAACATCTGTAATCTACTAAAAATATGTCCTCTGTACAAAATCCACACATATTTAAGCGAAAACCATAATAAGTAACATGTAAGATGACAATGTACACACTTCCATAGAAAAATATAATCTGAAGGTTGTGATTGAAATTTTCATGGACAATGCTTGGTCATACAGGAGTGTTGTTAATTTTCTATTTATCTGTGCAACCTGAAATCTAATTACGAGCTTCATGTATTCTGCAAAATATGCCGGAGAGACTGAAGTAGGCAATGTTATTGAATGATATATGAAACTTGAAAGGCTACTCAAAATAGATATATGAAACAATAATTCCGCGTCTGAAGATTTTCCAAGATGATTAGACCAGATCAGATTGCACTGAAGTAAGTTGTGGTAATTTGATATTTACTTGCTGTATCACCGTCATTGGTTCCTATTATTTTGATAAGTAAAGCAGTGTGTAATACATAGGTGTACAAACAGACTATGATGTATTGAATAATGATCTATTGGAAGTTGGCACACATCAGGTGGGTATTGACCTATATAGGCTTTAGCCTTAGTACTTCCTTATTTTCCTTTTGTTGTCTTTGTGAACTCTGTAACCGTTATTTAAGTTGTTTTACCCCTGAACTAGAAGCTCAAATAGGGGCACAATGGTAAAAGTAGCAAAGCGTAGGACTGTTTGAAAAAAGAGTAGAGAGAGATGAAGCTACATAAGCAATGATCAAAACATGATATGTAGTTTGAATAACTCAAACCACATGTTTTATCCCTGGACTAGATGGGGTGTGCCATTGAAATATTAAAATATTCATTTACATCATATTTGAACATGAGAAAAAATAGACAACCCGTAGCAACGCACGGGCATTCAACTAGTTCTATTATATTTTAGGAAGGAGTGAAATCTTAGAATTGGGCAGCAACAGTGTGTGCTACACAGAAATTACGAACGTGTTGATCTTTTTGTTTTTTGATTTTACGTGTTGATCTTTTTTTGATCGAGTTGATCTATGACAGACACGATGGGCTTTATGGGCCTCATTAAACGATTAGATGGGCTGGCCTTGGATGGGCCTTCGTTATCAGTCGCATCACGTTTCACTTCGCTCTCCTGCACCGAAACTCCCGACCGGAAGAAAGGAGCGGCGCCGGGATTCCACCGGCGACCGACCTGAGCGGCGGCGGCCACCGACCTCTTCTCCCCCCTGACGATTAGAGGCGAGCTCTTCTCCTTCCTCTCCTCTCCTCTCCCGATTTATTTTCCTTTAATTTATTTTTCTTCTTTCGCGGGAAACCCTAGCTAGCTACATTTTCCTCCACGTTTGCACACGCAAAGGATGCTTCTGGTGTGTATCTCATCAATGCCAAAAGCTTCAACTTCACATCTGGCTCCACAAGGGGGACATTCGGTTGCTGGTGCTGATTGTGTGGCATGATTGCTAATTTGAGGATGTCAGATTGCAAGCTTGAGGATGAGCCCGCTCCTCCTATCCGGATAAACAATGTGGGGGATTATGCAGTGTTTGTGTTCTTGGAGATGGGCCGATTCGCATTTTACTTGGATATCAAGTGCAGGCAACTGTGTAAAGTGTACAACATGAGAGAAAATGATTGTCATCTGGGTGATATCCATCCTTTTATAATGATCTGGCCTCCCACATTTCCTGCACTCAAGGGTGATATCTTTTGCCTGAGTGTGGTTGTGAGTCAGATATATCACCTTGAAATTTTTCCTTTCGTATGTGAATTGACAACTGGCCAGTCCAAGCTAACAGTGGGCTATTTGTGTTTGTGTGGCATTTCTCTTTGTATGATCTGAGTTTTGTTGTACTGGAATCGAAACCATAAATTGGAAATTTATGCATCTAGAATATGGAGGCATTTAGCCTGTACTCCTGTAGCCTTTTGGAAGGAAAAAACTATATTTCTGTAGCAGATTCATTATTTGATTGCGGAAAAACGTTGTGATGATGAATTATCTCCATCCTGATTTTTTCCTCTGTTTTCTCTGAACCAGAAATGCCATGTGAAGAAGGATACACCAAAAGCTTTTTGATGGTCAGTGACAAGGAAGAGCAGAGAGCTACATTTGCTTAATCAGTAGCAGTTCTAACTATCCTTTGTTAGAAATTGTAGTGGATTAACTAGGAGGCTATGTAACCGGAGCAGGTACGCCTATCCTATGGTACTCCTGTAGCCTTTTGGAAGAAAAACTATATCCGCTTGTGTCAGTCTTGTGGTTTCTCTGCTTGCTTGGTAGGTATGGTATTTGCAGAGGGAGTTGATGCATAAACTGTATTGGTAGGTATGGCATTCTGTACAATTACAGTATTTTTTTAAGAAAGAAACTATATTGCTGGAAATAAAACATTTCTTTTACAGGCCACATTCTGCCTACTCAACATGGGCAGCCATGTTTCAGCAAGGATTGGAAGCCTGATCTGGTAAATGTGTCGATCATACCACAGGCAAGGCAGTGAAGTACCTGTGGGGACGAAGAAAACTGCAGGTGAGTAGTAATTTCTAAGAATACCCGGAAACATAATAATATATGCATCTAGCAGTGGAGTGAACTGGAAGTGCAATTTGAATTTGGTTAAAAAGTGCTTGATTTTATACCCTTTTTTTGCCATGGTTTGATTTTTAACCTGACCATGTTAAATAGAAGCACACAAATGGTGTGTTTTAACAGCGAAATTTCTGTAGTACAAGAAATAGTAGCTAGGCACTCGTAAAATAACAAGGAACAAACACTTCGGGAAACCACCGATATGCATCATGAAGATGAATGAAAGCTAAGAAGGATGCAGAATGTAGTATTATGTGTCTTTCCCTACTAGTGCATATGCAAGGTCACTTGTAATGAGCAGCAAAAAAGGGAAACATTTGGATAATATACAACGCTTCACTAAGATGATTGAAAAATGAATAAAATGTGTATAAGTGATAAAACCAATAAATAAAGAGCTTCAAGTTGACCGTAATAAGGAAATTCTAACAAATGAGTTAGTGTTGTTACTTACTCTGCTTGTAGCGCCTTAATGACGGTTTATTGGCTTGAACATATGGGCCTTTGATAGAACAACTATTATTTAATTGTCTAAACAACATTGTTCTTTCTTCTTGAACTAATATCACAATAGTTTCTTCTAAATGTTTCTTGCAGTCCAACTATAATCATTAAGTCAATACAACATATATTACTCTCTGCAAGCACATGGGTGGTCTCTCCTCCTTTTTCCGGGCTTGAGACCGGCTACGCCATTAAAAGTGTTACCTTCAAATGGCATTGGCGGAGTTCCCCACCCACCCTCCAAAAAAGAGAAAAGGAAATAATAAAAACACATCTAAATATACCGTTGTTCTTGATACATAGTAGCTCAAGGAACACAAAACAAATAATTATTTTTAATGATTTTTTTGGAGTGCTTAACAAAAGCTCGACTCTAATCAAAGAGAATAAACAAGTTTTTTTTAGTTTTTTTCCAAATCCACTCTACTCCTAATTTTTTTTTGTTTTCTTAATTAATTTGTCTTCCAAGTGATAACAAGACTGTAGAAGGTTTCAACAAGCCACACCATCCTGTAACCAGAAAACCTATGCATGAGTGGTTTTGTAAACAAAAAGGCAAACCGTACACATGCACTGAGATGCATATATTGTGGAGGTGGACTAATAAAGAGAACACATGGAGCCAGAGTTTTGTATACCTTGGTGGCAAGTTCCTCCGCGCTTCGGTGACGTGATCAAATGCTTGAATGGTGTATCTTCACCATGGGATTGTTGGGGTGGGTTGCCGTGGCGTGCCTCAGCGCTGCCTCCGCCGCCTCCACCTCCTCCCCACTGCGACCCTTGCATTCGAGTGTATACGACACACTCTGTACCAAAGGCATGTTCTCAGCCGAAGGTGCCAAGCCACCACCATCGCCGTCCTGCAGCTTCGCCACAGGGACACCGATGTCCAGCTTCTCAAGCATCGGCAGAACCGTGCCCTCTCCGCACCTGACCATCATGTTTGTTGTGAAGCACCTTAGCTTCTGGAACTCAGACCTGCCGACGGTGTACGGCACACACCTGCGTAACGTGCAGACCATGTATAGAATGTGGAGCGATGGCAGCCTCCCCAGGATTTGCATATCCCTTGTCTCCACAACCTTCAGCATGATGAACAGGTAGGAGAGGTGTGGGACATGCGATGAGTCGAGCCACGACAGCCGCCTGGGTAGAATGCAGCGGGACAAGGCCAGCTGACGGAGCTTGCGAGGCGGCGGCGCCCAGTCTTCCCAGCCGCCAAAGCTAATTGCCCCGGTGTCGAGCTTGATCTCTAGTGTCTGGATTCCGCGGAGGTTGCGCAGAGACTCCAGCAGATCCTTGTGCACGCTCTCCTCCATCACTTTGTTGAAGCTGATGTCGAGAACCCTCAGCTTGGTGAGCTTCCCCACCTCTGGCGAATTCCGGAGACTTGTCCACCGACCTAAGCCGCAGCTCTTCCAAGGATGTCAGCTTTCCTAACCCGGCCATCACTCTGGTGTCGCCAGAAGCACGCAAGCACATCAGTTTTGATAGCTCACTCACAGACGCTGGCACTTCTTTTAGGCCGGTTTCCCTTATGTCTAGCGTCAGCAAGAATTCCAGATTTTTTCCTATATCACTCGGGAGCTCAGCAACACGTGTGCCGGCCAGCCCTAGGTACCTCAGCTGAACCAACTTGCCAATATGCTGAAGACGACAGGCTCCCTCTGAAAATTCACATTTCTCTAGAACTAGTAGACGTAGTACATTAAATCTTGAAAGTGGTGGGATCCTACCACCAGTACATGTGATAGCATTAATTGATCTCACATGTCTCATCTCCATGCTAGGGTTGTCCTTCTTCCCCATCTTGTGGATGGCTAGTCTACGAACAATACTGCTCGTGGTTGCCGAAGATGCCTCGTGTTGCTCTGGTTCAAGTACTGTGATAAAGTTTACTTGATTTGATATGACACGGATCAAATCAACAACTATATCGTGAACTTGACAACCATCTAGTCTGCTTCTTCCTCGACTATAGGGCTCTATAAACTGGATCATGTTTCTGTTAACTATCTCATTGAAGTAGCTCTCTCCAACCTCAAATAACCCTATCCCGTGATCGTCCTGGATGAAACCTTCGGCAACCCATCTCCATATCAGTGCATTTTTCTCGATCCAGTAATCTTCCGGATATATGCACAAGTACAGTAAACAAGTCTTTAGATGAGAAGGAAGATCATAATAGCTGAAAGACTATCTTTCTCGTGTTCTGAACAGCTTGACTGTTGTCTTGATGCCCGAAACCTATACTGTCATACACCTTAGGCCAGTCTTCTCTTTGTTTACTAACAAGCAAGCTCGCTATTGTAATGATAGACAATGGCACACCACCACATTTCTTTAAAAGTTTATCAGACACTTCTGTAGATTGATCATCAAGAACTATGCCTACTTCACCAAATATTCTTGTATTGAATAACTTTTTGGAGTTATCACCTGAAAGTGGTTTAATTTTGTAAACACCACCTATTTCTGAAGAAACTTCACCAATACGAGTTGTTGTGATTATCCTACTTCCAGTGTTACTATCCACCAAAGCACACTTAATCATTTCCCATGTTGGTATATCCCATATGTCATCAATAACAACCAAGTACCTGTTTTCATGGAAGGCAAGAGGGTTGAATTATTAAAACTATCCAGGTGTAGTAAAAATTAAAATTAAAAGCCTGACAGCCCTCAAAATCCAAAAAGGCGTTAACCCATTTCAAAAAAAGTGTTAACTTGATCATATTAAACTATTTAGTTCAATTTGCGTCTTATTTTTTTTAATCGGCATCTTATTTGTATTTGCTCATCCAAACATTTTAATGATTCACGGGAATGATAGGTTGAGTAGCTCCCAACGGGACGCTCACGCGCTACCCGAATATATTCTGCGACCCTAAACATAAATATCAATACGGTGGAGAAGCATTGTGTTACTTTGTTTTGGGGGGACGATTCCCTTGACTTCATTGTTGCTACTGGTCTATAGGTGACGCAACTATTTTCCAAATCAGCCTAGTCACCTATTACTTTGAAAACATCGGGGAATTTGTTTCCTAGAAATATACAATGTAAGTCAACCTTTCTTTCTAGAAATAATAAACTTCACTGACATGGCAGAGAGAGTCTGGGGCTAATTCTTTGATAACATCGATATGAAAGAAAATATTATTCAGATAATATATAAGATATGTATTTTTTTCTATTTTTTATCTCATTGTCTTTGTACTTTCTTTGACCAAAGTTAGACCAGCTTGATTACAGTGGGCATTAAGATTAACCGTTTCCAGATTAGTTGGCATATAAAATTTGTTCAACCAGCAAGTGACCGAAAATGAAAAATAGTAGTGCAATGAGTACCTTGTGCCTTCAAGGATTTTGCGCAGCTGGTTGATGAGCTGCCTTGCGTCCATTGTTGATGAAGCATTATATATTTGTGTGTCAAGTTCAAGAAGGATATCCCTTAGAACTTTCTTTGCATCTGGGTTTCGGCCAACCGGAACAAAAGCCCCCCTGTCGAATTTCTTGTTAAGCTTGTCATACACTGCTTTAGCAAGAGTTGTCTTCCCCAACCCTCCGAATCCAACAACAGAGACTGTTTTGAGCTTTTTCTCCAATACATCGCCACCCTCGGACAACATCTTCATTAGCTCATCACTTGCCTTGTCAATGCCAACAAGGTTAGAAACCTTGTTGTACAAAGCTGAGAGACGAGGGTCAACTGTTGTTATGGTGAGATTAGCAACGACATCGTCAACCTTGTACCTATCATATCTTTCCTTCACCTTCCTAACTTGGCTCTCGATGTCTTTCATGTCATTGGATATTTCGTGGCGGATCTTGAGCTTGGTCACCTTGTTGCGGATCTTCTTGATGAAGCCAGTAAAAGTGTCAGGCTTGGTCGGCTCAATACCCTCAACACGCACCATGAATGAGTCTAGGCTGTCCTCAATGGCATAGGAAAGTTCCCGGACCGCGCTAGCCCAGAGCTTGACTTGCAAGTCAAGCTGGTCTAGCGGGACATTTGATACCTTCACAAGAGCAGCTTGCATGCTCTCGAGCTCGGCCTTCATATCTCCAATCCCCTCCTTCACACTTCTCTGAAGGTTGTACTCCTCCTGGAGCAGCTCTCCAAGCTTGGGGAGGAGGGTACCCATCGCACCCGTGGCGAACTCCATTGGCTTGACAATCACCCTCTCCCCTCGTAGTTTTCTTGTACCTTTTCTGAGAAGCTCTCTTTTTTGCTGGGTAGCTAGCTAGTTTGGTGTGTGCTTGTATGTTTATATGTAGACTAGTAGCTAGGTTTGCTGTACAGTCAGGCCGGGCAGGGTATATGCTTTAATCATATTCAGCCAAGCATCTTAATTATATCAGCTGATGGTGATCTGATAACTATACATATTTAATCAAATCAACATTTCATTCTACCAGTGATGTTGAAAGGGTGGATAAACTGAAACATATCATTATTGTTGGTTTGTAACCGCACAAATTATTGAGGTCTGTGACGAGAACAAGTCCTTTGTCCACTCCCTCCATGGATGCTCCACTTCATTTCAGTTTTTTTATGTGTTAATTAAAACAAACTTATCTCTATTGTCATAATCCATAACTTATATTACTAATCAGATTCGTCCCCTTCCACATGTGAGCGAGAGAAAGCCATGGCTAATTAACTCCACCGGCCAAATCTTAAAAATATACTAGTAGGAGATATGGAGATCGAGCTGCACATTTAATGGTCACCTTCACATGTGAATCCCTGACATCGCATACACGACTGTTTATTATTTTAGTTTCGTCAATCTGTATCCATGGTGATCTGGCGTCGTGCATCGCATGCGTTTATATTTTTAGTCAAGTAGAGCAAATATTGTTTATCAGTGCAGAAGATTCGTCACGTCCTCATGTGCCTCATAATGCTACTTACATTTGACTTCCGAGTCCCAAGCTATCTTAAGTGAGAGGTTAATCATGGGAATGGGGTAGCATGACTTCGTTGTAGGGCTCCTTAATGGGTTAGCATTTAACTTTTCTGCATTACGGTTTTGGATGATCCTATATTATATGCAGTAGACTGTAGCATACATCTTAATTATTATATACTACTTCATAACAGCATGCTGAGTGTTTATGCATCTGTTTTAGTTTGTATACAACAGGTTGTGATTTGTTTCGCTGGACTTGCCAACCATAGAAGTAAAATATACGCGTGCCTTGTTTGAACAACTGCATTACTTCCACTACTTTCTCTCGATCTTACAATGACGATGATTATCTCCGTCCTGACCATCAATTGTTGTGCTTTGCTGTTCCACAGAAATGTCATGTGACGAATAAGGTCATCAGGAGGTTCTTAGACGGTGTATACGCCCGCGACAAGGGCGTCATCAAGGAAGAGTAGTAGCGCGACAAACCCTCTGTAGCCGGTAGCAGGAGTCCAAAACCAATATTCCTTTTCTTATTTCCGCGTGAATGGCGGGTTCATTACAATCTGTACTGAATCTATCAGGGATGTTCTCTAACTGGGGATGGTGTTCCCCAATGTTTAGGTTGCGAGATGTTTGATAAGCAAGACTTCTTATCTGATATCTGCCTTGTTGCTTTCTTGGCAGCTCTACTTTTTTGTACTGTCGATGGCTGATGATTACAAATTGATAGCGAGCTTCTGCCATTCGATAGCTGATGAGTGTTAATCGATATACATTCTATCAAACCCGGTTTTCACAATCGATGACTGATGATTAACGTTCCTGTGTAAGTATCAATATTATAGAGTCAGATCGTATCGTAGGTATGTATGTGTAACGTAGATGTTTAAAGGCTGTATTATTAACGGAACATGTTTTGATAGAATGTAATTATAGGATAGGATACATATTTTTATTTTTTGGAGAAAGTAAAGTATAACACATACGGTGATACTAATAATCATTCTCAGAAGGCAGAACGCAATATACATGGGCCTTATCTGACTGGGCCGGGCTGTACTGCACTGCCACATTCCGTTCCCTTCACCCAGGCCAGCCCAGCCCAGCTCAGCTCACTCGCTCAGCTAAAAAGGAAAAAAAGCTCCGCTCACTCACACTGCTCTGCTCAAGCTCCACGCCTGGCCGGAAAGAACGGAGCGGCGGCGCCGGCGACCTGAGCCCGTCCCCCGCGGCGGACGAAGCTTCTCTTTCCGTCCTCTCCTCCGACTTCGATTCGGAGTGCGCTCTTCTCCTTCCCATCCTGTCCCGCCGGAAACCAAACCTACCTTGATTTTCTCCCTAGATCCTACCTAACATTTGCTTGCTGCGCCTGAAGGGGAGCTCAGCTAGATGGCGGATGCTGCTGAAGGGGAGATCCCCAAGCTGTAAGATCCAACTTTTTTTTTTCTCCACATGTTACTTCATTTCGTGCATTTCGTTCCTAATATAGTAATATGTCCTGCTGGATTATGGATGCATTGCTATGGGTCGGCTGTGTTGCGATGACAGTTAGTTGAAGGATTTTTTTTTCACAAAAAAAGAAACAGCTGATGGAATTATTCCTAAATTGTTCATTTTGCACAATTTGTTCCTAAATAGTTCTGCTGGATCATGCATGGATCGGTTACTATGGGTTGGTTGTTCTGCAACGGCAGTCAGTTAGTTGACGGAATTATTCCACCGTGTTGATGTAAATTTGCAATTGTTCCCAGGGTTCGTCCCGAGATGAAACCACGTCTGGATGGCGAGGCACCGCAGCATCCCTTTACCCAGTCGGTGGCAGTGACCAAGGTTCTCGAAGATGACAACCTCCTCATCGAGATCCTCGTCCGCGTCGGCTTCCCGACCACCCTTGTCCGAGCTGCGCTCGTCTGCAAACGATGGCTCGACCACGCCTCCGACCCCAATTTCTTAAGCTGTTTCCACAAGCTCCACCCACCGCGCCTCCTCGGCTACTACATTTCCGAGGCCTCGTTTTTGGCAAGACTAGTGGATGCTGGACACTCGGTTTTGTCAACGAAGCTAGATGATACGCGATTTATCCCGATGCTGCCTCAGCCTCCAGAGCTTGCTGCTGTCATTCGCCGCCTAGAGAGCTACAACTTGGGCACCCATGAAATCTTGCACTGCGAGAATGGTAGCATCTTCACCAGCCGCCGCGATGGAACTAGTTCGACCTATGGAGTGCACCGCCCGCTATGCGCTGAGAAAGGCATGCAAATCGTCCCACCACTCCCCCATGCCCAGGGCCATAATCGAAAAAACTTCGGTGCAATTGTCTCCAAACAAGAAGGCAGCAGCTTATCCTACTTGTATGTTTCGGGGGAATTTACCGGGGAGGCAAGAAAGTGCACAATACGTGTCTCTGTGTTGCAAGAAGGTGTGTGGCGCATGCGTACCTCGGCTATGTGCCTCCATGGTCTGCGTTTTCACCCAAAAGCTCTGCTCGTCGACGATAAAATCTATATGTCGGCTGCTAATAGTTATAACATTATTGTCTTGGATATGATGGCCTCAAGCTTCTCCGCAATTCAGCTCCCACAAGGAGTGAAATATCGCGATTCGAAGACCATGTTGTCCGGGGCAGATGATGCTTCTGGTATATATCTAATCAATGTTAAGAAGTTTCAACTTTGCATCTGGCTCCACAAGGGGGACAACTGGTTGCTGATCGATACCATTTGTTTGAATGAGATGTCTATTTTGGGGATGTCAGATCACATGCTTGAGGATGAAGATATTGCTAATTTGCGTATATGCCAAGTGGGAGACAATGGTCGGTTTGTATTCTTGCGGATGGGCAAATGCATATTCTACTTGGATATTAGGCGCAAAACGATGTGTAAAGTGTATGAGAACACAGTAGAGAATCGAGGCTTTGACGATAGCCATCCTGTTATGATGATGTGGCCTCCCACATTCCCTGCCCGCAATGGTGATCGTGCAAGGTTTGCCTTTTGACCTTTAGAAAAACTGTGTAGTGCACTTGTTAAGGTTACAAATTGTTGCACTGTGCATTGTCCATCACACTGTTTGGTATAGCTATGTAGTGGTGTTAGCTGCATGATTTATTCCTTAGGTTATTTTGATAATAGTAGTTAAGTGACATTTGCTAATCCTAGCTGTCGGATCATTTGAAATCACTTACGTATTGATTCCTTTGGGGCCTTTTGAACAATACTACTTAAGCAACATTAGAGAGTGTTTGTTGTATGATGATTTGAAAATACTTGTGTACTAGGGTAATATTAGTATATTACAGGGTGTTTACATAGTTTTGTTAAAGCTTTTGTTCGCACCGAACAATATGCTTCCTGAACTTGCTCTATCCCTCAGATGGTATCATAATAGCAAGCTGTAGTGGTGCTGAAAACTGGTGACTTGTCTGGTGTTCTTAGGATGGACTTCTTATTTTGTTGTATCAAACAAGTTGTGCCTACAAAACTACTCTTGTTAGGAAAACTTGTCTTGTTATAAACGTGCTGGCCCTTGTCTTGTTTTGAAATATTATGACCAGCCCAACAATCGTGGAATTTTTACTTTATGTTTCTTAAATAGAATCATGGTGTGTAATTTTCTGCTGCCTACCTTTGAACTCTGAATCTGAAGCTATGTATGAGATTGTTAATACTTGTTTTTTTTCTTCTGAATGTTGCTTAGTGGATCGTATATTTATTTGTGAATACAAATTGATAGTAGATTATATCCGGGGTTGCTTGAGCTCATCCGTGATTTGTGAGGCAGATACATCATGGTGGCCAGTCCAAGATTTGGGTTTGTGTGGCATTAATCTATACTGTTGTATCTTTTGATAAAAAAAAGTGCGGCTATTTTATTCGTTATTTTGATTTCGGAGCACACATATCAATTTACTATTGTTGTACTATCTCAAAACTGACCCCTCAGTTTTCTCTGAAACAGCAAGCTTTCGGACGGTCAGTGACAATTTGGCGCCATCGAGAAATAGCAGAGAGCCATGTTTCCTAAGTAGCAGCAGTCTGATTGTGTCCACTATGACTTGTACTGGATTAAATGATGCTATGTATCCGGATCAGGTACTCATATGATTGACATGACTCCTATCCCTATGGCACCCTTGGTCTCTGTTTCATGAACAAGCCTTGTCTGTTAGGCATGATATTTGCAGACCCAGTGTAATGTTGATGTTCACCGTTCCTGAGTTGGCTTCAGTTAGCGATGTCTATGCCCCAGAGGTTGAAACGTTGCCTTGAGGGTCCAAGAGCATTTTTGCTGGTTCAATAAGGAGCTGATACCTGCCTTTGCTGCACTGATGATGTGCTGATGAACTGAGTAGACAGTAGTAGTAGGTAGCTAGAATGGAATTAGCAAAACACTCGTAAAATTTACGGTAACGAATGCAGCACAGGGTGCAATCCCCCGAATTTTATAAATTGCTCGTCTTGATCTCAGGACTTGCTCGTCTTGTCCCAGGTGTTGTCGTTCCTTGGGTGGACCTGAAGCTGAATGAAAAGAAACGATGCAGAGTCCCAGATGTTGTCAATCGTTCCCTGCTGGTTCACAAATAGTAGTTGTCAACAGGTGAACTGGCATTACAGATTCTTCAACTCCAGTTTCAGATAAGTAAAGCACAAAGAGCAGGGCATGGGCATCACTTGGCTACCACTGCGAAGCAACAACATTGCTAGCTGTTGTAACTAGTCTCATCAACGACACTAGTTGGAAAAAAATACATGTAACTCGAGTAATTAGAACTGTAACATGATTCATCAAGTAAAATCATAGCTTCAAACAGAAGGAGTTAGTTCAGAAGAAAATGCATCACAATGGCTAATAAGGCAACATACTAGGAAATAGGCCATGACACAAGACAAGTCTACATTTTGATCTTGTAGATGAATGATTCAAGCAAATGTTTAAAAAAAATTGAGAAGACCTTGGATAACATATACGTTGGATAATGACCAGGGCGAAGCTAGAAAAAAATAACCCTGGTGCACAACTTTAACCACTACATAATATTTTTTGTAAACAAAAGTTACTGCTAGCAGCTGAGGCGGTTGATATTGGCTAAACTAGTACTTGACTTCCATCATCAAATAAAAATTAGTAAGATATAAATAAAATTTATTAAGTTAGAAAAATTATTTTCAGTATCGGTTCTCTCATTGATGCTCTACCGCACTAGACTAGAGCTATGTTTGGTACTGTTGGGATATTGTAATACTGCATTCTCAAGGGGAGAGGCGTTTTATCTCCTGCTCTCAGATGCTCCTAGTATTTTTCAAACAATAAAAAATAGTAAAACATTTTGAAAAAACTTAAACAAATTGGAGATGAACATATATAAGTTCCCCACATTCATGTAAAGTTTTTGGAACGAAATGACATATTTTGTGCCTGGTGCGAAAAAAAACAAAATCAGTGCTTTCAAAATTGTATTTTTAAATCTTACTTTGGCCACTGATTTTTTGCACAGGGCATAAAACATGTCATTTTGTTCCGAAACTTTGCACAAATGTTGACAAGTTGTATATGTTCATCTCCAATTTTAGTCAGATTTTTTAAAAATGTTTTACTATTAGTTTTATTTTTTTCTGAAAATACCAGAAGCACGTGAGCTCGGGACCTAAAGTGAATTTCCGGTTCTCAAGCAGCTTCGTAATACGGAAAACCTAATAAGTGAGTTAGGGTCGGTACTCACTGTACTTGTAGCGCATTGTGGTGATTCATAAGTTGGAATCGATGGAGCAGCTATCATTTCATTGTCTAAAAAAGATAACTTATTGTTCTGAAACTAATAGAACAATAGTTCCACCTAAAATTTTCTTGTATTTTGTACAATAATTTAGTAAGCAAAATGACATGTATTACTCTCTACAAGCTCATTGGTGATATCTCCTCATTTTTCAGGTCTTGAGACCGGCTATGTGATTATAAGTGTTACCATAAAATGGCATAGACGGTGTTCCCCACTCCAACTCAGATCCCGCACAAACACACACCGAGGAAAAGAAAAACGAATCAGCAATATAGAACAAACGCAACCAGCCCCTCCCAACACCTAAAATGACAAAAAAAATTAAATTAAATGCACACTTTATCTATTTTTAATTTTATCAAAGAAGAAAGAAAAAGGCATTAAATGGCACACACAAAATAATTTATTTTTTCATTTCTACATAGAGCCTATTTTTGCGAAAAGTGTCTTTGGCTCACTGAGTTCGAGTGATCCTGCTCATTTGAAAGAATAAGAAAAATATTTACAAGTTTCAAAAATGATTGAAAAACATTCCAGACATAGGCAATGGTGTATACCACAACCATTCAAAAAATTAACTTCAAATACTTTGTATTCTAAGCTACATAATTTTTTTTTTTGAAGATCTGAGAATGTTTTATACTCGGATCCACACTTTTTTCATTTTTTTTGTGCTTATCTAAATTTGATATTTTGCATGTTTGTGGGATATACCATTGCCACCATCGGGGAATTTTTCAATATTTTTTAAAACTGTAAATATATTTATTGATTTTTTTAAAATGAGCAGGATCGAGCACCAAATCTCCGCTCCTATTTTTTGGGGTTTTATTTTCTAAAACATGCTCATGCATTGATTTAAGGAACATGTACAAGGAAATCAAATAACCATTTTTTCATTTTGAGTTTTTCCAACAAATAACTCCTAATTCTGAAAGCAAATAACCATGTTCCTAGATTTTCTTTGATAGCCTTTTTTCTTTGCATCGATGGAACAATTATGCCCAACAACTCCTGAGTTACTTGTTGGGAATATGCCCTAGAGGCAATAATAAAATGGTTTATTAGCATATTCATGTTTATGATAATTGTTTATTCTCCATGCTATAATCGTATTAATTGGAAACATAATACATGTGTGGGATATAAACACCAGGAGTCCCTAGTGAGCCTCTACTAGACTAGTTCGTTGATCAAGAGATAGTTAGAGTTTCCTAACAATGGACTTGTTATAGTCACTTGATAACGGAGTCACGTCATTGGGAGAATGACTTGATGGACATGACCCAAATAAGAGTTGCAATTAATCGTGTCACAAGAGTTTGGTTGTCAACACTTTTAATTTATGCCAAATATAGTTTCCTTAGACCATGAGATTATATCACTCCCGTTCACCGGAGGAATACTTTGTGGACATCAAACGTCACTTCATAACTGGGTGATTATAAAGGTGGCTTTCAGGTATCTCCGATGGTGGGTTGTTGGGTGATATGAATCGAGAGTGGGATTTGTCCCTCCATGTGACGGAGAAGATATCTCCAGGCCTTCTTGATAATATAGCATCATAAAGTCTGCAGACATGTGATTAGGAGTAATCACGGAGATCCTATATTATGGACGAGTAAAGAGAACTTGCCGGTAACGAGATTAAACTAGACATGGGGATGTCAACGATTATATCTCGGGCAAGTAAAATATCGTGAGACAAAGGGAATCATATATGAGATTAATTGAATCTCCGGCATCGTGGTTCAATCGAGAAAAGAGTTTCGTTGAGTGTATAGGAATTAATATGGGCATCCCGGTCCCGCTATTAATTATTGATATGATCATGTCTATGCATTCCCGAACCCGTAGGGTCACACACTTAACGTTCCGATGAATTAGGTTTTGCGATGAATTAAATGATGAAATGAACGAATGGTGATTCGGAGTTCCGGATAAGATCACGGACGTCACGAGAGATTCCGGAGGAGTCCGGAGAATAAGATTCATATAAGGAAAGTGGTTTCCGGAGGTTTCGGAAAAGTTCCGGAATATTTTATAGGGTATCGGAAAGGTTCCGGAATGTTCTAGAAGAGTCTAGAAGTGGGATCCACATTTTGTGTGGGGGCCCACATGGAACAAAGGGGTGCAGCCACCACCTTAGTGGGGCGCACCACCTAGGCCCACATGGGCCAATTCGGCCTAGGGCAAAAGGGGGGAGTCCTACTCCTAGTTGGACTAGGAGGTAGGCCCTCCACCCTTTAGGAAAGGGCCCAAAGGAGGAGTCCTAGATGGACTCCAACTTGGGAGACAAGCAAAGGGGGGGCCGGCCGGCCCCCTGCCCTAGCCCTGCCGCCTATATAAGGGGGGGGGAGGGAGGGGTGCGGCACACCCTTGAGGAGCCGCCCCAAGCCCCAGCCGCACCACCTCCACCTCCACCTAAACCCTAGCCGCACCCCTCTTCCCCGGAGGGCTGCTGCGCCACCACCTCCTCCACCTAGTGCTGCCGCACCCTCTAGCCCTAGGGGCTGCGCCACCATCTCCTCTCCCTCTCCTCTTGCTTGGCTTGGCGAAGCCCTGCTCGTGGAGATCGTCATCATCACCACCACACCGTCGTGTTGCTGAGATCATCAAGGCCACGTCCTCTCGCTTGCGGGATCAAGGAGTTGACGTCTTCATCGAGCTGTACGTGTGGACACCGCGGAGGTGCTGCTCGTTGCTGCACTTCGTCGGATTGGATCTCGAGGATAATACATCTCCTCGCGACTAGACGAGTCTAGTTGCGGGGATCGACTAGCCAACCCCTGCACCGACAAAACGCGTTTGTTCGATCTTCGAGGGTAAGAGATTGGATCTCACCATCTTTGCTACCAACGTCTCATAGATCAGATCTTGTGTTGGGTTTATTCCGTCTTGTTTGCGTAGGAATTTTTTTGTTTTCCATGCTGCGACCCTTCAGTGGTATCAGAGCCTAGATCTATTCGTAGATGTTGGTGCGATTAGAACACAAGGAGTTGTGGGCGTTGATATTTTATGTTGCTACCTTCTAGCGTGTACTTCGTATCTTGTTGGATAGTTGGATTGAAGCGGCCCGGACCAACCTTACTCGTCCACGCACGAGAGACCGGTTCCACGATTGACATGCAACTTGTATTGCATAAGTGGCTGGCGGTGTCTAGTTTCTCTAGCTATGGTGAGATGCAATTTGCAATGGGAGGCCTTTCAAAAGGATGAGTAAATAAGCAACTATCATATCACCATTGTGGTTTTGCGTAGATTAGAACGGTTCTATCTCGTCAACCCAAGCCACGTAAAAATTGCATAAACAAATTAGAGGACGTCTAACTTGTTTTTGCAGGGTTTGTGATGTGGTATGGCCAAGCGTGTGATTTGTGATAATGTATGCAATGATCATGTTTGTAATATTTCGCGACTTGCATGTCGACGAGTACGGCAACCGGCAGGAGCCATATGGTTGTCTATTATTTTATGTGACCTGCGTGTCAATGAATCACCATGTAATTGCTTTACTTTATTGCTAAGAGTAGCATTAGTTGTAGTTGCAATAGTTGGTGGACAACCATGGTGATGGCGCCACAATGTCGGAGGTGATGGAGATCATGCCGGTGCTTTGGAGATGGAGATCAAAGGCACAAGAAGAAAAGGCCATATCATATCACAATTTATGAATTGCATGTGATGTTAATCCTTTTATGCACCTTATTGCTTGCTTAGATTTGATCGCGACGGTAGCATGATAAGGTGATCTCTCATGTTAATATCAAGATAATTAAGTGTTCTCCCCTAGTATGCGCCGTTGCGAAAGTTCGTCGTTTTGAAGCACCACGTGATGATCGGGTGTGATAGATTCAACGTTCACATACAACGGGTGTAAGCCAGTTTTACACATGCATGAAATACTACGGTGAATCTTGACGAGCCTAGCATGTACAGACATGGCCTCGGGAACACGGAACCGAAAGGTTAAACACGAGTCATATGAATGATATGATCAACACTAAGTTGTTCACCATTGAAGCTATATCATCTCACGTGATGATCGGAGGTGGTGTAGTGGATTTGGATCGTGTGTCACTAAACAACCGGACAGATGTTGAGTTTAGTGGGAGTTCATGAGTAATTTGATTAATATGAACACAGAGTTATCATAATCAAAAGTCCTAAAAATGTCTTTGCAAAATCCTTGTAGATCATGGGTGACTACGGAAAGATGTTACTGTCTGAGGATCTGCGTGTGGATGGGGCAATCTTTGCTTCTTGGTACATGCGTCTAAGAGAAACCCTTTATAAATGATGAGCTCTACGTGATAGATGAACCCTTAGAAGAATGCCCAGATTAGCTGAAGGGTACATGGAATGGTACGAGCGTCAGACCATCTACTTGAAAGTCCAGTGGTTTGTGCGCACCTTCATGAACATTGACCTTGGCAACCAGTTTGAGAACTTCAGTGCAATAGAGATTGTTAATGAGCTTAAGAGTAGGTTCATAGCGCAAGTTAGAGTTGCAAGGTTCGAGGTTCTGGATGAATTTCTTTCAACTAAGATGGAAGAAAACACTTGCTTGGAACAACACCTGAGGAAGATGCACAGGTTGTACTTTACTCTGGTGGATGTTTGGAACTACGAGATGACTAACAAATTGGCGATAGATGGGGTGTTGCGCTCGCTTCCTCCCAGCTACAAGAATTATGTCAGAGACTATGTCATGAGAGGAGATTCGATCACCTTTTGTGAGTTTGTGTCTCAGCTGCGTCATGTCAAAGTAGAGCCCATAGCAGGAGAAGTAGTCAATGCAGAAGGTATATTTTGATATACTAGTTATAAATGTTTAATGTCCTATTTACACTTGTGGTGAGCTAAGTATTTGATACTTGTGCTGTTTTATGAAAACAGGGCCTGCCGTTTGAGAAGTGCATGGAGGGACTTAGTGGATTTCGCGGAGAGAAGGCAATCAAGGAGTTGATGCTGGCGACTATTCTACTTCTACATTTATCAGTTTTAAATTAGAGGATTTGAATGAGTTTTGTAATCGAATTAAGTGTGATCTTTAAATTAGTGTGTCTCGGTTTGTGAGACGGTCATTCATGTTAAAGACAAATGGTTGTTCTATTTTCATGAGTAATCCTTTTTGGTGATCACGTTTCGATTATGAGATTATTGTCCTTTGTTTGATTTAAAACGATGATTGGTTAAACGTTTATAAAATATGAAACATACTAAAATATCCAATACTTAATGATGAGTCTTTGTTTTAATTATGCTATAGTGTTGAAGAGCATATTTGATGCGCATCACCTAGTAGTATGATTGAAATGTCATTTTATGGAAATGCCATGAGTAACTGAAAATAAACACAAGTGTTGGTTGTATTTTTCAGTGAATGAGAGACATCATTATTTTATGAGTACTTTATCATAAACGAGTGAATAGGTGTATTTATTCAAGTTATGATAAGACCATATTTTTGGAAGTAAAGGATTTTAAGTTAACAAGATAATTGAGTCTTTTTTATTTGATCAAAAGAGACAAAATATTTGAGTTATTGTTTAGTATGAAGACTTGTGACAAGTGTTATCACAAATTGCAATATTTAGAGTTTATTCAAAAGTGTTTTGATATGGTCTAAAGTATTGTAGTCACATAATATTTGATATTGTGTGGTCTGGTAAAAGTGGTTTTCTTATTTAGGATTCATTTGTAATCATTTAGATTTATTTGATAACACTCCGTTTAGAAATAAGGATCTATTTAATGATTCGCATATATTTTTCATATGAGTTATGAGAAAGAAGGTTTCATTAATTATGAGATAATTAGAACCTATTGCGAATAATGTTGTAGTATATTCATAAGTATGACTATGAATAAGATTCCACAATATGAGACTAAAAGGAGCAAATCAATTGTTGATTATGTTAAAGGTTTAGTGATATATCGTGAAAAGAGTTTCATAGATAAAGAAGATTGATGCAGTAAAGAAACTTAAATCAAGATGGTTGATCTTGCTTTTAATTGTCAAGTGGCACATTTTTGAAAAGTGCATTAATGATTTAGACTTGATATTTAAAAGAAAAGAAGAAATTAATGATAGTGATCATTGGATTTCAAGTTAAGTTTTTCTATAAAAGTAGGATTCGAGAATATTGTATTTTGTCAAGTTACAAAACAATATTCATGATTTACTTGTCATGTTTGAGAAACAAGACATACCTATGAAACTACAAAGAAGAAATAGAAGTCTTAAATACGAAAGTGACTGAAAGTCATCCTATGTTGAGTTTAAATCACAAAGTAATTGTTACTTGATTTTGTGAAAGCGTTGTTTCACATATTTATTCCATGTAAAGGAGGTTTATAGGGAATAAATAAAACTTACTTGACAAAGGCACAAGAGGTAAAGCTCTTTAAGATATTCAATGTTGTAAACTACATGGTGTGGTTGGGCTTAAAGTCAAATGGATGGATACTAGCAAAGTACTAGCGTTTCGTATATGAGTTCTCGAAATTTAAAAGTTAAATAAGATTTTTGGAGGTGTCCAAAAGTATCGAGAAAGTGCATAAGAAACTGAGTGAGATCTAATTAAGATATGTGGCGACATATATTAAGTTAGAGCAGAAACTATTTTCCAAGATCAAAATATGTGGAGACATATGTTTGAGTGGGAGCTAGTTAAATCATGGTCAAATATAAAGATAACATATTTCTGAGTGGGAGCCAAAGTGGTTTCACAATTTAATATGTGTATGGTGTATATTTGAGTGGGAGTTTACAACATCTTGGATGAATGAAATGGAGATTTCATAAATGTTGTAAATATTGTCATGGACCAATGAATAACTTGTGAAGTTAGTTTGAAAGTAAAATGTCCATATAGATGGATGTATCTGTGGTGGATAGATATGTTTGATAAATATTTGTCGGGAGTTTTAGCCTAAGTAAATTTTTGAAGGAGTTCAAAATGAAACAAGAGAAAAAAGGTTCATCTGCTTGTGAGAAATAGGTTAAACGTTGAGTTGATAACTCAGTGCAATAATAATGGTTGGAGGATATGTTGATATGAATGGTTCATAGTTTAAACATATAAGAACCATGTATTTTGTATTTGACAATGTGTGACCCCAAGTTCTTGGTTAGAAGAACATGTTAAATGAGGAGTCATTTTTCATGAAGTTGAGATAAATTTAGTAAATGGTAGACTTGGTTGAAGTCATAAAACCAAACTAAATTGTGAGTTATCTTGAAGTCAGAAACGCAGCGGAAGCATGATCGGAAATATCGGAGTGCAAGAGTACACTGTCGATTTGTTGAGTCTACAACATATAGGAGTATATGATTAAATCAAGGATTAAATAGATATAATAATTTGGTTTGAGAAAAGGTGTTTTCAAGATTGAGTGAGTTCCAGATGCACATACTATGTGAAGGTCCTTTTGACTGATCATACGCTATGTAGGCATAAAGGGAATTGAAGACTCACTCTATAACCAAATAGTATTATATTCATCATGTGATGATGAGAATTACCATGAGATGATAAGAAGTTTATCATGTGATGATAAAGTAATGTCAAATTAGGTGACAGTTACAATTTTGCAAAGGACATAAGAACTGTATAGTACAGAGCACGGACAGAACCTCTTCCACAAGCAAACATGATCAGCACTGAGACTTCATGAGTGAGACTCCATGAGTGTTGGATCGAGAAGAATGTAAACTAGATTATTGACTCTAGTGCAAGTGGGAGACTGTTGGGAATATGCCCTAGAGGCAATAATAAAATGGTTTATTAGCATATTCATGTTTATGATAATTGTTTATTCTCCATGCTATAATTGTATTAATTGGAAACATAATACATGTGTGGGATATAAACACCAGGAGTCCCTAGTGAGCCTCTACTGGACTAGTTCGTTGATCAAGAGATAGTTAGAGTTTCCTAACTATGGACTTGTTATAGTCACTTGATAACGGAGTCACGTCATTGGGAGAATGACTTGATGGACATGACCCAAATAAGAGTTGCAATTAATCATGTCACAAGAGTTTGGTTGTCAACACTTCTAATTTATGCCAAATATAGTTTCCTTAGACCATGAGATTATATCACTCCCGTTCACCGGAGGAATACGTTATGGACATCAAACGTCGCTTCGTAACTGGGTGATTATAAAGGTGGCTTTCAGGTATCTCCGATGGTGGGTTGTTGGGTGATATGAATCGAGAGTGGGATTTGTCCCTCCATGTGACGGAGAAGATATCTCCAGGCCTTCTCAATAATATAGCATCATAAAGTCTGCAGACATGTGATTAGGAGTAATCACGGAGATCCTATATCATGGACGAGAAAAGAGAACTTGCCGGTAACGAGATTAAACTAGACATGGGGATGTCAACGATTATATCTCGGGCAAGTAAAATATCGTGAGACAAAGGGAATCATATATGAGATTAATTGAATCTCCGGCATCGTGGTTCAATCGAGAAAGAGTTTTGTTGAGTGTATAGGAATTAATATGGGCATCCCGGTCCCGCTATTAATTATTGATATGATCATGTCTATGCATTCCCGAACCCGTAGGGTCACACACTTAACGTTCCGATGGATTTAGGTTTTGCGATGAATTAAATGATGAAATGAACGAATGGTGATTCGGAGTTCCGGATAAGATCACGGACGTCACGAGAGATTCCGGAGAAGTCCGGAGAATAAGATTCATATAAGGAAAGTGGTTTCCGGAGGTTTCGGAAAAGTTCTGGAATATTTTATAGGGTATCGGAAAGGTTCCGGAATGTTCTAGAAGAGTCTAGAAGTGGGATCCACATTTTGTGTGGGGGCCCACATGGACCAAAGGGGTGCAGCCACCACCTTAGTGGGGCGCACCACCTAGGCCCACATGGGCCAATTCGGCCTAGGGCAAAAGGGGGGAGTCCTACTCCTAGTTGGACTAGGAGTTTGGCCTTCCACCCTTTAGGAAAGGGCCCAAGGAGGAGTCCTAGATGGACTCCAACTTGGGAGGCAAGCAAAGGGGGGGCCGGCAGGCCCCCCTGCCCTAGCCCTGCCGCCTATATAAAGGGGGGAGGGGTGCGGCACACCATTGTGCAGCCTCCCCAAGCCCCCTGCCGCACCATCTCCACCTCCACCTAAACCCTAGCCGCACCCCTCTTCCCCGGAGGGCTGCCGCCACCACCATCTCCACCAAGAGCTGCCGCACCCCCTAGCCCTAGGGGCTGCGCCACCATCTCCTCTCCCTCTCCTATTGCTTGCTTGGCGAAGCCCTGCTCGTGGAGATCGTCATCATCACCACCACACCGTCGTGTGCTGAGATCATCAAGGCCACGTCCTCTCGCTTGCGGGATCAAGGAGTAGACGTCTTCATCGAGCTGTACGTGTGGACATCGCGGAGGTGCTGCTCGTTGCTGCACTTCATCGGATTGGATCTCGAGGATAATACATCTCCTCGCGACTAGACGAGTCTAGTTGCGGGGATCGACTAGCCAACCCCTGCACCGACAAAACGCGTTTGTTCGATCTTCGAGGGTAAGAGATTGGATCTCACCATCTTTGCTACCAACGTCTCATAGATCAGATCTTGTGTTGGGTTTATTCCGTCTTGTTTGCGTAGGATATTTTTTTGTTTCCCATGCTGCGACCCTTCATTACTTTCCTTCCATCTGGTCACAAGGTTGTAGAATGATTAAAGCATACCACCAACGTTTAGCTTTAAATTTAAGAGTACTGGTAATAGTACACGCGTTTGGAGCTTAACATTGGAGACCGTTGGACGGCTGAGAAGGTTTGAATCTCCGCCCCTGGTTCTTTCTGTATTGATATATATTTATGTAAACATCCAGGGAAGACATATGCATCGCTTGTATAATGAACCATCTGGCCTTTACGTGAATATTTGTTCTGGTGCTGAATTTCCTCCAGGCTGATCCTTCCTCTGTTTCCTTGAAACAGGAAGGAAGGGGTGTGCGCCAGCTAAAATCACTATTCGAATCCAAGATGCATAAGGTGTGCCTGTTTGTGTTTATTTCATTGGCTCATTCATGTAACCACGTTATGTGATCCCTGAATTGTAAACTTGCTTGACACTACCGGTGACAATTTTTTAATAAAATCAAAGCTGTGTGCATCATCATGATGCAGAGGCTGGGGTCATCCCCCATTTCGAAAAAAAGCTAAAATAACTATTACAAAGGAAGGAGACTATTTGTAAGAGCTTTTTGTTGTTTTTTGAAAGAGATGAGAGTTTCATTGTTTTGAGACAGAGTGACGGCAACGCCATTATGTTGGGCTGTTTGGCCTTCATAACTGGGCCGGACTGGGATGGGCCTTCATTGGTATTCCCTTCAAAAATCGTTATGCATGATTTATGATTCAAACTTATCGCCGTGAAATTCTCCCTTTTATACGACAAAGTGGCTAGTCTAAATTAACACTGGTTATTTTTGTTTTGTGGCAGGCATTTCTTATTGTATTACCAATTTTTTTAATTCAAATACAAAGTATAACATGGAACCATGCTGGTTGTGACATGATGACATTTAAGTTGTACTGGTTGTAGCTTTAAAGAGATTGTAAAGTAATTACAAGGTGACAAAATACAATCAGGTGGCTATAAGGATATGAGTGATTATAGTAATATTCGTTACTTTTCCGCCACTACCATTGGTTGAGTAATTTTAAAACTGAATTATCATCAGTTTTACAGATAACATTTGAGTGGAGTATATGACTATCGTTGTACTATCTCCTTGTCTTGCGAGTCCATTTGATATTTTATATTTTATCAGTAATGTGATTTTTTATTCTGGTGCTGAATTTCCTCCAGGCTGATCCTTCTTCTGTTTCCTTGAACCCGGAAGGAAGGGCTGTGAGCCAGCTAAAATCACTATGAAGGAGAAGTCGTGAAGGCAGACTGTCTGTAAGAGTTTTTTTTTGGGAAAGAGAATAGAGCTTCTTTCTTTGGAGAGGAGAACGTATCCAGTGCACCGGGTGAATTGGTGCACCCGGTGCACCCACCCCAAAAACGACCGCATAAAATGTTTCAAAAAATACGAAAAAAAGTTTGGACATACATTATGCTCATATCTAATATGTCACAAAATTTTAACTTCAAATTCTTAACAGAATATGAACAGTGAAAAATGACAAATTTGTATCAACAGTGATAATGGGCCAAATTCAAAACCCAATTTGCAATTTGGCACTATTCACTGTTGGATTTGTCTATTTTGTTTCTTGATCTGTGTTACGAATTTGAAGTTAAAATTTTGTGACATATTAGATATGAGCATAATGTATGTCCAAACTTTTTTTCATATTTTTTGAAACATTTTAGACGCACAAATTTTGGGGTGGGTGCACCGGGTGCACCAATTCACCCGGTGCACTGGATACGTTCTCCTTTGGAGAGAGAGTGACGGCAACGCCATTATGGTGGGCTGTTCGGCCTTCATAACTGGGCCAGACTAGGATGGGCCTTCATTGCTCAGGAGGAAGGCGAGTCGTCGGTCGGTTGTGATTTCCGCTCAACAAACAATGTCTAGCCTCCGGCGACTTCACCTTCCTCCTCAAGCCGTTTTTCTGAGATTTCGCCGGCGACCTGCGGCAGCGGCGGTTCTCCTCCCTCTCCCGATTTGACTGAGGTGAGCTCTTCTCCTTCCCATCTGAAAGAACAACTATGCCCGAGATGTCGCCTAGAGGGGGGGGGGGGGGGGGTGAATAGGCGATTAAAACTTTTTCTATTTAGGGGCTTGATAATTGCGGAATAAAACTAGGTGTTTAAATTAACAAGCCAACAACCTAAAATTCTAGGTTTACCTAAGTGCACCAACAACCTATGCTAAACAAGGCAAGTAACAAGGTGATAGCAAGATATAGACTTCAAGCACGATGGCTATCACAATGTAAATTTGCATAAGTAAAAGCTCGAGTATAGAAATAACCGAGGCACGCGGAGACGAAGATTTATTCCCGAGTTCCTCCTTGTTAAGGGAGTACGTCTCGTTGGAGGGGTGTGAGCTCGCCACAAAAGGCCTACTCAAGATGTCACAAAGGCCTCACCCTATTCTCCGATGAACCGCACCCAAAGGCTTGGTTCACCTTCCACTATCGGAATCCTTCGGGGCGGATTCCGGAGCCCTTACAACCTTTGGGGCACACACCCACAACTCAATTGGGGGCTCCCAATGGCCCGAGGCTTCACAAGCCGAAGTCTTCACGGCACCACCACCGTCTAGGGTCCAATGACCCAAGAGTAACAAGCTCCCAACCTTCAATCCCACGAATCACCATGGGGAGCACAACCCGATGCAACAAATGCAAAAGGGGAAGAACACACCAAGTGGTCAAATTCTTCTCCCCAAAATCCAACCAAAGCAACTAATGCTACGGAGGGATTTAGGAGGAAGAACGGAGGAGAAACACCAAGAACTCCAAAATCTAGATCCCACAAGTTCCCCTCACTTAGAGGAGATTTGTTTGGTGGAAAGATGGATCTAGATCTCCTCTCTTGTTTCCCTAAAATTGGGCAAGAATCATCGGAGGGATTAGAGGGAATCGAGCTCTCAAAATGTTGGCAATGGAGGAGAGAGAGCAAGGGATGAGATCTACCCTGAAAATGGGGAAGAAGCCCCTTTTATAGGTGGCTCCAAAAAAGAGCCGTTGGAGGAGAAAAACCTGGACAAAGAGGGGAAAAAATGCTGCCAGGCGACCCGGCCTGGGGCCGGCCAGCACGCCGGCCAGGCCGGGAAAGAAACAGCGAAGCAGCGTCGAAGCAGAGCAGCGTGCAGGGCAGCCGGCCTGCTGCCCCGGCCTTGGGCCGGCCTGGCACCCTAGCTGGGCCGGGGACCCAACAGACCGGTCCGGCCTATGCCCGGCCGAGGCCCAGCCAGCGGGAGTAGGAGGCCGGCAGGCCACCCGAGGCTCCCGGCCTGGTCCCGGCCGGCCTGCCTGGCCCTTTTTTTTTCTTTTTCAATTGATTTTTCTGTCAAATAAAAGATCCGAAGTAAAACAGCAATATCTTTCGCATACGAACTCCGTTTTCGATAAACTTGGACTCGTTGGAATCGTCACAACGAGCACAACAAGAATATGCAGATAAACATCATAGTCCAATAATATAATATAAAGATAAATGGGGAAAGGTAAAAGCTCCTATTTGCAAATCAGAAATACAATAACTTTCACCCACGAACTCCGTTTTCGATAATCTTGGACTCGTTGGAATCGTCACAACAAGCACAACAAGATTATGAATAGAAACATCATAGTCCAAGAAAATATTATAAAACCAAATGGGGAAAGTTAAAAACTCTTTTCGCAAACCGAAAATGCCGGAACTTTTGCAATTGACGTCCGAATAAAATAAAACCAATTTTGTTGGAAAGAGGACGTCAATGCTACCTTTGAAAATTGACAAACAAGCAATGGAGATTTTGCAAAGAAATGGAATAGAGAAATCTTCCGCACAGATAAACCGGCAAAATCTCCAATACCGAAACCGCAATAGAAGACGCATATGAAAACCGTTTTCGGTGAACTTGGCTTTGTCATGACAAGCACGACAAGCACCAAAACCACACCACGATTCGAGACAAAAAGAACCAATAAAGATGAATGCATGGATGCAAAGGTTTGTGCTCTCTACGGCGATACAATCATGATATTCAGTCAAGAGCCCCTCTTGATAGTACGGTTATCTATCCTATAACCCGGTCTCTCACTAAACAACATGAGACCGGTAAAATAGAAACCCTATCAAGATCATACCTTTGCCTTGCGCAAAAATCCACTTGAGGTCGATGAAGACGATCTTCAACTCCTCAAGACGCACCACCTTTCTTCATTGCGCTTCGCTCGGTGAAGATTCACTTGATGCTCCCCCATACACCAAGATGGGAGACGCTCTCTTTGGCACATCTTCACTTGGCCTTGAGTGATGATCAACTCGCACAAAGCCTTGATCAACACACACTTTTCTTCTTCCCTTAACCTTGACTCCAACAAATGGAGAACAAGCAAACAAATGGACAACCTACAAATATAGCTCAATGCAAATATTAGTCCATAGAGATTGTCATTAATTACCAAAAACATGCATGGGGGCAACCATGCACTTTCAATCTCCCCCATTTTGGTAATTGATGACAATCCCTTTTAAGAGGGTTTATATAATGAATAAAGCATCCTTGCATGACAAACAAGCAAGAATGCAAAGCGCATTAAAGGCAAATGCAACAAAAGCATAAAACCCAAATTCCCTTAAACCCTCTAAACTTCTCCCCCATTGGCATTGATTGCCGAAATGGGAAGAAAAATTTAGAGAGACAATATAATATGAGTTCCTCCATAAAGGTGATGACAAACCCTTTTAATGAATAATTAGAGGAAATCAAACTATATTGAGGATCCAAAGATTGCAAAAAGATGAAATCATTTTAAACAACTCCACAAAGGAGAAAAGCAATCGAAAGATCCAAAGCGAGAGTTCTAAATAAAACGGAGAAGCTCCCCAATTTTCATGCACAATTGAGGAGTACACAAAAATGGCATCCTCGCTCCCCCAAAATCATCTAGAACATGTGAAAGGACATTGTCCGATAATCCTGTTTTGACGTTTGATTACAACACTTGGAAGTATTTAACATACTCTCTAGTATCAACAGGAAATATGCAAAAAGGAAGAAATGCCGTATTGTCGGAAATGCAACAGGAAAGAAAGGGTGTTCAGCAGGCTGGCCGGCCCCAGACCGGCCTAGGCCGGGCTCCAGGCCGGAGCAATCTGGTGGGTGTCCGGCCCCCAAACCGGCCTAGGCCGGAGTCCTGGCTGGGCTCGTCTGGTGGGGGTCCGGCCCCCAGACCGGCCTTGGCCGGGCTCCAGGCCGGCGGCGTCTGGTGGGGATCCGGCCCCCAGACCGGCCTTGGCCGGGCTCCAGGCCGGCGGCGTCTGGTGGGGTCCGGCCCCCAGGCCGGCATCGGCCGGGCTCCAGGCCGGCGGCATCTGGTGGGTGGCCGGGCTCCAGGCCGGGGGCTTCTGGTGGGTGGCCGGCCTCCAGGCCGGCCCAGGCCGGGCTCCAGGCCGGCAGCCCAGCTTGTTCCAGTTTGATGATCGTTGGCCGGCCCCCTGGCCGGCCTGGGCCGACCTCCAGACCGGGCACCCCCTTATGACCAACGGCTAGATTTCGGGAGGGGGTACTTATACCCCTCCATCTACCTCGGGACAACTACCACGACCAAAAGAAGAACACCGCCATTGTTTGAAAGCTTCAAATCAATAGATCTCCCTTTCTAGCCACTCAATCACTTAGCCCTTTGGGGATTTGTGAGAGGAGACCTAGTTCTACACTTCAACCAAACCGATTTGTTTTCCCCCTTGATTTGTGAGAGGGGGCTTGCTACTCTTGGTGTTCATTGGAACTCTAAGAGGTTGTGGTCCTTCGGAGCTTTGGGAGCTACGAAGACTTTGCCGGGAGCCACCAATTGAGTTGTGGTGCGTGCCCCGGCCTTGAGCATCGAGTCTTGGCGGCTCGGTGCATTTGGTGGAGACCCTCCAACTTGTGGAGTGTGCTCCATCCTTGTAAAGGTTCTAGTTGTCAACCTCAACGGCAACATAGTGACAAGTGCCTCGCCACATCGGTGGTAAGTCACAACGGAGATACGGTGTGCCATATCAAGGCTACTCGGTGTTTCACTTTGGTGAACACCGCGCCGCTCCAACGGAGATTAGCTTCCATTGGGAAGTGAACTTCGGGATAAATCTTCGTGTCATCTTGTTGCTTATCTTTGCACTTACCTTTACTTGTTAGCACTAGCTTACTATATCTATATCTTGTGCTAGTGATCTTTGCTCATCATATAAGGTTGTTCATCTAGTTGCATATTCTAGAAAACTTATATTTGAGCAATATCCTTTTAAAATGAAAAAGAAGTAAAATTTGTAGTTAACCTATTCACCCCCCTCTAGTTAACCTCATCGATCCTTTCAACTGGTATCAGAGCCTTGTCTCTTTATTAAAGGCTTCACCGCCTAAAGAGGAGGATGGGGGATCCCACTCCCATGGAATTGCTTCAAAAACAAGTTGAGTCCATGGGGGAAAGATCCGATAAGAGGATGGATAGGTTAGAGGAACTAATAATGAAACTTGCCTCTACATCTAGCAATACAAATAAAAGTCCCTCTCTAGATGAAAATGGTAATCCCATATCTCATTCAAAAGAAAGTGACGAACACTCATCTAGAAATGAAAACCCAAATCAATTTGGACATATTTATAACAATGCTCTTAATGTTCAACATCCGCATGTGAACAATCTTGGTAATCCACCTTTAGTAGATAGGGCCCGTTTTACTAATTGGAAAGCTTCTATGAAATCTTATGTGTGTAGCTCTTCAATGCAAATATGGAGAATCATTGAGAGGGGATACTATCCTAAGGATATCAATAATTTGACCTCAAGTGAGATCATTGATGAACAAATCAATGCACATGCTATGCACATGCTTGAGAAGGCAATGGTCAATGAAGGTGTTGAGCACATCCGGTCTCTCCCAAACGCCAAGGAAGCTTGGGAGTATCTACTTGCCATGTATGATGGCAATGTGAGCATGCAACGCTCAAAGAAAACACTTCTTCAACGGCAAGTTGATCACTTCATCATGAAGGATGGAGAAGTTCCGGAGGATGTATATCGAAGACTCAAGGCTCTTGTTGTGGACATGAAGGATGTTGGATTCAAGGATTGCGATGATGATTGGTTCAAGGGAAAATTTCTTCAAACCTTGATTCCATACAATGAGAACATGGTAATGAATGTTCAAGCAAGAGCGGACTACATGGAACTAACTCCCAATGATGTTTTGGGCACCTTTGTCACCATGAACATGATGAAGAAATCCTCGGAAGATGTTCTAACTCGTGTGAATGGAATGAAGAAAGTATCTCTTGCCTTGAAGGCAACATCCTATGATGAGGAAGAATCAAGTGATGAAGGTGGAACCACCTATGTGCCATCCGAGAAGGAAAAGAGGGTGTCACACAATGAGTGCTTGGCGCTTGCCAACCATAATTGGTGGAAGAAAGGGGATTTTAGATCAAGTGCAACAAAGAACAAGGGGAGAGAAGGCCCAAGTATGAAGAAAGCAAGAACTTGCTTCAATTGTGGAGATAGTGAACACTTTGTTGCGGATTGCCCGTACAAGAATAGAGTTGAGAATAAAGGACAGCTCATCAAGAAGACCAACTTTGTTCCCAAGAACAAGAACTTCATGAAGAAGGTATCTAAAAGAGCAATGGTGACAAATGAGCAAGAATATATATCCGGAGGTGAAGAAAGTGAAGATGAAGAAGAACAAGTCGGCATGGCGGCAATGGCAATTGGGGTTATTCCCTCTTCTTTGGACTCTCTCTTTTCAACTCCGAATGACAAGAAAGGTCCAACCAAACACAAGTGCCTTATGGCCAAGGGTACATCTCCAAAGGTAACTCACTCACTAAAACCCTCGATTTCCTCTACTCCATCATTGTTAAATTGTGTTAAGGAACTTGATGATGAGAATGCTAATAATCTTTCAAAAGTCATGAGATCACTTGAAAGTGAAAATAAAATTGCATTTGATGCCTTCATGACTCAACTTGGTAATGCATATGGTCTCATAGAAGAACATGAAGAAAGAATATGTGAACTTGAGGGTTTCGCTCGTGATGATGCTAATAGGATAGCGGAGCTTGAGGAAGCCCTAGATAATGCACTATGCCTTAAAGATTCTATTGAGGAAATCTCCACTTTAGATCTATCTAAAATGATGGGTGACTGTGATCATGCACTATGTAAGCTTAAGGAATTCATGGATGAAAATGATAACATTATGAATGGTCACAATGAACTACTTAAGGATTTTGAGCATCTTGAGAAAGCTCACATGGCACTCTCAAGAGAGCTCAGGGTTCTTAAGGAGTCACATGACAACTCTCAAAGTAAGGATGTGAATGAAAATGCTTGTGCCACTAACCCTTTGTGTGTCAAAGCATCTCTCATATTGGAGAACAGTAGGTTGAAGGCTCAACTTGAGAAAGGACTAGTGTCTTGCATCCAAGGAGAAAAGAACCTCAATAATCTTTTGAGAAATCAAAGGAGAGTTGTGGGTAAGGAAGGACTTGGATTTGGAGTCACATCCAAGAAGACCAATGAGAAGAAGAAACCAACTCCCTCCACTAATGCTATTGTTTTTTGTGAAGGAGGGGGAGTTGGCTAATGATGAAGATGAATTTGATATCCTGTCACATCCCGAAAATTCGTCCCTAATGTTAGTAATGTTTTCTCACGCCTGAAAAACTTTTTCTATTCTCAAAATGTTTTCTTGAACCAGAAGGTCTTTGAATTGACTGTGGCTTCGCTCTCTTGGAAATTTTCCCAATAATCTCCGATCTTTGTCGACTCCACCATGATCCCATGCCATAGTGTGGTATGTCAAACATTGTTCCACTTGGAGACTCCGAAACCCCTCCCATCGATCTCACCAAAATCCGCCACCACTATTGTATCTTGAAATAAATTCCACCGAGCTACCATGCGGATCCCTCTTACATATACCTCACTCCTGTGGAAAAACATTTCATAGCCCCATGCAATATTTCCAAGTTTATTAATATTCTCTATTATGCCATTTTCAATCCAAAAATTATCTAGACACCTTCCACTCATCCAAAATTCTTCAATTTTGGTAAGGTGCATGATTTAACCTCCTGAACATTTCACTCCCTTGGACCAACCTCATTTGAGCAATATTTAAGGTACTTCCTTTGTAATGCCCTTTTCCTGCCTAATAGCAATTTCCAAAGCAACCCCTAGCTACAAAATTCATTTGGCATTGGTACTTTGCCAAATTGACTAACTACCATAGATAACCACATATCCAGAATATCATACCAATATCATTCGAGTAAGTACACTTGGCATACCCATGCCATTAGGGCATTTTTGGACACCAAATTATTTGACCAGCTTCCAGATGCCCAATTGACCTCAAACTCCACAGACATACCATCTACCTCCGTTCTAACCTAATGTGAATTTTGGGGATTTTTATGAGATGTGCAAAGCCATTGTCATTTCATCGAACACCTGGTGCACCCTAGGTTTTCTGCAAAATTTGTACCACAAAGGTTGCCGCCTTTGAGGGACTCTTGCTTTGTTTCCTTGTCCTAGTCTCGACAAACCTAATGACGAATCCGTTTTACTTTTGGCATTCCGAGTTGGCGGGAATGCGACAATGTCGCTCGCTTCACGCTCTGGACGTCCTGAACGTGCGCTTTGACATGACCTAAACTTGCTTAGCCCTAAACCCTGCCTAATCTCCCGCACAGTAGCTTCCTTGTAGACCCCTGTTCGTCCAGCTCGACGTCCCTATCCAGCTGCCCGTTCTTATCCTCTCCATTTAATTTTTTTGGAGCTATGTCATTGCGTTGAAGCGACGCAACCCGCTGGCTCCTCGTCCCTGGCTTATAAAAAGAGAAGCTCGAGCTCCACCCGCGCCTCACCCCTCACTCTCACTCTCCTGTCTCCCTGCCTCTCCTCTACCTTGCCCGCAGCCCAGAGGAGGGAGTAGAGCTCGGCGTGCTCGACTTGCTCGAGCCCGTGAACGACCGCCATAGCCAAGCCTCGGGCGAGCTCGCGCCCACACACCCCTCTGCCCACCCCTTCGACGCTGCCATCGTGCTCCCGAGGACGCGCTCTGGTTGGTGCCTGTGCCGCCATCCTCGGCCGGCCGCCTCCCGAAGCCGTCCGTCCACCCCGGCGCCGCCCGCGGCAGGCGTACCTGTGCATCCGCGTCACTCCGCTGCCGTCCGAGTCGACCCGAGTTGACCACCGGCGACCTCCCGACCCCGTCATCCCCAGGCCGCCCCGACCGCGACTCCGCCGCCTCCGTCCCGCCGTGCCGCCAGCCACCCGCATCCTCCATCGAGCCCGAGCCCGGCACCGCGTTGACCCGGCCATTCTCCTGCCGCCCGGACTCGGCACCGAGCTCGGCGTCAAGGACTTTCCCCGGAGCCGTCCCCACCGCCATCCCCTGCCGCGGCCGTCCTCGGTGTCTCCGTCGTCGCCGGCGTGTCCGCATGACCGCGTCGCGGTGGTCGCGGACGCCGCACGCGGAGGCCGTCCCCGGCCACTCCCCGCACGACCCGAGCCTGGGTGGGGCACGGCTACCGCGCCGCCGTCCTCGACTCCCCCGTCGCCGGCATCCTCCCCGGCCTGCCCGTCGCCGGTCCTTCCATGATCTCCCGTACGCGTGCAAGAGAAGCTCCCATGCGTGAGCTAGGAGAAGCAGTGAGCCAATCATTCAGAAAAGAGCTAGCTGAAAGCGTAAACAATTTTTTCCAGGTTTGCGTTTTCCAGAAGAGGAAGCGTATTAACCGGAGTACGCGATCCAGCCCAGCCCAGTCAGATTCGGCCCGTTCTGCTTTTTTTTCCCGAAGTGAGCAGCAGATAGCTATTCTTCGCCCGACTGTAACTTTTGATCCGTAGCTCCGTTTGAGGTGATTCAAATTTGTAAATTCTTAGTTTAAAAAGCTCTATCCAGTGGTATAGGTTTTACATTTTTGTAAAATGTTTATATGCTCAGCACCCGCGTATGCTCGCTTAGGTGTATCCGGCGGTATCGGCGAATCGAGACCCTAACCCGCGACATGTCCGTGACCTCCAAGCCAATTGGTGTCGATATTCGAAGGCAAGCTAACCACTTGCTATGAACACTTAAGCGGTGTAGTTTGTTGCATATGATCATGTCATGCGTGGTATTTTATGTGGGGCTATTCGATGCAGATGATTCCATGTGTGTACTTGCTTGCTATGTTTATTTCGAGCTTAGATAGCAACGCCGTGATTCAATTCCAGTATAGTTAGCGACGCCATGCTTCACTCATCATCCATGTGTGTGTTAGAATGACGTGTGAATAATTTGTGCGCCTCGCATTTGCGTGGCTGTGTCGAACCCTCTAACTGGATAACTATAAAACATGCGTTCCCATGATTGTTTGCTTCTTCTCCTTCGCCGAGGTGAGGAGCGGACGAATGTCGTCTTATGATCCTCGGAGTTGGGGCATTTGCCAAAGAGTTATTTGCTTCTTCTCCCTCCGTCAAACTTGGCTGGCGTATGCCCGCTTTGACTGCGACGCTTGGGACGCTGGCTTTTCATTTGGGTCTTTTTGCCAAGATTGCTGACACCACGTCGAGTTAATACTCGAGTGGAATGGATGCTTTCTTTCTTATGATTGCTTTTCGGTTCATTTTGGAGAATACACGCCCACGTGGATTGAATCTCGCCTACTTTCAGTATTATTATTTCATGTACCTTTACTTTCCTGCAATACGATAAACCCATCAAGTGTGGGTTGAGTTCCGGCCGGCGACTAAATACATGTTGGGCCCCGCCCACGTGGATTGAATCTCGTCTACTTTTCTGTAGAGTTGTGGCGTGTGTTGGACGGTACCATGCACCACTCCCCATTCCGGCGACGATGGACTGGGGAAACCGCCGCAGTCAATGGAATGGAGGAACGGGATCGCGTGGACGCCTCCACTAACTTTTGTAGTCGACCCGTGGCTGTCACTGGTCGGAAGTATCTCCGTCCTCGCCCGGTTGACGCTAACCAATTGTGCTATTTTATTTTACTTCCTCAACCTGTGGCTGCTACTGGTCGGAAGTATCTCCGTCCTCGCCCGGTTGATTGTGCTATTTTATTTTCTTTACTCAACCTGTGGCTGTTACTGGCCGGAGGCAACTCCGCCATCGCCCGGTTGAAGTTATTCATCTTTGTTGAATTGTTGCATGATTATTGTTGCTTATTGCTTGAACTATTGTGTGGCTTATGTTTGCTTATGGTCTTATGTTGAAACGTTATATTATACTTGTTGTGTTGGACTAATCCTTATTGTGTTGGACTAATCCTCTGTTGTTTGGACTTGTTGTTAAATGAAACTGGAATAAATGAAACCCCCTCCAAGCTTCGATAGGGTCAGTCCATAGTGCCACCAATCTGAACCTTGAACGCACTACCACCGTCGCCCAAATGGGAGAGCCATAGCCTATGTAACCTATCAAGCCTCCTTTGATGCTACCCACTTGGCAAGTCTAGTCGGATACTGCATAGTTGTGGTCGGGGCTAGTCTTGTGAAGGTTCCGGAGCTAGGCGTCGCTCATGAGTTGGGGACGTGCCGGATTCACTTCGTCATAAGACATAGAGTTATGTCGGTAGCTATACAGGGAGTGTCTTGGTAGAGTGAACGGTTATGTAAGTGTATCTTGCCTTGGCCAGGTGAGGTGCAATTAGATGGGTGGTAACTGCAACCTCTCGAGAGTGTGTCAACTAGCAGCTAGCCTTGTTCCTAGGTTATGGAACAGTTCAGTGTCGGTCACACTATTGTCCTTTGTCGAGTCCGGAGGTTAAACTTAAGTTCGGTGTGAAACAAAGATGAACAACCTGATTACAATAGGCTGATGCAGGGAATGTTACTTGAGTCGTGGATGGTTACCCGCGTTTGGGGGTGACGGTGTGATCGTTGGGAGCCTAGAGTTAGGCCCGAGCCAACGTCAGCCGTGCATGCCCCGAGCAGAGATATGAGGCCAGTGGGCCTAGCAGTTTGACATATGTGGTAAGGCCGTTGAGCCTAGTGGTGATGACAGGTGATGTTTAATATTTGGTACCAATGGGCACTCCCGTTAATCGTCACAGGTAAGTTCTCTTGTGTGATCACCGGTATACGATCCAACCCCACCTGGCTTGGACTCTGTACTGGTGTTACCCCTATTATTTGCTTATGCCATGATTTGTTGTGCTGCCATGTTGCTACCCACTTGGACTGCCGTAAGTAGACACTTGCCATGTTCAGATTATTTCTGTTGCTAGCTACTTGTTGCCTGATTGCTTGACTGTTCATGTCTTGTGGTTATTTTCTTGCGAGTACGTCATTGTACTCAAACTGGCTTTTCATGTGGCCAGACATGGAGAGGATTCATTTTTTACCATAGCAAAGAGATGGAGCAAGAGCGTGCTAGGATCAGTAGCCCAGCTAGATGCCTGTGGAATGAAGCCACTCCAAGCTGTTGCTTTAGTCGTATTCCGCTGCCAGTTAAACTCTGTCCAGTGCCATACTTGGCCTCGATAATTCTTCAAGCCTTTATGGCCATGTAAAACCAGTTGTAGCCCTCTGGGCCTGATTGTGTAATGATATTTCTGCTATGTTGCATTGTCGTAACGTGCGACCGGATATCCTGGGCTGGCGCACGGGGCGACCGCCTCTCTGGCGATATGTGTCAGAGGGGGGTGCCACAGAGCATGGTATCAAAGCACCAGGCTGGCTGTAGACTACCCTAGCATGGAAAACCCCACCTTACTTTTACCCGACAACGACCCGATGGATTAACCCGTACCCGCCTAACCGGCATGGCTCGTATCGGTCAACAGTATGGTGCAGGAAAACTTGTCCCAATCTTACCCAACCAGACTTGCCGGTTTCTTCCTTGAGATGGAATCAACACTACCCACTAGTATGAAACCCAAGTCCTAGCTACCTATAAAATCCCACCCTCGCTGGCTATCCATTGCAACCCAACTCTCTTGAAGCAGATCCCGCTCAGGAATCTTGCGCTCTCCTCTCTCCCAAGTATACTAGCTTGAGTTTTTAGATGGCACCTACCCTTATTTTCGAGACCACCGCTGAGTTTCGCCCCGGTTTTCCACCTCTGCTATGGGAAGCTGCTCGCAATATTATTGGTTGTGTTTCTCGCCCAGTGTACCATGTATATCGGTCTAACCTCTCCTCCTGCATGAGCGAGTATCATGCCGATGTGTATGTCGGCACAAGTGCCTTAGGAAGCGCGACGCCGTATGTGACTCAAAGCCACTTCGTGGATTCCCCTGAGATGGCGCTCCAAGTTGCAGCTTGGAAATGTCTCGCTCGTCTGCGGTACTTTGAAGCCGCGATGGAACCTCCTGCGTCTCGCTTTTTCCCGCCAAGATCCCTTGCAAGCCCCAGCCATCCCATGGTAAGCATCGAAGTGATGCTCAACTCAACCTTGTCACATCTCGTAGCCTACACCACCGCCTTGGAGAGCATCCTTGTCTACCACTTGGAGGAATGCCATTTCAATAGGCAAGCCCTTGGCCGAGTCCCGCAGCCAACAGACAACAACCCAGCCCCGCAAGGACCAGTAAAAATTAAACTCCAGAGGCCACCCCCATCAATGGAAGCTCTGAAGTTTGGACTCGATACCTTTCATCCAGGACCAGCCGCAACCCACAACCTCCAACCCTTCGCAGCTTTGGCGTCGTGCCAGAAGGCATCCCTGAGACTCTAACCGTGGCGGCGAGGAGCCCAGTGGATACCAAGCTTTGCTTAGGACCAAACCTGCACGCTCCAGAAGGCAACAAAGTGAATGAAGCCTAGACCAAGTCCCCACCTAGTGAGGAGCCCTAAATTGTAGGTGAGAGTTTGTGAGGTTGTTTGTTCTTCTATGGTTGCTTGTATCGCATGTTAGCTTGGCAGCTATGGGACTTGTTATTTCGACTCCGTGTAAAAACTTGACGTTTGTTCGCTTGTTAACTACTCGGTTGACGTGCGACAAAACATCATGCCCTTTCTTCCTTTTAATTTTTTTTGCACAAATGACAGAACATTTAAAACAGGACGTGTATGTGAACCAAGACACATATGCCCACCTGTAAAATTAACACAACATTTGAATGGGATATTATTTTCTAGTACGAAAAATATTTTGGTGTGTTGCACGACTTCAACCATTAAGTGGATGTATTTGAGGATACACTGTACCATGGTCCCCCGCTCGCTTGATGGTTCATGTGTAGATCTAGTTTGATTTGCCATTCTTGTGTTGGGTCGAACTAAAAACCTTAGATTTAAATTCTTTTTATATAACCATGGTAGAAGATCCCATGTTGATTGATTGTGTGAGCCCTGCCATGCCATCCTTAGAATGCGTGGAGTGTGATATAAATATCATGCTTGGATAATATTTTTGTTCTAGTAAAATATCCTGCTGAGTGTTGATCCTTTTTAGTGCTAAACTTCAGTATTTTGTAGAAAAGGGTTTTACAAAAAGTTTTTCAAATATAGGGGTATATTAAACCATACAAGAAATATCTCGTATAACTCCGATAATCTCCGTAAGTCTCCAAATCTCGGGACGAGATTCTTTTTAAGGGGGGAAGGTTTGTCACATCCCGAAAATTCGTCCCTAATGTTAGTAATGTTTTTTCACGCCTGAAAAACTTTTTCTATTCTCAAAATGTTTTCTTGAACCAGATGGTCTTTGAATTGACTGTGGCTTCGCTCTCTTGGAAATTTTCCCAATAATCTCCGATCTTTGTCGACTCCACCATGATCCCATGCCATAGTGTGGTATGTCAAACATTGTTCCACTTGGAGACTCCGAAACCCCTCCCATCTATCCCGCCAAAAGCCACCACCACAATTGTATCTTGAAATAAATTCCACCGAACTACCATATGGTTCCCTCTTACATATACCTCACTCCTGTGGAAAAACATTTCATAGCCCCATGCAATATTTCCAAGTTTATTAATATTCTCTATTATGCCATTTTCAATCCAAAAATTATCTAGACACCTTCCACTCATCCAAAAATTCTTCAATTTTGGTAAGGTGCATGATTTAACCTCCTGAACATTTCACTCCCTTGGCCCAACCTCATTTGAGCAATATTTAAGGTACTTCCTTTGTAATGCCCTTTTCCTGCCTAATAGCAATTTCCAAAGCAACCCCTAGCTACAAAATTCATTTGGCATTGGTACTTTGCCAAATTGACTAACTACCATAGATAACCACATATCCAGAATATCATACCAATATCATTTGAGTAAGTACACTTGGCATACCCATGCCATTAGGGCATTTTTGGACACCAAATTATTTGACCAGCTTCCAGATGCCCAATTGAGCTCAAACTCCACAGACATACCATCTACCTCCGTTCTAACCTAATGTGAATTTTGGGGATTTTTATGAGATGTGCAAAGCCATTGTCATTTCATCGAACACCTGGTGCACCCTAGGTTTTCTGCAAAATTTGTACCGCAAAGGTTGCCGCCTTTGAGGGACTCTTGCTTTGTTTCCTTGTCCTAGTCTCGACAAACCTAATGACGAATCCGTTTTACTTTTGGCATTCCGAGTTGGCGGGAATGCGACAATGTCGCTCGCTTCACGCTCTGGACGTCCTGAACGTGCGCTTTGACATGACCTAAACTTGCTTAGCCCTAAACCCTGCCTAATCTCCCGCGCAGTAGCTTCCATGTAGACTCCTGTTCGTCCAGCTCGACGTCCCTATCCAGCTGCCCGTTCTTATCCTCTCCATTTAATTTTTTTGGAGCTATGTCATTCCGTTGAAGCGACGCAACCCGCTGGCTCCTCGTCCCTGGCTTATAAAAAGAGAAGCTCGAGCTCCACCCGCGCCTCACCCCTCACTCTCACTCTCCTGTCTCCCTGCCTCTCCTCTACCTTGCCCGCAGCCCCGAGGAGGGAGTAGAGCTCGGCGTGCTCGACTTGCTCGAGCCCGTGAACGACCGCCATAGCCAAGCCTCGGGCGAGCTCGCGCCCACACACCCCTCTGCCCACCCCTTCGACGCTGCCATCGTGCTCCCGAGGACGCGCTCTGGTTGGTGCCTGTGCCACCATCCTCGGCCGGCCGCCTCCCGAAGCCGTCCGTCCACCCCGGCGCCGCCCGCGGCAGGCGTACCTGTGCATCCGCATCACTCCGCTGCCATCCGCGTCGACCCGAGTTGACCACCGGCGACCTCCCGACCCCGTCCTCCCCAGGCCGCCCCGACCGCGACTCCGCCGCCTCCGTCCCGCCGTGCCGCCAGCCACCCGCATCCTCCATCGAGCCCGAGCCCGGCACCGCGTTGACCCGGCCATTCTCCTGCCGCCCGGACTCGGCACCGAGCTCGGCGTCAAGGCCTTTCCCCGGAGCCGTCCCCACCGCCGTCCCCGGCCGCGGCCGTCCGCGGCGTCTCCCTCGTCGCCGGCGTGTCCGCATGACCGCGTCGCGGTGGTTGCGGGCGCCGCACGCGGAGGCCATCCCCGGCCACTCCCCGCGCGACCCCAGCCTGGGTGGGGCACGGCTACCGCGCCGTCGTCCTCGGCTCCCGTGTCGCCGGCATCCTCCCCGGCCTGCCCGTCGCCGGCGCCAGTCCTTCCATGGTCTCCCGTACGCGTGCAAGAGAAGCTCCCATGCGTGAGCTAGGAGAAGCAGTGAGCCAATCATTCAGAAAAGAGCTAGCTGAAAGCGTAAACAATTTTTTCCAGGTTTGCGTTTTCCAGAAGAGGAAGCGTATTAACCGGAGTACGCGATCCAGCCCAGCCCAGTCAGATTCGGCCCGTTCTGCTTTTTTTCCCGAAATGAGCAGCAGATAGCTATTCTTCGCCCGGCTGTAACTTTTGATCCGTAGCTCCATTTGAGGTGATTCAAATTTGTAAATTCTTTGTTTAAAAAGGTCTATCCAGTGGTATAGGTTTTACATTTTTGTAAAATGTTTATATGCTCAGCACCCGCGTATGCTCGCTTAGGTGTATCCGGCGGTATCGGCGAATCGAGACCCTAACCCGCGACGTGTCCGTGACCTCCAAGACAATTGGTGTCGATCTTCGAAGGCAAGCTAACCACTTGCTATGAACACTCAAGCGGTGTAGTTTGTTGCATATGATCATGTCAGGCGTGGTATTTTATGTGGGGCTATTCGATGCAGATGATTCCATGTGTGTACTTGCTTGCTATGTTTATTTCGAGCTTAGATAGCAACGCCGTGATTCAATTCCAGTATAGTTAGCGACGCCATGCTTCACTCATCATCCATGTGTGTGTTAGAATGACGTGTGAATAATTTGTGCGCCTCACATTTGCGTGGATGTGTCGAACACTCTAACTGGATAACTATAAAACATGCGTTCCCATGATTGTTTGCTTCTTCTCCTTCGCCGAGGTGAGGAGCGGACGAATGTCGTCTTATGATCCTCGGAGTTGGGGCATTTGCCAAAGAGTTATTTGCTTCTTCTCCCTCCGTCAAACTTGGCTGGCGTATGCCCGCTTTGACTGCGACGCTTGGGACGCTGGCTTTTCATTTGGGTCTTTTTGCCAAGATTGCTGACACCACGTCGAGTTAATACTCGAGTGGAATGGATGCTTTCTTTCTTATGATTGCTTTTCGGTTCATTTTGGAGAATACACGCCCACGTGGATTGAATCTCGCCTACTTTCAGTATTATTATTTCATGTACCTTTACTTTCCTGCAATACGATAAACCCATCAAGTGTGGGTTGAGTTCCGGCCGGCGACTAAATACATGTTGGGCCCCGCCCACGTGGATTGAATCTCGTCTACTTTTCTGTAGAGTTGTGGCGTGTGTTGGACGGTACCATGCACCACTCCCCATTCCGGCGACGATGGACTGGGGAAACCGCCGCAGTCAATGGAATGGAGGAACGGGATCGCGTGGACGCCTCCACTAACTTTTGTAGTCGACCCGTGGCTGTCACTGGTCGGAAGTATCTCCGTCCTCGCCCGGTTGACGCTAACCAATTGTGCTATTTTGTTCCACTTCCTCAACCTGCGGCTGCTACTGGTCGGAAGTATCTCCGTCCTCGCCCGGTTGATTGTGCTATTTTATTTTCTTTACTCAACCTGTGGCTGTTACTGGCCGGAGGCAACTCCGCCATCGCCCGGTTGAAGTTATTCATCTTTGTTGAATTGTTGCATGATTATTGTTGCTTATTGCTTGAACTATTGTGTGGCTTATGTTTGCTTATGGTCTTATGTTGAAACGTTATATTATACTTGTTGTGTTGGACTAATCCTTATTGTGTTGGACTAATCCTCTGTTGTTTGGACTTGTTGTTAAATGAAACTGGAATAAATGAAACCCCCTCCAAGCTTCGATAGGGTCAGTCCATAGTGCCACCAATCTGAACCTTGAACGCACTACCACCGTCGCCCAAATGGGAGAGCCATAGCCTATGTAACCTATCAAGCCTCCTTTGATGCTACCCACTTGGCAAGTCTAGTCGGATACTGCATAGTTGTGGTCGGGGCTAGTCTTGTGAAGGTTCCGGAGCTAGGCGTCGCTCATGAGTTGGGGACGTGCCGGATTCACTTCGTCATAAGACATAGAGTTATGTCGGTAGCTATACAGGGAGTGTCTTGGTAGAGTGAACGGTTATGTAAGTGTATCTTGCCTTGGCCAGGTGAGGTGCAATTAGATGGGTGGTAACTGCAACCTCTCGAGAGTGTGTCAACTAGCAGCTAGCCTTGTTCCTAGGTTATGGAACAGTTCAGTGTCGGTCACACTATTGTCCTTTGTCGAGTCCGGAGGTTAAACTTAAGTTCGGTGTGAAACAAAGATGAACAACCTGATTACAATAGGCTGATGCAGGGAATGTTACTGGAGTCGTGGATGGTTACCCGCGTTTGGGGGTGACGGTGTGATCGTTGGGAGCCTAGAGTTAGGCCCGAGCCAACGTCAGCCGTGCATGCCCCGAGCAGAGATATGAGGCCAGTGGGCCTAGCAGTTTGACATATGTGGTAAGGTCGTTGAGCCTAGTGGTGATGACAGGTGATGTTTAATATTTGGTACCAATGGGCACTCCCGTTATTCGTCACAGGTAAGTTCTCTTGTGTGATCACCGGTATACGATCCAACTCCACCTGGCTTGGACTCTGTACTGGTGTTACCCCTATTATTTGCTTATGCCATGATTTGTTGTGCTGCCATGTTGCTACCCACTTGGACTGCCGTAAGTAGACACTTGCCATGTTCAGATTATTTCTGTTGCTAGCTACTTGTTGCCTGATTGCTTGACTGTTCATGTCTTGTGGTTATTTTCTTGCGAGTACGTCATTGTACTCAAACTGGCTTTTCATGTGGCCAGACATGGAGATGATTCATTTTCTACCATAGCAAAGAGATGGAGCAAAGCGTGCTAGGATCAGTAGCCCAGCCAGATGCCTGTGGAATGGAGCCACTCCAAGCCGTTGCTTTAGTCGTCTTCCGCTGCTAGTTAAACTCTGTCCAGTGCCATACTTGGCCTCGATAATTCTTCAAGCCTTTATGGCCATGTAAAACCAGTTGTAGCCCTCTGGGCCTGATTGTGTAATGATATTTCTGCTATGTTGCATTGTCGTAACGTGCGACCGGATATCCTGGGCTGCCGCACGGGGCGACCGCCTCTCTGGCGATATGTGTCAGAGGGGGGTGCCACATATCCTTGCTAAGAGCATTGCTCCTAAGAACACATCTTCTCATAACAATTTTGCGGGAAAGTATAACCCATCATATGTGCTTTTGAAATCTAATGATGGACATGTTTATGCAAATATGTCGGCACTTCATATGGTAGTGATTATAGTTCTACTATTTGGGTTCCCAAGACCCTTGTGACTAACAAAAGAGGACCCATCAAAACATGGGGACCTAAGTCAAGAACTTGATCCATTGTAGGTGTGTGCTTCCGGAGGATCATCATGTCTTATTGATAGCGGTTGTTCCGCACATATGACCGGAAGCAAAGAAGTGTTGAAAGATTTAAAGCATCAACTTCTCAAGATATCTCATGTCACTATTGGTGATGGTTCCGAACTCAAGGTATTGGGACACGGCAAAGTGGTCATTTCTCCGGATACATCCATTGAGAAAGTCCTCCTTGTTGAGTCCCTTGGTTATAATTTACTTTCCGTTTTGCAACTTTGCGAGTGCAACTTTACCGTTGTCTTTGGACGATATCATGTGCTTATCCTTCACGCAATTTCTCTTAAAGTAGCCTTTGTTGGATTTGTGGAAAACCGTATGTATGTAGTGGATTTCTCGAAAGAAACTACACACATTGCCACAAGTCTAATGGCTAAATCCGACGTGGGTTGGCTTTGGCATCGCCGGTTGGGCCACGTCGGTATGAGAAATTTGCAAACGCTTGTGAAGGGTGAGCATGTGGAAGGACTAACAAAAGTTAACTTTTCTAAAGATCGTCCTTGTAGCTCTTACGTTGCCGGAAAGATGCATGAGAAGAACCACCCCAAGGTGACAACTATCAATACAACGAGGCCCTTCCAACTCATTCATATGGATTTGTTTGGGCCTCCTAATTATGAGAGTCTTGGTGGCAAGAAATATTTTCTAGTGATTGTGGATGATTATACAAGATACACTTGGACCTTCTATATCAAGAAGAAGAGTGAAACTCAAAAGGAATTCATTGATTGGGCTACTCAAGTACAACGCCAATATGATACAACCATCTTGGCCATAAGAAGTGACAATGGAACCGAGTTCAAGAACTACACCATGGATGAATTCTTGAGTGATGAGGGTATTAAACACCAATATTCCGCTGTGTATACCCCTCAACAAAATGGTGTTGCGGAAAGGAAGAACCGAACACTTATTGATATGGCAAGAACAATGATGGCCGAATTCAAGTCTCCATATAACTTTTGGGCCGAAGCCATCAACACCGCTTGTCATCTATCCAACCGGCTCTTTCTTCGTCCATTCACTAACAAGACTCCTTATGAACTTCTTGGTGGTAAAAAGCCCAACCTCTCATATATTAGAGTTTTTGGTTGCAAATGTCAAGTTTACATTAAAGGTTCTAAATTGCCTAAGTTTGAACCTAGAACTTTTGATGGAATATTTGTTGGGTATGCCAAAGAATCCCACACTTATAGAGTCTTCAACATATCCACCGGGTGTGTTGAAGAATCTATGAATGTGGAGTTCCATGAGGATAATGGCTCCCAAGTGGGGCAAATTGATCTTGTTGATGTAGGTGATGAGCCCTCCTCCATAGCCATAGGAAGAATGGGTATAGGTCCCCTTATACCCATTGAGGAACCCCTTGTGGCAACGGAGTTGGACTCAAGCTCGACGCAAGTGGAGCCCTCTACATCAACCATTGATCAAGCGGCAAACCAAGAACAAGCTCAAGATCTACAAGATGATACCAACCATCATGATAATGATCAAGATCCATCCAATGATAATGGTGGTCAAGATTTTGGTGATCTCTCACCAAGAACTCCAACCCACTCTCGGATTAATCAAAATCAAGATGAAGGAGATGATGAAGATGCACCTCCTAATGAGAGACCCTCAGATGCTCTTGCTCATCGAGTGGCTAGCAAGGCTGTGGCATTACATCAAAAATCTCTCTATCAAAAGAACATCATTGGTGGTCTCGGAAGAAGTGTGTCCACTCGGAGGCAACTATTACTCTTTTGTGGCGTCCATGCTCATATATCACATTTTGAACCTACCAAGGTGTATGAAGCTCTTGAAGATGAAGATTGGGTTCATGCTATGCACGAAGAGCTCCATAACTTTGAGAGAAACAAAGTATGGTCCCTAGTGGAAAGACCCAAGAACCATAATGTGATTGGAACCAAATAGGTGTTCAAGAACAAGCAAGATAATCATGGACAAGTGATTCGCAACAAAGCTCGTTTGGTTGCTCAAGGCTACTCTCAAGTCGAAGGACTTGACTACGGTGAAACTTTCGCTCCCGTAGCTAGACTTGAATCCATTCGTATACTGCTTGCACTGCTTCTAGCTATAAATTCACTTTATATCAAATGGATGTTAAAAGTGCATTTCTAAATGGTCCACTTAATGAGATGGTATATGTTAAACAACCTCCGGGGTTCGAAGATCCCAAGTGTCCTAACCATGTCTACTTACTCCATAAGGCTTTGTATGGCCTCAAACAAGCCCCACGTGCTTGGTATGATCACTTAAAGGAGTTCCTAGTAGACCGTGGTTTTGCACTTGGGGTAATCGATCCCACACTCTTCACCAAGAGTGTAAATGGAGAATTCTTTGTATACCAAGTATATGTTGATGATATTATATTTGGTTCTACTAATGTCTCTTTTGTAGAACAATTTGCTAAGCTAATGACAAGTGAATTTGAGATGTCTATGATGGGTGAGTTAAAAAATTTCCTTGGTTTTGAAATCGAGCAATATGACGAAGGAACCTTTATTTGCCAAGCTAAATATACTCAAGACATGCTCAAGAAGTTTGATATGTCAAATGCAAGCCCATTGAGATTTCCTATGGCAACAAACGTGAATCTAACACTAGATCACGAAGGTATTCCGGTTGACCAAAAGCTTTATCGTTCCATGATTGGTTCTTTGCTTTATCTTTGTGCATCTAGACCGGATATCATGTTTAGTGTGGGTTTGTGTGCAAGATTTCAATCTAACCCCAAAGAAAGCCATATGACTGCTGTCAAAAGAATTCTTAGGTACTTGGTTGATACCCCCAATCATGGTCTTTGGTATCCTTCAAATACAAGCTTTGATCTTGTGGGGTATTCGGATGCGGATTGGGCCGGTGACAAAGTGACTAGGAAATCAACCTCGGGTGCTTGCCAATTTCTTGGTAGGTCACTTGTATGTTGGTCTTCGAAGAAACAAAATTGCATATCCACCTCCTCCACGGAAGCCGAATATATTGCCGCCGCAAGTTGTTGTTCACAATTATTATGGATGAGACAATGTCTTGAGGATTTCGGAATTAAGAAAAAGACATTGCCTCTTTTATGTGATAATGAAAGTGCTATAAGAATTGCTCACAATCCCGTGCTCCATGGCAAGACGAAGCATATTGAAATACGGTATCATTTTATCCGTGATCATGTGGCCAATGGAGATATCTCACTCTCTTATATCAATACCAAAGATCAACTCGCCGATATATTCACAAAGCCACTTGATGAAAAGAGATTCAAGGAATTGAGGGGACAAATAAATGTCGTATGTGCAAGTAATTTTAGTTGATTGAAAATCTTGCATACACACCTCTACTAGACTTTTATTTGGGTTCTAGATGTAGGCATGGACATAGGGGGAGTGTAGCACAATTCATGTGTCAACACTACTCCTATTATGCGCAAATAGACAAATCTTGCATTATAATCACTTATGTGACTAAATGTTCTTAAAAGATGAGTTTTGATTTTTGGACCCAAGATATATCTTCGCGGTGCCATGTCAAGTATACTCATACATGGTGGCCTCGGCCATCGACCTCCTTGTGTGAGGAGTCGGTTTTAATGAATCATTTCGGTATAATCGATGTTTTCATTTTTATTGCACAAGCCTTCACTTCCGTATCACATCCAATGTTGTTCCTTGTTGGTTTTGAGTTTTCCATTGGATGTGTGACGAAATCATTCTAAGTATTGTCATATCATGCATCGTTATACCTCTCTCTCGTATATGTCATCTCAAGCACATAACTATATTCTTTTGAAAGTGAAAAAGGGTCCATTTGTGTCAAATATTCGATTTCTAGTTGTAAGAAGAAATTGGCCGAAACTTATAAAATTGGGGGAAAGGGGCACCTTATACAGGCTGCCCGGCCATCCTCCCCGGCCTGGCCGGCCTCGTGGCCGGCCCCTCACGGGTCGCGCCCCGGCCATCATGGCTGGCTCGTTGGCCGGCCATCGCCCGGCCACCTTGTACAGGCTGCCCGGCCATCCTCCCCGGCCTGGCCGGCCCGGCCCCTCACGGGTCGCGCCCCGGCCATCATGGCTGGCTCGTTGGCCGGCCAGCCCGGCCACTCCCCCGGCTAGACCGGCCAGGCCAGTTTCCCCTTCTAAAAAGTCTAGTTGCTGTATTTTTTTCTTCTCTTCTTCCCCAACTCGAGTCAACCAGCCATGGGAGGCCTCCCAAGCTCTCCCTCCTCCCATCCCACTCAATATTAGCCATTCCCTTCACTATCCATTAACCAAATTCAAGCCCCCTCATCCCGATCTTCCTCTCCATCCAAGTGGTTTCCTCCATTGGTGTGGGGATTTGGAGATCCCTCAAGTTCTTGGTGGTGTTGAGCTCTCTCTCTCCTCCATTCAAGAATCTCCGTGGGCAAGCATGGCATCCGATTCGGGTATAGTTGTGCCTTCTCCCTCATCTTGTCTCGATCATATATCTCTTAGCCTTGTGTGTTTGGTTGATTTAGGGTTTCTCATAAACATCCTCATGTGTGTGGCTTGTCACTATAGTCTTTGCTTAGGGATACTAATATGAATGCTTTGGTGTCGATTCCCTCATAGGAAAATCAGTTATCACCAATTTGTGCTCATAGTATATCTCTATGTAACTATATTCTCCTACATCATGTAGTGATTCTTGTGTTAATATGTGGTGTCCATGCTCATGTTATATTTCTACGGAAATTTAGGTTCCTCCATCAAATAAAACAAAAACAAAAAATCTCTTAGTGATTTTAGCGTGAATGCTTTGGTGTCCATTCTCTCACAGGAAATCTTGGTCAACACCAATTTGTATTCATTCTATATCTCTATGCTTTGGTTTTCACTTTCATATATGGTTATGTGCACTTATCCTACATAATCGTTCCTACATGCTTTCTTTTCACACACTCAGACGACAATGTTCCTATCAGTCAGCGTCTGCGTGGTCGAAGAGGGAATGTGACAGCTCAATCTGGTGCTCCGCCACCCTCTCCTCGTCGTAATAAGAAAGTCAGTGCCAACAGAATTGTCCGTCCGTCTCAGCGCACTGCACCAACAAGTCTGAGCCTGTGCACAAAGATTGGAACACACTCCCGGAGAAGGAATTCCTACGGGACCGTCTTGGTTTTAATCCCTATGATTATGACCGCACCTCTTCGGATCCCCGGTTCTATTGCAAAATGCATCAGGTTATGTATGAGTTTGTCATCAGCCAGAAGGAAAACACCTATGTGCCTCAACAGTTCTTCGATGTTGGATGGGTTCGTCAACACTATCCGGACACAATGGAGATCCTGGAATTTCACAATCTTCAGGGGCTCATGGGTCGTCACAAGAACTTCAATATCGAGCTCATCAAGGAGTTCTTTGCCACAGTATACTTTCACTCTGATGCTGCCAACACTATGACTTGGATGAGTGCTACCACTGTTTGTCAAGCTACCCTTGCTGACTTTGCTCGCTTGTTGGATCTCTCTGTTGTTGATCCCTCTGATTCTAGCTACTTCCGCATTCATGAACCAGGGCAATGTCAGTTATCAGCCAAGCCTCATCTTTATCACTGTTATGATTTGGAGACCGACGGTAGCCGTTATGCTCCCAATGTCAGTATATGTCCCCCAAGTATTATGCACTCCACAGAGTTCTCCGCCAAACAATTCATGTCAAGATTGGGGAACAATTTGGTTCGTGGCTGGTTGATCAACCTCCTCTTCTATTTGGAGCGTAAGAAAGAATAAGGTGTCAAACTTGATGTGATGCACTACATGCTCAGTGAGATGCGTCTATGTGTTCTCAAAAAGAGGGTTCCCATCTATGCTCCCTATCTTCAGCTTCTCATTGAGGAGAAGGTTACTGCCACAAGATCTTCACTTTATCCCTTGACTGTCACAAGCCCCTCAATATGAATTTTCATGGTGATGATGATGATCCTCCTCCGCCCAAGCGCTCTAAGCCCACTTCTCATGATGAAGATACCAGCTCAGCTCATCCTTCCAGTACACCCAAAACAACATGGAAATCTATCTTCAAAAGTATGAATTGTTTTGGGATTGATATGCAAAAACGGACCTATGAGGCTCATCGGAACAACAAGATCATTCGTAATAACCAGAAATTGATGGCAAGGCACATGAACATGGAGTTTGCCAGTGGATCTGAGGGTGAGATCACTCCAGAGGAGACATGGGTTTCTGCAAACTCAAATTGGTTTCTGCCACCTGTCCCTGCTAATCCCAATGTTGGCCCCAATGTCAACCCGTCAGATGGACCCAGTTCTAGCACAGCGCCCCCAGTGGTCAACACTCAGTATCTCTATGGTGGTGACGATGTCGAGCTTACTGAGCTGGAGAATGAGACCATGGTTGATTGGTTTGGCTCGGCGTCCTACGTGTGGTCGTCTTCGGGTAACGCTTAGGGTAGTTCTCTCCCTTTTTGGTTCTTGATGCCAAAGGGGGAGAAATATTAGGTTGTCAACGGGAATTTGCTATGGGGGTTTCTGCATCATCATTGCTTCTTCCATTTGCTTCTATCTCGTGTGTTTCAAGTGAACTTTAATTTGGATTTCATCTTGTGAACTTGGCTATCTATTCTATGTGTAAGACTATGTTATCTTCGGCTATCATATCTATGTCAAGACCTTGTCATATGTGTATTCAATGATGTCATCCATTGTTATATCTTCGGCTATCATATCTCATATTCAATGATGTCATCCGTTGTCTCTACGCTAAGACTTTGGTGAGCCACTCTTATCACTATCCATATTACTAGTGTGATAGTTGAGTACATGATGATTATGTTATGGTTATATGAGTATTCAATGATGTTGAGAGCTATTTTTCTTAGTATAAAAGATATGTGAGTTATGCAAAAGTTAGGGTGAGCTCACGTTTCTTGTTGTTGTGCACACATTGAGGGGGAGCTCGTCTAATTTTTGTAAATCATTAACCATCATTGGTCACTCTCATATATATATATCATGCAAATTTTTGTGTTGTCATCAAACATCAAAAAGGGGGAGATTGAAAGAACATCTCATCTCCTAAGTATGTTTTGATGCTTGATGACAACACAATAATATTTAACCCCCTTTGTTCAAAGATGTGTACTTAGGTTAAAATGATGAAACATCGACGAAAGGGCTTTAACAGGATGTTTGAGCAAGAAATGAGGGAAGAAGAAGAGGGAAGGCCAGCCACTGCCCCGGCCTGGCCGGACCCATGGCCGGGCTACGAGGTGCCTTCACGCAGGGGTGGCCGGCCACTACCCCAGCCACTGCCCCGGCATGGCCGGCTCCACGGCTGGCCTCGTGCCACTGCTCCAACGGCTGCATTTTGCGACCACCTATTTAAGGGCTTCTTCTTCTACCTTGGTCACTTGTCTATCAAAAAAGTAAGAAGCTTGAAGCTCCACCATTTTAGACCACCTCAATCCACATAGATCTCTCTCACTAGCCAATACATCTCGTTGATATTTGGCGAGTTGGGAGAGAACCTCTTGATCTACAATCCCATCCAAACCGATCTAATTTCCCCCTTGATTTGTGAGAGGGGGCTTGCTACTCTTGAGTTCATTGGAACCCTAAGAGCTTGTTGTTCTTCGGAGCTTTGGGAGCTACGAAGATTTTGCCGGGAGCCACCAATTGAGTTGTGGTGTGTGCCCCGGCCTTGGGCATCGAGTCTTGGCGGCTCGGTGCATTTGGTGAAGACCCTCCAACTTGTGGAGTGAGCTTCATCCTTGTAAAGGTTCTAGTTGTCAACCTCAACGGCAACATAGTGACAAGTGCCTCGCCACATCGGTGGTAAGTCACAACGGAGATATGGTGTGCCATATCAAGGCTACCCGGTGTTTCACTTTGGTGAACACCGCGCCGCTCCAACGGAGATTAGCTTCCATTGGGAAGTGAACTTCGGGATAAATCTTCGTGTCATCTTGTTGCTTATCTTTTCACTTACCTTTACTTGTTATCACTAGCTTACTATATCTATATCTTGTGCTAGTGAACTTTTGCTCATCATATAAGTTTGTTCACCTAGTTGCATATTCTAGAGAACTTATATTTAAGCAATATCCTTTTAAAACGAAAAAGAAGTAAAATTTGTAGTTAACCTATTCACCCCCCTCTAGTTAACCTCATCGATCCTTTCACTAAGGATGGAATTCCTAGGCCGGTCGCCCTCCTGACCTAGATCGGATTTTATCGGGTGGGCCGCCGACTAGTGGAGCCGGGTGGACAGGGGCCCACCCCTGGCCGCCACCAATTTGGTCGTCTCCGCTTCCCTCGGGTGGGGTCGGGTGGGGGGGGGGGGGTCATGGCCCCACCACAAAACCTAACCCGTCCGGCCCCTTGGGGTGCCTCCCCCCCTAAGAAATTTGGGATGGCACCCTTTGGGAAGCCCTAGGTCGGCCGTCCCACTATGGGCCTTTGGCCAATTTGGCCCTTCGGGGACTTAGGTCACTGGGCTGCCCCGGTGACCCTCTTACCCGAATTTTTCGGTGTTTATTTTTGTCTATTATATTTCGATAAATTCTGACAAGCCTGATTCCTCTATTGGAACAAATTACAATAGTATATAAACTTATTTTAATAATCTCGTACATCGTATGTCCTCTTATTAAAATCATCGGATCATATCCGTAATCATTAAAACTATTTTCATGATGTCGGGACATCTTATGTTCGCAATATTGATTCTTCAATTTTTTTGAAAATATCTCCGACATTTTATGTCGTATCTCTAAATTACTCCGGAACGATTCCTATGTTTCTCACATCTACCTACCATACATCGCATCTTTCAATAACAGATTGAAGCACCTTAATGTGTGACCCAGTAGGTTCGGTAATGCATATGCATGTCCTCAAACAATTCCGAACAACAACCAATAGCGGAGCCATGGACGCCCATAATAGTTCCTATGCATACACGAAAAATCATGAAGATCTTAATCTAACCTTTTTCTGTTACTCATCAAGGTAATCCCTTTGCTTCACGGACTAAATAATATCCGAGGTGAGATGTCCGTATCTTCATAATCAAACTCTTAGATTACTATACCGTTATCCTCGTACCAATATCATTTCTCTTTTCTCATCTCGTATGTTGATATCCTTGGCAGACTATTAGATTACTAAATTCACGCTATGTTTGGCCAGACTATTGGATGATATCATAATACTTGAGAGGGCCCAGAGCATATCTCTCCATCGTCAGGAGGAGCATGATCGCAATCTCGAACTATCCAAGTTCCATACACACTTTAGGACATACCCAAAAACCACCTATTATATCACAATTACAGAATGACGTTAAGTGATAATCAAAGTATATATATCAAGTGTGCGGTCACTAGATATTCTCATGGTCTAAGGATTTATACTTGTGACAACAATACAACGACATTGCTATTAACATCAAATGATAATATCTCATAGCAAGATCGTACAAATGGGGTCAGTTCAGTATCATTGTTTTGCCAACAATATAATCTCACAATTGTTTAACTTATCTTAGTACATGGTCAGGAAAACGTGATTATCAGACAACCCATGAGCGAATCTTAGAGGCTAGATTAGGAACACTTTGTTTCTTTAGTTCTCCACACGTGCATATGAGTTCTCCTTTGAATCCTTTATTCAAGTATCACATCAATTATAGCATGAAGACATAAACCATAATAATGAACTAGAGTTAAATAATAGCATATTATTATTGCTTCTAGCTAGGACATAACTCTTTCTTCTCTCACTTGCACTGGAGTCAATAATCTAGCCAGTATGTATTTGCACACACCAATGGAACTACAGTGTTATTCATACTGTGCTTGCAGTTTAGACTTTGTCCCACATGTATGATCCAACCATTAGTATGTGTTTAACTTGATGCTCCTTTATCACGTCAAACGTGCCCATGAAAAGGTATGTATTCGGTAGTTGAATTCACCAGCTTGTTTAGCCGGAAGTGGAGGGTGTCTTCATCCAAATCCTCCTCACAGGTTCGCAGAGGATCTGTCTTTTCGCTAGTATATATATTCACACATAAGGTAATCATGGAACTGCACGGGCTGAATCCGCCTCAGCCAGCATAGGACGGTATCTATGCCAGTGAGTTTTGGAGGAGCTAGAAGTCAACTTCTGAATCCGCCTTTTGATCAGGCTAAGATCGGCAGGAAGATACTTAGCTGCATGTTCATCCCAAGAAGCTTGTGGCACTGCGGCAGTTTCATCACAAGGCGAAAGTCCAACATGCTCCCCCGCACTGGGACGTCTTTGCGGTAGAAGAATGTGGATGTGCACCCTTTGGCAAAATCCACCTTGGGTACCTGGGGATACCATTTCCTATCTTGACGCATGTTGAAGCTAAAAGGGCCACACATGACTAATACTTTGTTCACAATTTGCCTCTTGGTATGGAAGCAGTACTTTAAAAAGCCTAAGCTAGGAGCTATGCCTAAATAGCCTTCGGAAAGTGCTACAAAGCCGACCACATATAAAGCAGGCTGTTGGGAGTAAGGTCGCGAGACAGCAGACCATAGTAACCTAGCACCACGGCGTCGGAGGACAACATTACCCGTTCCCCTTTGATAGGTCTAGGGCTGGGGTTGCCTTCTGCGGATCTCCATGCGCTGTTAGCCGGAGGCGGGATCATCCCCTCCTCGGCCATATGGTTGAGCTCATCCTCTGAAAGAATGGAGGGAAGCTAGTAACAAGATGGATAATCCACCTCTTCCACCTCGTCGTCGGCCTCCTCATCCAGAACTACGGATGTAGATACCTAATACTCTCTCGCGGTCGCCATCGCAACAATTTCGTCGTCCTCCACCACAGCCTTTGAGCCGCCGCCTGAGGAGACCGTTGGAATAGTCGAAGAAGAGATTGGGACCATTGTCGATGGAGCCGTACCTGTCGCCTCCACTGCAGACAGCAAGAAGTTATTCTCCCCGTGCTGGAGCGGCGTAGCTTTCGCCGCTATGGAGGAGTTGGTCGCTGGAGAGGAGGCTGTTGGAGCTCGGTTGCCTATCGCGGAGGAGTTGCTCGTTGGCGTCGAGAGTAAGGAGGCGAGGAGGCGAGTGAGAATAGGAAATGGACGAGGAGGAGGAGAAGATGCGGTGAAACCATTTATAAGGGGTGCCGATATTCGTGCACGTGTGGCCACTCGCATGATTTCTGCCATATGTCGCCAGGACGTGCACGGTAATTTTATAGCATGGCACGTCTTGCCACAATGCCTAGGCTCTATCCTACGGGAATAGCGCAATCATGACATTCTTCTGTTCGTGGTGTTGCCTTCGAACTGTCGTGGGCCGGCACATTGACAGAGACGTCAAATCAGCATGGACCATGGTCAAACTTGTTAGGAATCTTTCCTTGTCAAGAGCATGACTTACATCTCGAAAATTGGCCTGAATAAGGTGGAACAGTTTGACATTTCATAAAAATCTTTGGAAAGGCTTGAACTTCTACGACCACCTAATCAAGACAAACATAGCAAAGCATTGATGACATTGATAAAACAACAGATGAATTCAAAGCTTTCCGATGGCTTATGTTGGGGATATACCGAACAGGTATCTCCATGGAGCGTACTTAAGCCGACCTGCCAGGGTGGCCCACGGAGGTGGTAAGCCCACCGGCTTACCGGGCGGCCCAGCAGGTTGAAGCACAGGAAGCCCATCCTGCTAAGGAAGGTTACAGAAGGCGGCCCGGAGGAAGCTGCCTTATGGCGCAAGAGACAGCCCAAGCCGGATACAAGGAGGACTCTATCTTTAGTCGGTTAGGTTATCTTGTAAGCCCTAGTTTGGCCGCCTATATAATCCGGTCTACCGGACGCCTTAGGAATAAGAAACAATCTCACTGTAACTGCACATATTTCCTTATAGTGAATTATAGCACCACGCATGATCTCACAACCGCCGTGAGATCCAAATGTGGGTAAAACTTGTGCAATCCCGTCATCGGAATCACCTAAATCCTACCCTATGTTCTATCATCGGCGTATGGCACCCTGGTCCTTGCCCACGTTACCGATACCTCGACAACGGGGATGCGCAGCCAGACCGGTGGCTTGTAGGGCCATGTCGGGTGGAACTCGAGGTCAGAGTATTCTGGCTGGACTGGCGGCATGCAGGGGCCTGGATGGCAGCACTACTGAGCCATGGAACAAAATGACAAACGGATGGTGGGCCTCGCTAAGATCTGTTCTAGGTGGGGAAGGCATCATAGGTGGACGCTACCTCTAGTTTCATTCCTGAATGGAGATGGGGACGGGGATGCGTGGCCAAAGGGCGATCTAATTCCTCGGCCAACGTACGGACAATTTTTCACTAATGGATGGCATGGTGGGTAATTTTTGACAGTTTTGGGGGCAATTTTAATACATACTAAACCAAACCGCGGAAGCCTAATGATTATCGGATGGTTTAGGTGGTTAACGTATGTACCAATCACTACTAGGAAAAGGCATATAGGTGGATTATATACCCGTGGCGCACCACCATTTTGATGCTCCACGGGTATATAGCCGTGGCGCAGCAAACATAGGTGCGCCACGCGTAGACCATTACCCGTGGCGCACCAAAATAGTGGTGCGCCACGGCTAAGTGCAGGCTGGACTGATGGAGGGGCACCCTCCTTATTCGTGGCGCACCACTATTTTGGTGCGCCACGGGTAAGAGTATAGTCGTGGCGCATATTATTCCAATGCGCCACAAAAATAATGGTTCCGGGGCTAAATTTTCACCTCAGATAGCCGTGGCGCACTAAACTAGTGGTGCGCCACGAGTAACCTATACCCGTGGCGCACATAATAAACCTGTGCGCCACGGCTAAGTTGAAAAGTGGAGAGCCCGAATGCACAGACATACCCGTTGCGCACCGAACTTTCCTGCGCCACGGGTAATACATTACCCATAGCGCAACGATTTTTACGTGCGCGACTGCTAACTTCGTTTTTTTCTGCTAGTGTGGTTCGGGTGATAGGATTGAAACAAACAAGCCACTGATCAGCACCTTCCACAAGAGATCGAACGGCTCTCATCATCCCCAAAGAAGCACACATCCATGTGCTACCCTATACTCCATTCTGATTAGCTGAGGGAATTTAACATGGATCGATGACCAGACATGCACCTTATCGTCAGCCGAGTAGCACATGCATCTATGTTCGCACATTGATCGATGAAGGGAAGAACCGAAGAACACCACGCATCACCATGCACGCACACCACGCACGCACACCACGCATCACCACGCATCTCTGTTCCTGACCGACACCACGCACGCACACCACGCACGCACGCTACAGACGCCGGGCCGCCGCAGACGCCGAGCTTCCCATGCCGCCGAGCCGCCGCGGATGGCCGCGTTGCAGACGCCGACCCTGCTGGTACATCTACCGGAGCTGCCTCCGATGCCGTCGAGCCGCCGCAACAGGAGCGGAAGGTCTGCTCCGCATCCGTCGTGGCCCCGCCATCACGTCGCCGCTGTCCCTCGTCGACGAAGCCCTCCGCGTCCTGTGCGTAGCCTTGCCGCACCAGTCGTCGTTCGAAACGAACCCCCCCGCGCGATTCCCTCCTCTCATCCTCTCCCTCACGCAATTCCGATCCAGATCGGAACAAACCCCCCTCCCCCGATGCTGGAGGAAGCCCCTGCTCTGGCCGCCATCCTGCTCTTTCCGCCGTCATCCACACGGTCGTCCTCCGGCGAGAACCGCCGCCTCGGCCGCTGCCGTCCCCCNCAATCTTGTGGACTCGGCGCTGAAGGTGAGACCCGGCGGCTTATGAATGTCGCCAACAGATCGTCAGCAGTTAACCCTTCTGCTCGGAGCTGTACCACGACTTCGTGGATCTGGTTGACCTCGGTCTCTTGGTCGGTTTGGATTGTATCCCCAGTTGAGTTGCGCTGTGGGGGGGCCGATGACGAATCCGGCAAGTTGATCTTGTCGACGTCGGTCGAGTTCTTCACGTAAAAAAGGAGCGCTGCCATTTCCCGGCATGACTCCAGACCGTTGATCCGGGGGAAGATTGAGTTGCGCCGAGGTGTGACGGTGGCGGCCCCGCACTGGGTCATCATCTTGGGAGCGTCCGGGTCGGCGGGATTCGGAATAACCTGCTTCCGGAATCCGAAGTACTTGGACCATGCGCGGACGCTGGCCTTAAGACCGAGATAACCCTCGGTGAAGGAAGCGAAGGAGGACAAGGTGGTGATGGCGTTGGCCGTAAGTGGTGAGGCTGGAGACCGAAACTGTCGAGGAAGTTTCGGAAAAATACACTGGCGGGTAGTCCGAATCCCCGCTCGAAGTGCGCGACGAAGACGACTCGTTCGCCCTCCCTGGAGACTCGGCGTGGTCTCGGTGCCGGGCATTCGGCACTCCACTCCGGGCGGGATCCGTCGCGTCCGGACCAACCAGTCAATCTCGGCTCGTCCGACATCAGAGCCTTCCCAGGAGGCCCGAGTAGATCCCCTCCACGGTGGTCTCCTCAACCGAATCAATCACCTCGAGGGCGGCGTCGTCCGACATCTTGGTGGGAGATGACCGAGATCTGCAATCAAAAGGGTTCACCGGCGGTGAGCGAGATGTGCCATAATGCAAACGGAAAGAAAAGAGGAAAATATGCGAAGAGGCGAACAAGCGCTAGATCCAGAGGAGAAGCAAAGGAGAGAAAAAGAAAAGATAAGGCGGCTAACCCGCCGGCGGCACACCGCAACCGCGGCTGCGAGGTCACCGGCGGCGCGCGATGCGTCGCCGCGGTGAAGAACAAGAACAAGAACAGGGCGAAGAAACAGAGGAAGAAGAAGGAGAAAGAGAAAAAGAAGAACTCACCGCTAGGATGTGCTGGTGCGGCGGCGGCGAAAGATGCAGCCGCGGCGTCCTGCGCGTCGTCCGGCGGCGGCTCGTCGACGTACGTGATTCCGTGCGGCGGCGACGGCTCGGTGCTCTGCGTGCACTGGAGAGCGAGAAGAGCAAGGAGGCAAGGAAGAAGATGAGTGAGCGCGAGGGGGAAAAGAGTTGCCCTGCCCCTCCTATTTATTTACGGCGGAGGAGATCGTGCGTGCGGAAGTTACTGCGCACGATCTCGTAACGGGCGAGAGATTACCACCCCACGATCGGTGGCACGATTCCCGATGCGGCATAACCACCGCACGATCGGCCACACGGGAGGCCACAGGAGGCCAACAGTCCAAAGGCGGTACACACGATCGGGCGAGACCCGAGGAGACGCACGCACGGTCAAGGGTGCACTTGAGTGCTTACGTGGGCACAGTGGCCGAGACGACCGACGTCGCACAGGTGGCACGCATGCCTGCGGCATGTCCATCCGTGCACGATGATCGAGGCGTTGGACAGAGATGCTCTGCCACGTAGCAAGCCGATGACTCGGAGGAGTTAAGGGGTTTTCCCTGCAAGTCGGAATGATCCGACATAAGGTGATATATCAAGTAGGGTTACAAAGTGCTTCCCGACATATGAATTCCACCGGCACGTGTTATGTCGGAGATCAGTTAAGGATACTGGTTTTTCGGGTAAACCTGCCGTGGCCCTTCATCCAAGGCTGCAGGACCGCGCCAGCTTCGGGGACTAATGTCGGGGGGCAACCCCCGAATAGGGGCAAGACGCCGATATAAGTGTTGACTCGGAGTTGACCGGATCGCCGAAACCGACATAACTGTGCCGGCTGACTCGGAGCTGGCCGGGTCATGGCTAAACCGACATATGGTTATGTCGGATCACGCAAGTTATATGTCGGATCGTTCTTTGTTCTTCTTGTATGCAGGGGAGGTGAAACCGAGTTACAGGGGATTCGGCATGTCTGTGCCGAATAAGGAAGCTTACTCGGGCTATGGTCAAGGCGCAGGTCTTGTCCCTACAATCACGGGTCAGGACGCAGAGCCACTTGCACGATGGGACGAGGCCACTTGACCAGGGTGACTGACCTCCATGCCGCTGACCGAAGCGGTACCAGGGAGCAGTGTCTCGGAGGAGACAGATGGGACGTGCCACGGCGCGGTGACGGAAGCGGTCAGAGGACCGGGCGTGGCTACAGTCCGGATTACGCCAGCACTGATGTCAGCCCTAACTTGTGCCCTGGGCTTCCCTTTATAAGGAGCACCAGGGGCTCCTCTTACGGGGATGCATACACGCGCGCATGCACGCTCAAACACTTGCTCGTTTCCTTAGTAACTAGAAAGAGAGCCAGAGAGCAGCGCCGAGACTCGGTAGGAGCTTGGAACCTGCTGTTCGTTGCATATAGCTCAAGGAGCAGCTTGTAATACCGTGGTAATCCAGTTATATCGATCATATAGGCAGGAGTAGGGGTGTTATCTCCTCACGAGAGCCCCGAACCTGGGTAAAATCGTGTGTGTGTGTGTGAGTTGTGTTCTTCGCGTGCGTGTTCGTGTGCGCAAACCCTCCCCGGGTGCCTCCAGCGTCCATCGGCCCCACAAATCAAGCCATTTATGGCATCTGCCGTGACACCACCACGACAGGAGGCTGGGGGCTGCTCGCCCTGGCCTCCTCGGGAGGCCCTCCTGCCTCCTCTCGGGCGGCGTCCCTCCCTGCCGAGGCGTTCCTATCGTGGAGGGCCTTGGTGCGGGGCTCGCGGCGTCCTCCCCTGTTGCCGCTCTCCTCCTCCTCCTCCTCCTCTACGATGCGTCGGGAGCGGGCAACGCGGAAGGCGTCCTCGTCGCCGCTGGAGGAGATCTCCTGGAGGTCCTCGCCAGGCGGCACGTTCCTTGAGGAGCCCGCATCGCCTACCGAGGGGCCGGCGCCTCTCGAGGCCTCGTCCTCGCCAACGGGATTGGCGCCTCTCGAGGCCTCGTCCTCGCCAGAATCTTCGACATCGTCCGGCTCCGGCGAGTCGCCCACCTGCTCCAACTCCGCAGCCTACGGGTTGCTGTGGGACCCGACGAGCCTTGCAGGCTTGATGCCCCATTCGTCGAAGATGGGCAGGAGTTCGCGGGCCTCGCGCACGTTCTCCTCCGTATAGGACAACAGCGGCAAGGCATCGTTGTTGGCTGGGGACGGAACGGATGCCGTGGCGAAGAGGACCCGCATCACCTGCTTCAGCTCGTCCGAGGTGAAGTCGTCTGCACTCAGGCGAATCCTGTCGTCCGAGCCTGAGTACGTCCACATGGGCTTCGAGTGCCACTGGAGGGGAGCAATACGGCGTGTGACGAAATCCTTCGCCACCATCTGGCTGGTGAGCCCGGCCTCGCGGAGCACCTGAATGCGCTCGTACAACGCCTCAAGCTTGGGGCCCTCGAAGTCACCGCTCGCCCAACGCGCCCACTTCTTCGGGGGCGCCACGGGCACCTCCAGGTGGCGGTTTCGACGACTTGGTGCTGACGAAGAACCACTTCTGGCGGAAATCCTCCACCTTCTTCGTCACTTTGGTGATGGCGTTCTCACCAAGCCACGCGATGGGGATGTAGTCTTCGCTCCTGGTGGCTGCGATGCGGAAGGAGACGCATCCGAACCGCTCGTTCGACGCGGTGCTCCGGAGGGCGTAGAAGCTGCGGAAGAGCGCCACCGAGGGGTGGACTCCAACGTACGCCTCGCAGAGATAGGCGAAGATGGCAAGGATGAGAATGGAGTTTGGGTGGAGATGAAGCCGTTGGATCCGGTACGCCTCGAGGATCCCCATGAGAAAGCTGGAGAAGGGGGGAATGAGGCCGGCGTAGAGGGTGTGAAGGAAGATGGGGTAGTACCCTGCACCGACCTTGCTGCTGCCGGGCGCCATGCTTGTGGCGCCGAGCTCGTGGGTGTGGACGGCCGCCAGGTGGCGCACCTTCTCGAGCGCCGCCGCACAGACGCTGGTTTCCGGCATCGCCCCCTGGGGTGCAGCACCCCGCGCCGCCGCCGCCGACGTGCCAGTCTGCACCACGGCCTTGCCCCTCTGGTCGGCGGTTGCTCTCTTGGGCGCCATGCATGCGGTGGAGATGAAGACCCTGGAGTTGGAGTGCTTTGGGAAGAAGGAGCTGTTTGGGGGAAGAGTGCGACGGAGTTATGGGAGAAGTGATGGGCGCAGTCTGCGCGCCCAGGCTTTATTGACCGGCTCCCGAATCGTGGCGGGCCCCGCCACGTCGCCCGTTGAAGCCGAGGAAGTCGTGGCCTTGGGCGCAACCGCTGCACTCCATGTGTCGCGGCCCAGGTAGGCACCGTTGGGCCCTCGACGCTTCGCCTCCATCCATGGGCCTCGGCGTGCCCATCGCGGGCCCGGGGGCTACTGTCGGCACCGTGGAAACCAGGGTACCACGAGCCGGCCTGCCAGGGCCCACAAGATTCTTCGGAAGATTTCGCTAAGGACCAGGCTCTCTGAGCCTGGCGAGCCTCGGGAGGGTTTTTCCCTCGCGAGGGACCTCTCTTCCTCGCCAAGGGATTTTCCCTCGGCGAGAGACCTCTCCTCGAGAGGGCATCTCGGATGCCACCTGCAAATCCTGCTAAGGACCAAGCCGAAAGGCTCGGCGAGGCCTTTGGCCTCGCGAGGCTTCCTTCCTCTCGAAGCCAGCTCTGCCTCTGCGGCAGAGCGCACATGGGCTCTGCATCCTCCGCAGAGTGACGACCGCGCCAGCACGCGGTGACAGCAGCGCCACAGTTGCCATCTTTATGTATAAAGGAGTCAACAAAGCTGCACCAAGCAAAGGAGCCCCAAGGATTGCCACTTTGGTGATAAGGGAACCGTCTGCAGCTACCCTCCAAGGGCGACGTCACCGTGGGTCACCTCCCACCTCAGCAGCGCCAGCCCACCGTCCTGTTTGGACGGTGGCTTTTTCCAGCTTTGGTGACGCCGCCCCCTGCCGTGGACCGCGTCCATGGACCTTACCTGTATGGTGGACTCTACCTTTATTGTGCACCGCCATGTCGTAGCCCTTCCCGCCAAGATGTTTTGGGGAAGAGGCCCGAGACGCCTATAAAAGAGGGGGAGCACGTTCGGGTAAGGGGTTCGTTCCAAGATTCACAAGCCCAAACCCTAGATCTGAGGTTAGCAGTAGCCATTGTTAGCCACCCTGAGCTCGCCAAGCTCGCCCTGTACTGAAACCTCTCCAAGCAAGTGCAATACAATCCGAAGCAGGACGTAGGGGTTTTACCTCACCTAGACGGCCCTGAACCTGGGTAAGACCGTGTGTTCCTCTCTGCAGTGCTTCCCCGCAGCGATCCAGGCGAGCACCGTCGCCGAGGCACGTTGAGGGTTGTTTGCTTCCATGTTTAGCCCCTTACTCGATCCTTCGTGAGACACACCCAGTTCCTGGGATAGTTCTCCGACAGATTCAAAGAAAGATCCCAGGAAGAAAGGTCGCAAGAGGAAAAGGCATGTAGATGACGACTTAGATGAGACGAAACGTCCATGGAATATCGCTCAGCTACGTCCTTTTTACACTTAGCAAATTCTATTGTAACCATGTCAATGTGGTCATGAAATAAAAATTGGTGTCTCTCATGTCGAATTCGAGAATCTGTACCATCCTTTATTTCCCTATGATCTTATTGTTATTATCTGTTTACCCGAAATTGCATGTGTTGCTCTCGTTGGTAAACTCTTTCATGATTGAATCCGCCTGAAGGTGATGAAAAATCAACGTTTGCCAAATTAATGTTTGTCTGCTAGCTTTTTGCGCTGGGTTGCTTCAAAGCGTTTCGGCACCGAAAGGCGGCACTTTTTCTGAGTCTAAACAGATTGGTCATTTCGTACCCTGTTGCTCAGCGAGTTAGCTTCGCCATAGGTTTGCCGGCGCATAAAGGCTAAGGTGTCAAGGCCAGAATAAACTGAGGCATAAAAATTGCAAATTTGCAAAAAATAAAGCTGACTAGCATACAGCAAACGGCTTAATTATTTCTAGACATATACATTGTTTGGACGGCTTTATATATTGCCTATTACATTTTCAGGATGGCCGGCTCAGCGAGCAAATTTGGCTCATGACGATTTCTCCGCCGCCTCATTGTCATTATCTGATTTAACAGGAGTTGGCGGACACGGCATTTCCTTGAAGATGGTGGTCAAGGAGACCATGTTGGCAATCTTGCTGGCATAGCCGGAGACGGAGCGAAGGATCTTCTTGCGATCTTGGTCGTCCAGTGGTGTGCCGTCCTCCTTTTCCAGAGGGAAGCCGGATGCCACACGCCAGGCTTCCGCCTCCGGGTAATGTGCCATCATCAAACCCAAGGCCGTCTTGGCACCTCCGCGAGCGCTGGACCGAAGCCGTTCATCGAAGAATGAAACTGCTTCAGCCAGTTCAGCCTCTAAGCTGGCAAGGTTCGCCGGGGGCTCGGGGTTGCCGGGAAAGAACTTCTCGGCAAACTCTTTTCCCGAAGAAATAATCTTTGGGATGAGCTCCCCTACTTCCAGAATCCGGTCAAGCCGGTTTTCCGCCGTTAGCTCATGGCCGTAACCCGCCGGAGCTGCAAAAAGGTGAAGTTCAGTTATATTTAGCTAAGACAGAAAGCGATGAGTTTAAGTTTTTTCGAAGGTTACTCAGAAGTTGACTGTCGATAGCCAGCGATTCATCAAGGCGCTTGTCAAGACGATCCTGGACCTCATTGAGGGCATCCTTGTGGCTCTGCCTCTCTGATTCCAGAAGTTGCTCGGCTTTGGCAAGGTTTTTCTTGACCGTCTCCAGTTCCGCCGCCATTGATTGGTTAAGCTTATTAAGCTCAATGTTCTCATTGCGGATCCGGTCGACAGTGTCGGCGTTTTCGGCAAACTCCTTAGCTTTGATGATGGCATCTGCAAGACAAAATGTCAGCAGTATAAAAACAAGCCTGGAACTCAAAGTTAAGGATTCGGCATTTGTACCTTGGTATTGAACCCGGTCTGCCTCAAGCCCTTCGTTGATGGCGTCTTTGTTCGACAGTTCAGTCTTAAGCCGACGCATCTCCTGATTTCGCGCACCCAAAGAATTGATGGTTTCAGCGACAACTTTTGGGTGGATCTGCGTAAGGAATTGCTAAAAGCCTAAAGCTATATTTACAAGTTAAGGTGGCTACGTGACGACATTTCATGGCTGGGGGGCTAAGTGTATGCATGCGCATTAAATCGGATCACTATGACGGCTAGTTTTAATAACTTAACCCGGCACAGTGCTCGGGGGCTGCTGGGTAAGATATTTTACCTGGTAGTGCTCGCGGAGAAGCGTCATGCCGGCCTCAAAGCTATCAGCGAAGTAGTTCTGCTGATCTTCAAGGATCTCTATGACATCAAAGGTGTCATAGGCCTTGGTGTGATCCGGCTCGTCATTCCGGACGGTTGTTCCCTTCTTCCGGGGAAGCCGAGGAGCATTCATGAACCGGCTCATGAATTCCGGCTTGATGCGCCCCTCCTCGTCGAAGGCTTCGGCTTTGATTGGGGGAAAGGTTGGGGCATCATTAGCCGGAGGTTCAGCCCTTGGAGAGGAGGTTTCAGTCACTTTCCCCGTCATCTCCGTCCATTGTGTGGGGGGAATAACCCCGGCTCTCCCAACAGGCGGAGCCGTCACCATGGTGCGTGTGCTCTCCTCTATTGGGTTCGGCTCTGGAACTGAAGGAGTTGGTGGAGGGATGGCAGGAGAGGCTTTCTTCCTCGTGGCGACCGTCTTTATTTTCAACGGAGCGCCCTTCTTTATCCTGCAAAGGTAAAAGACGAAATTTAGCAAATCCGGCATTGCTGCAAGGGAAGGAGGAGATGTTGTCAGTCGACTTACTTTTTGCTGGGGATATTGAGCCCAGCGAGTGTATCGTCATCCTCTGACGACTTAACGCCGCTCGTGGTCGACTGGCCCTTCCTTTTCCGGCTTTCTGCGGTAGCCGAGGAAAAGGAGATGGCCCGCGTGAGCGCCTTGCTGGACGACGGCTTCCCAGCAGGGCGGACGTCGGTGATTACAGGAATCTGACATATTACATGTTAGTCCGACAAAAGCAAACCCGAATCTCTCAAAGAGTTGAACTTTGGTTAGTCAAAGTACCTTTGGGGGAGGGTTGGTCGCCGTAAACATCGGCAATGATTCTTCATATTGCCGGCCTTCTCCAGGCCGGGCTTTGATGAGCTTGTTGAAGCGAGCCTCAAAGAGGCTCTGCTCCAGGTCTTTCTCGTTGATCCGCATGGGACCAGAGTTTCCCGTGTACTCGCATAGAAGGCGAGCACGATGTTGGAGGGGCTGGATCCGTCTCTTCATCCAGCAAATGATGGTGTCCTCCCCAGTCAAGGGAGGAGATCTGGACGTCAATTGCGCAATCCGAGCTTGAATGGCGGCGTGTTCTGCCGGCATTCCACTGGACGGCTTCTTCTTCCAAGAGGGTAGCGGCGTGCCGGCTTCGTCTGGAAAAGGGGCAAGCCCCTGCAGCCGGTTTGGCGACGCCACGTCCTTGCAGTAGAAGAAAGTGGACGCCCATCCCTTTGCCGAATCAACAATTGGCACTTGAGGGTACCAGTCGATGTCTCGGCGGCAGTTGAAGCTGATTGTGCCGGCCACTAGCAGCTCTTTGTTGATAGTTTGCCTCTTAACTAAGAAGCATCGTTCGAAGAAGTCTAACCTAGGTTTTATGCCTAAATAACCTTCGAACAATGCTACGAAGCCAGAGATGTACAACAGGCTGTTTGGAGTGATGTTGTGAAGCTGGAGGCCGTAATAATCTAGGAGATCTACCAGAAAACCCGAAGGCGGCAAGGAAAATCCCCTAATGACGTGGGAAGAGAGAAGTACCCATTCGTCATTGATGGGAGTGGGACAAGGATCGCCTAAGGCGGATCACCAAGTCGGCGCTGACTCTGAGGGTGGAAGGATGGCTCCGTCAGCCTTCATTCCCTTCAGCTCAATCTCGTCGACCACCGAACAACCCCAATTGCGAGTCGGGTTGTTGGCTGCGCTCTTGTTCCTGCCGGCTTCTTCCTCTTCTGCCTCCTCCTCACCGACATTTGCGTCTTCCATGACGGCATCAGCAGCAGTGGCAGCAGAAGCCATCGTGGCTTCGGCTTCGGCTGCGGCTTTTGCCAGAGCCACTGTATCGCGGCCCGAAGCGGCGGAGGAACTCACCAGAGTTGGTGAGGATGCAGGAACAGCGGCGGATGGCTCGGTGACGGTGGCGGCGGCCGTGGATGTAGCTCCTCCCATCGGCGGAGTCGGACCGACTGCGGTTGCGTCGATCACTGGAGAGCTTGGAGTGCTCGAAGCCATGAAGATTGAAGATGAGATCTGAAGGAGATTTTTGGGAACTAGGGTTGCGAATGGCGTGGAGCTCTCGGCGGAGACGAAGCGATCGTCATTTATAGTCCTACGCCGAGATATGTGCAACAGTCGAGAGTCGATTTTCTCGCCACGTGTCGTGGGATCGAGCCGTTGGAGACGCTTCCTTCCCTCCGACGCCTCGGTTCCAGTGCGGGAAAAATGGAAACTAGCCCCTGCATTCAAAAGATGCTCCTCCACTCACACTACTGGGTCTGACATAACCGTCAAATCGGCGGACGCATGTCGTTACACGTTCAAGTGCTTTTTGGCATACAAAGCCGGCACAATTAAAATCGACAAAGTTGTTCGACATGATTTCAGGTTTCTGGGAATGCTCCAAGACTGAAGACGGATGTTGAATTTCCCAGACAACACATTGCCGGAAGATTGAAGCCAGCCGCTGAAGTTTTTGAAGCTTTCCGGGGGCTACTGTTGGGGTTATGCCGAACAGGTGTCCTCACAGAGAAAACTAAAAGCCAGCATACCAGGGTGGCCCATAGTGGTGGTAAGCCGAATCCGGCTTAACCGGGCGGCCCAGTGTGAAGCGCAGGAGGCCCATCCGGCTAAGGGAAGGTTCCAGAAGTCGGCCTGCATTGCGGAAGACTTAGCCCACAAGGCAGGGCCCAAGCCGGATTAGAGTAGGACTCTGTACTTAGTCGGTTAGGTTTCCTCCTGTAAGCCCTAGGTCCGGACGCCTTTATAAGCCGGCCTACGGGACGCCTTAGGGCACGCTCTCAACCTGAATCCACTGTAACTCGGCGATTTAGCCTTATAGTGAATTATACCAGCACGTAGGGTTTCGCCACCGTTGCGAGATCCGAAGCTGGGTAAACCCTTTGTCACCTCGTTGCCGGAACACCTCGCGTCTCCAAAACCCCTCTCTCTACGTAGCTCGATGGCACCCCTGCCGCGGCTAGATTCGACAATACCACGACATCCATGGTACTTAAAAAACAGAGTGAAATAACAATGCTAAAACTTTCAAGTGTTCTTACTTTTCAAGTATTAAGTGTATTAAAGTGAAAACAGTTGGTTTTTTCATGCATGTGTTGAGATCTTAAATTTTGTGCAAGTTCTCTTTTAAAGCAATAGACGAATTTATGTTTACTTGCAAATTGGTCGCTTTCCAGGTTTAACGAAACTGGTGCACACTGCTCAGTGAAAGGATAATTTGTTGACCTATTTCAGTTGCATAACACGCCTCTCCAAGTTTTCAAGGTATCTATTATATCTTCTTCACAATCTCTTCAGCTGCATTTTCTATTTTTGCCTACAACTTTGTTGGTAATACCTATTGTACCGTTTACATCTCATTATACTATTGCTCGATGAAATTTATGGCAGCTTTTGATGTACGCTGCTAGAGTGGCCTGAAATTAAGCATACGTTCCGTAAATAATCTATTTTTGGTATATCTTAGAATCAAGACTACCGGTTTTCATGTGCATCAGTGTTGTAGCAGTCAGTGCATTACTTCGATATTGACAATTTCTTCTGATTTGATGCTCACTGCCTCTTTTTCTCGCGCACATGCTCGCTGCCTAATTTTCAGTAATCAGCAAGATAGACCCCAACTATTGAAATTCATGTTTCGTTGGCAACAATCTCACATAAATTCCTGAATACTACTCTTAGCTTAAACAATTTATTTACCATTTATTATTGTTTATATACAATGTGGATGACATGATTAACAACTAAATCTAGACTTCAACATGTTCGATAGGCAGATAAAACAACCACTATCTGCGACTAGATGGTCAGCCAAGAGGTTGTGTAGTCTTAATGGAGCTCATATTTCTTTTAATGTTGTAAGCCTTTTATATTATGCTATGAGGAAAATCCTGCTCAGAAGAGATAATAGTAGTTAGCACGGTAGAACGGCATGAGATGTTTATACGTGTTAGTGGTTACAATATTTAATCCATAATATCTTATATTAGAACAGATGCATATATTTTTTCTTAACGTTTTTCATATTTATTCTGTGCAGATCATCCATCTATTTGTTGTGTAGGATGTCAGGCTTAGTTATTTATGAGCCTTCATTATTGAAAAAACAAGCATGCCTCCATTCGGTTGTGCTCATCAAGAAGGAAGAAAGTGGTGGTTAGGATGCGTTGGAAGATGAGTGTCCACAATTTAAGATGCTAAGATGTGCGCATCCAAAAACCCAACCTATTAGGAGAATTACGACCACTTAAGTCCTACCTGTAGCATATGTTCAATCGCCATTGAATTGTTATTGGAAGATCCGTAGTTTAAATGACATGTGTCGTGTCTTGGATCACGGACACCGGGAGTAAAGGATACCCCTTTTTAGTTTCGGCACGGGGCACGAAGGAGGCTGGGAGACGCCAACTTCCGGGAGGACCTCGTCAAGATCTTAGATCTACGTACTAGCAAGCAACACAGAGACACAAGGAGTTTACCCAGGTTCAGGCCGCCCGGAGGCTAAAGGCCCTACTCCTGCATATCTGGATTGAGTGGATCATCATGGTGTGGCTTACAGAGGTAGTTGCGGGTGAGAACCCGGGAGGTGTTGGCTAGCAGTTGAAGACGAGCAGATCCTTTCCCGGAGGAGATCACCTCTCGCCTTTGCTATTCTTGTCTGGTGCGATACCTAGCCTAGCCTCCGACTCTCTGGAATTCTCCCCTTTCGACCTGTTCCGACCCTCCTTCCTCCTCTGGTGCCTCGGTCCTCCTTTTATAGGCTAAGGGGATCCCACAAGGACACCTTTGGGGGCGGAGGGGTTTTAGGCGGGAAAAACCCTCCGGGTTCTTCTTTGAGGCGACCTGGCCTCTTCTCGTCCAAGTATTATTATGAGGAGGGTTAGGTGCGGTCGCCCACCTTTTGCAGGGCGGGCGGACAAAGGCTGACACCTTTACCGACCGTGTCCCCGCGCGGCGCCTCCATCTTCTTGGCGCCCAAGTCTCCTAGGAGCTTCCAGCAGGAGCTGGCAAGCTTATCCTCTTCGCCTGTTCGGAGGTTGGAGCCCGAGGGTGAGCCTGGCCTCCTGCCGGGCATCCGGGTCCCCGGGACCTCCGCGTCGCCTGCCGGGTTGAGGGTGACCCCGGAAGGCCACCCGGTCCTTAGCCGTGATTGTCGATGCCGTCATTGTCCGGTTGCCGTGGGGCAGATGTGGGGCCCATCTACCGGTGTTGAACCCTTGCCTTGTTCGCCTTCTTGGTGGGCCCACTGGTGGTGGACCCACTTTGACCGTATCAGTGGAACCCCGTGTTCCACTATTGCGACAGTAGCCCGCGGGCATTTTCCCGGCGGGCACGTCCTTCTGCTACCGGGGCTATGACCAAAAAAGTCAAAAGGGGTCCCTAGCGTCTTGTCTTAACTGTTCTGTCCCATCCGCCGAGGCCGCGCTCGCAGGGAAGCAGCGCGAGCACCGGGTCTTCTTTGTCTTGGTGAACGTTGCGATCCGTGCGGATCGCCAATGTCTGTCTTGAATCCAACGGGAGGGAGCACCCCGAGCGGAATGCCTCCTCGATCCCCGTGCCAGCAGGAGTGGTGGGGCCACGATGTGACGCGTGGGATGCCTTATAAGCGACGATTCGTCGGAACTGTAGCCATTACTTCTCCCAAATCGAAGAAATCCCCAAATCGCCGCCCATCACGCTCCTCCTTCTTCCTTCTCGCTGTGCGCCGCCTTCTTCGTTCCGCCGCCTGCCGCGCGCTTCCCTCTCTCCTCCTCCCACCCATGGCACCCAAGCGGGGGAGATGAGTGGTGAGGAAAGTGAGGCAGCCCGTCGAGAGGGAGAAAGCAGCAGTGGTCCCCGCCCAGTCCGCTCCCCTTCCCCCACTGAGGGTAACCCGAGCCTTATTTTCTCCGACCTTGTTCACGAGCGAGGAGGGGATTGCTTGCGCTCACCGTGTGCTTGCTATGGAGTTCCTTGGGGGCAACCAGCTAAAGATTCGCCCGGATGCAGGCCCCTAGCGAGAAGGTGAAGTGGTGACCTTTCACGACTTCTCCGTGATGGGATTGCTCCCTCCTTTTTTTGATTTCTTCATCGCGGTCCTGGAAGCATTCGGGTTTCTTATGCTCCATCTGCACCCGAACGCGGTGCTGATTTTGGCGACCTTCGCATATGCTTGTGAAGTGTTCGTCGGCGTTATGCCCTCCGTGGCGTTGTTCCGTCATTACTTCATGGCCCGCACGGGGAGGTCGAGGTGGATAGCGGGCGGAGTGTCCTTCTGCCTCAAGAAAGAGTCGGCGCACCAGTACCCGGGGGCGAAGATTCGCGCCAACTAGGAAGAGTGGAGGCACAACTGGTACTTCGTCTTGGCGGACAACCCCAGCCCTCATCTTCTGGTGACAACTGCCCCCGCCGAGAGCACCAAGGATATGAGTTCTCAAGATGAAGCCCTTCTTCCGGCCATTGAGCGGCTAACCGAGCTCGGCAATAGCAAGGTGACTTGTGCTATGATTACTGGTGACTTCATCCGACCAAGAATCGCCCCGCTGCAGCGCAGGTCCCAGCCGCTGTGGGAGGCCCGCCAGAAGATGGGGACCTTGGTATCCTCGAAGCCGTGGGGGAGTAAGATGGCCTTCTTGATCCCGGGGGTGGCATATTGCCTTCCACCGGGAGTTCTCTCATTGCTCGACCGTTCTGAGGGTGGAGAAGTCGTGCCTCCCATGCCGCGGTGCAACGCCTACGGGCTACAGGGTACCGAGTTTTGGATCCGCTCCCGGTGCCCAGGCAGTCGACAGCCCGCAAGAGGTCTTTGACGGCGGTGGGACCGCCTTTCGGGGACTTTTCCCCGGAGGAGCCCTGGCCTTTTGGCGACTAAGACGAGGAGGAGGCTGTAACAGCCCAAGTTTGGTACTGTAAAATTTGAACCAAATTTTCACTTTTGCATTGTCATCTTGCATCATGGCATACTTTCTAATTTGCTAAGTTTAACAAGCAACACTTGAAAACAATTAAAAGGGAAGCAAAACCCTTCCCAAACCTCCAAACCAAATGCATTGCTTTAATTGGCAAACAAGTTATCTTGAACTTCCAAATTGTCCAGGAAGTTCCAACGAAACATTTTATAAACATTTGTCAAAATAAAATTCTTAACAAGCAAAGAAATAAAAATTTAGAACTCAAAATTGGTTCAAATAAAATTTGAATTTTGAAGCCATGATAAACTATTCAAAAATTCAAAAGAAAAATATGGGGAGCTTCCTTATCTTATTGTGAGCATCCCAGAATTTTCCTGTAATTTTTGGACCTATTTAAGTGCCCCCAATTAATTTAGCAAGCCACTATTTTTGAAACGTTTGACCGGTACTACCGGCTGTTAGCATCGGTAGTACCGAGGTGTCGTCTTCACTATGGCGACAGTGGCAGCACTATGCCGCCATGCTGCGCGCTGCCGTGCCCCCCCTACGTGGATAAGGGCACCACGACTCCACCTGCCTCTCTCTCTCTCACCTCACCTACCCCTCTCTCTTCCCCCCTGCGTGCGGAAACCCTAACCCCAGAATCGAGCTCTGCTTTCTGCCGCCGTCGCCATGGTCGCCGTCGACTCCGGCCTCTCCTGAGAAAATGGTCGCTGCCACGAGGTCCGCCGCGTCGCCCTCTACCTCTACCGCTGAAGGAAGCTTGTTGGGAGGCTCGGGTTCGAGCTAATCGAGCTCGCCTCTCGGGGTCCGTCCGCCGCTCGCCGCGCTCGTCCTCGGCAAATTCCGGTTGCTGTCGTCATCCCCGTCCGCTCCAGGCAGCCGCACGCGTCGAGGGTGAGTTGGTTTCCCTCGTGGACATCGCTGTCTTTCCCCTCTTCCCCTAGTTTCCCCGTGCCGCCGTAGCTCGCCGTGCGCCGCCACCGCATGCCATCTCCGTCATAGCTCCGGTGACCTCTTGGTCCTTGCACCGCCCGTTTCGAGTCCACCGTAGACAGGCACCTCGAATGCGCCCCTTAGCTTGTCCCAGCACACCCTCCACCGGCGGATCAGTGCGCGACACCGTCGGTGACCACCGCGCGCGCACGCCGGTCGTGGCATCGGCCAGTCAAAACACTTGACCGGTACTATCGGTCAATTAACCGGTAGTACCGATCATGAGTAGTTTCGGTACTGGATGTTTCTATCAATTTCCGGAAGTAGCTCCGGAAGTACTGCTTTACCGGTACTATCGGGCTCTTAGCCAGAAGTACCGACCGTGCAGGATTCGGTACTGGAACCTTCTGTTAATTTCCAGAAGTAGCCCGGAAGTTTTACCGGAAGTACCGACCTTGACCGGTACTACCGTGTAGTTAGCCGGTAGTACCGACCGTGAGTTGTTTCGGTACTGGAACCTTCTATTAATTTCCGGAAGTAGCTCAGAAGTTTTACCGGAAGTACCGACCTTGACCGGTACTACCGGGTAGTTAGCCGGAAGTACCGACCAAACAAGTTAATTTTGGGAAAATTCATAACTTATTTTCTATTAATTCAAATCTTGCAAATGATATATCAAATTGATCAGCAAATCAAATGCTATCTAACCATGCTAATATCACATCATGAAAACAACTTTTCCTTCGATGTTATTCTTGAAATGGTTAAAGGAATTAAATTTGAATAATCATTTAATTCACCACCTATTCATCGTTAATCGGAAAATTGCAAACAAAGTATCAAAATTATCAGGAGGACAATACTTAGTAATGTCATGATCATGCATATTTAAGCCACATTTACTAATGTAATAATTCATAAGCAATGTGGTCATTAAGTTAAATATGGGTTTGTTTCCAAATAATTGCACCAATTATTTGGCACTCCATTTAATTTGTTAGCTAAATTTAAATGATGATATCAGTGCATAAACTTGACATGTCATCATGATTGTGCATTGCACCTCTTGTATGCCTGTTATTTATTTGTTCTTCTGTTATTGTTTGGGAATCGGTAGATTCAGGAGTCGAGGTTACCCCTACATAGCCTGACGATTCGTGCTTCCAGGCCCGTCAGCAAGGCAAGAGATAACCTAACCTTCTGGGTATGTATCATCCTATTGTTTTATACAAATATTTTATCCACCATAATATTGCATTCGATTCCAATGTCAAATTTTGGTCAATGCTAGAGTATCCTATGAAATGCATGTTCCCTAAACCAATACATGTTTCCCCTCCTATGAACCATAGGTTTGATGTGTTGGCCTGAGTAAAGATATAACTGTTGTATACTGCTTAGCTATGCTTAGCCATGCTTAGTCGAATGCTTAATTGTCCGGTGTTTATTTCCATAATTGTGAAGTTGATGGAATGTTCGGCCATGGTGGTTACTTGTGGTACTTAATTAAAATGCTTAATGGCTTGGATGAGTTGCCATCGGGGGATGGTGTTTTGCCTCATTCTTGCCACCTAGGTGTAAGTTCTTGTCTCCAGAACCAAGACTGAGCGTGCTTCCATCGGTGGGACATATGGAATCCTCACTAACTGAATAACTTGTGCGGGCGTATCCAAGGGTCCTCTAGTTTGCGCTTTCCATTTGCGTGTGAGTTCCAGGTGGATGAAGGCGCGATGAAGAGGCTGTGGTGGTGTTTAGGATGTGGCGATGGGGGCAGGGGCTGAAATAGGCTGGATAAACTTGTCATAATCGCCACGATGATCCTTGGATAGTCTCATGCGAGGTAAAGGTTTAACCGCACCCACTTGCCAGCTTTCCCCGGAAGAGACCTAATCAGGCGAGCCGGATGGTACCGGTGGTAAAAACAGTACACCCCTGCAGGGTTCAATCTTTTCGAAAATCCGTGTCTGCGGTTATGGACGACTTGGGAACGGATTTACGAGATCATAGAAAACATGAACTTAATTAAAATTTGGCAACTAGAGGTTGCAGCTTTGGCAACATGTGTTAAAGGTTAATTTCCTCGAGGGTGATTCGAGGGAGTGCCTTGGTGGAGATGAGTGGTGGATTCTAGATACTATTGGTTCAATGTAAACCGAAGATAAAAGTTTATTATCTTATCCCCTTTGTGAAAAACCTTCTGAGTAGTCGAATGCCATGAGTCATTTATTTCTTATAAAAAGGAAAACTAGCTTTATGCAAAATAACTACCATACAGCTTTGGAGCCAATCATCAAGGGGCCTATATCGCCCTACTAACCTTGCGAGTACGTCGTACTCAGTCTCTCTTTGTTGATTATTACTTGTTTCAGAGGAAGACGTCACTGAGCAGGAAGGTGGCTTCTTCGTTGACATCGACGAGTAGTCTGGGGTTCCCAGGTGCCAGTTTGGGACGTCTCGGAACAAGCTGGCTGGGATTTGTTATTGTAGGCCTCTTAGGCCATAATTTGGATCTTGTTGTTAGACAACTAAATTCGCTTCCACATGATGTAATGTTGGGTCTGTGACCTCTGTTGTGTACTTCGCTATCTTTCTCGCTATATGAGTTGCTATATGATCTTTTGTGTGGTAGAGTCTGTGATGTGCCAGTTGTTCCACAAGTCTTGATCTCCTTATAATGCATTGATAGCTATGCCAGTGTTTATGGCATGATCGAGGTGTTGCGTGGGAGCGGTAATCCCATTGCCATTCGATTGTGTAGCATAGCATGTGGGTTACATAGCCTCTCTGTATAATTCCGGGGTCGAGGCGCTACAAATTGGTATCAGAGTAGGACTGCCTATAGGAAACCCTTCTATTGGTCGATGTCGAGTCTAGTGTTGTGAAAGTTATTTATAACCTAAAAAAATGAATTGTGAAAACCCTCTTAGGATTCTTTTTACTCCTTACCCAACTCGCTCTAACTCTGAGTTATCTTACCTCTATTTGTTTTAATAGCTGTGTCAAGGTTTTAGGTTCTCGCGGTTGGGTTCTTACCGTCCAGTGTGTGTCTCGAGTCCTTTGCTTCTGTTTGCTACCGCCGCGTTGACGTGATGTCATACGTGGTTGTCTTGTTCTGTTCATTTGGTATAGTGCCATCTTAAATCTCTGTACCCGGGAGAACGCTAATGCTTTATCCAACATATTCGGAGATGGTTACTAAATGTGTCCTTGTTCCAAATCTTCAGAATGGCTCCTGCCTGTAACATCCCTAACTTGGTAATGAAAAATACGAAGAATTTTTCCACTTTTTGCATTATTGTTTGCATCATGGCATGCCCTTAAGTTGCTAATGTTAACAAGTTACCTTTTGGGAAACAATGAAAAGAGGGAAGCAAATTTTCCAAAACCTTTACTTCTTGTTTTGCAAGCTATGGTGTTAACCATGTCATGACAGGTGACCTTATGGTCCAACACACTTCCTAAGTTCACCTCAAGTGCACAAGAACCAAATGGATGGGTTCCTTTTGTTTCCAACTTTCTTAGGCCCTAAAATGTGGTTCAAAGCTTTTGTCTATTTGTGAGCCATGCCACCTTGCTCAAAAGCCTATATAAATGTAAGGTGAGCTGTTTTACCTTGTGGAGAAACTCCCAGAATTTTTGCATATTTTCTGGAATTGTTTTGGTGCCCAACCTAAAGCTAGCCTTTTCTGCCAATTTGTGGTCATCCGGAATGACCCGGAAATTTCCGGATCTATTCCGGGCCAGTCGGAATTTTCCGGACCCATCCGGAAAATTCCGGATGATGCACAGTGGCGACAGGGTGCACTGGCGCCATGCCGCCACCTCCTCCGCGCCCATGCCGCACGCCGCCGTGGCAAATGGAGGGCTAAGGAGCCGTGACCGTGTTCACCTGCCCCGCACTCCTCTCTCCTCCTCGTCCCTCCTCTTTTTCCGGATCGTGGCGGCCCCCTCTCTCTCCCTTCCCGAGCTCCCTTTCCGCCGTAGCTTGCCGAGCTCGCCGCCGTCGCTCCGGTGCTCCCTGTTCCGATCGAAGCGGACAGGAAGCTGCGCCTCATCGACCTCCCCCTCCTGGAGCAAGGAATCGAGCCGGGAGGCCCGGAGCCGACGGAATCGTCCTCGACATTGCCGCAGCCGGCCGAGCTCTGCCGGCTCATTTTCGTCGCCGTCGACCCACCCCTCTCCGTACCGACCGCACCAACGAGCTCACGGGTGAGGCCCGCGTCTTTTTGCTTCTTTCCCCCTTCCCTCTCCCTCTCGTGCGTGCTCGCGCCGCGCACACCCGCCGCCGCCGTCGTTTTTCTGCCCAGTTTCAAGCCGTCCGGAATCACCCGGATTATTCCGGATCGATTCCGGGTCGACCGGATTTTTCCGGACCTTTCCGGACAGATTCCGAAACACCAACAGAAGGTTTTGGAGGTCACCTCGGATTTGGTTCGGATTTAGCCCGGATTATTCCGGACCATCCGGAATATTCCGGACCAATCCGGATGAATTCCGAACCAAGCTGGAAACTTGTGAACTTTGTATTTTAAATCCTTTTTGTTAAATCTTGCAAATGGCATACCATTTTGGTCAGTGTTTCAAATGCTATCTAAACATGCTAGTAACACCTCGTGACAACACTTTGGACGTTGATATTAATCTTGAATTGGATAAAAGATATAAGTCCAAATAACCTTTTAAAATTGCTAGTTAATCATCGGTACTCCGAAAATTATCAATAAGGCACCGAAGTGATCGTAATAACCAAACCTCTTTAATCATGTCATGATCATGCATTTTGAGCCACTTCTCTAATAATTCAATAATTTATGAAGAACGTGGTCACTAAGCTAAATGTGGGGTTACTTCCAAATAATTTCCCTAATTATTTGACTCCCCATTTAATTGTGCCCTTAAGTTATATAATGGAATCCTTGCATAAATTTTTGACATGCCATCATGTGATTGAGCATTGCATCTTGAGTTGTGTGATTTATGTGTTCTTTGCTTTTCCTTTTGGGTATCGATAGATTCCGGAGTCGAGGGTCTCTCTACTTACCCCGACGAGCACCACTTCACGCCCGGGCAGCAAGGCAAGAGATAACCTAACCTTCTTGGCATCTACCATCCTATGATTTTGATCAAATTATTTTATCCACCATAATATTGCATGCGGTTCAAATGTCTCTTTTGGTAAATATTAGAAGATCCTATGAATGCATGTTCTTCCCCGAGCCAATCACATGTATCCCTACCTATGAAACCTAGGGTTGAAGTGTTGGCCGAAATAAAGTTAGAATTGTTGTATTCATATGCTTAGCTATGCTTAGCCATGCTTAAATAAATGCTTTATGTCCGTTATTAATTCCGTAGTTGTTGATGATAATGGAATGATTCGGGCATGGTGGATAAATGTGATGCTTAATTAAAATTGCTAAGACGGTTTGGGTGAGTTGCCATCGGGGATGGTGTTTTGCCTCACTCTAGCCCCTAGGTGCGAGTTCTTTACCTCTTGAACCAAGACTAGCGTGCTGCCATTGGTGGGTGTATGGGCGCCTTACCGACCGAATAATTTGTGAGGGGCTTGTCAAGGGTCCTCTAGTTTGCTATTTCCATTTTGCGCGTGTGTGGTGTGAGTGGAAAAGGAACGAGGATGGTGATGTTTAGGACGTGACGGTGGGGCAGGGCGCTGGGAGCGCTGAACCTGTCCTTCCGCCACTGATGGTCCTTGAGTAAGCCTCATGCATTGTAAAGGTCTAACCACGCCCGCTCGCCGGCCTTCCCCGGAAGAGGGCCACCTAGGTGAGCCGGACGGTACCAATGGGTAAAATAGTACACCCCTGCAGGGTTAATCTTTTCGAAAAGCCGTGTCCACGGTTATGGACAACTTGGGAATAGACGATAAGATCATAGAGAATCTTAACCTAATTGATATGGCAGCTAAAGGTTGCATTAATCAACGTGTGGTAAAGGTTCACTTCCTCGAGGGTGATTCGAGGGGGTGCCTTGGTGGAGATGAGAGTGGTTGGTTACAAAAGGGTTCGATAAGAACCAATGATGACAAATGTTACTCTCTTACCCCTTTTGAAAAGTACTCTGAGTAGACGAATGCCATGTGTCGATTATATTTTGTTTATGAAACTTAGCTTTATGCAAAAGAAATACATATAAAGCTTTAGAGCCTCCGTCAGTCATTGGGCCTATATCGCCCTACTAAACTTGCGAGTACGTCGTACTCAGTCTCTCTTTGCTGCCTCTATGATTTTGTATTTCAGAGGAGGACGACACCGAGCAACTAGGTGGGTTCTTCGTTGACGTCGACTACTAGTCTGGGGTTCCCAGGTGGCAGCTTGGGACCGTGGAACAAGCTGGCTTGGGTGAATGTTTATTGTAGGCCTCTTAGGCCATATATATTTGCTTCTTGTTGTTAGACAACACTACCCGCTTCCGCTTGATGACTTGTTGGATCTGTGATCCTTTTGTTGTGTAATATTTGTATTCTTCTCATTATATGAGTTGCTTTATATCTTGTGTCGTAGAGTCATGCAATGTGCCGGTTTGTTCCACAAGTCTCGATCTTTGTTTTATACCTTGATGGTTGTGCCGAATACATAGCCTCTCTGTATAATTCCGGGGTCGGGGCGTTACACTGCCCGTCGTGGTAACCAAGGTGATCCTGAGCCACCGCCTCCACGCTCTTTGGTGGAGGTTCTGATGGCTATTGAGGAGAACCGCCTGCGCAACGAGCGTCTGCTTGAGCAGTTGGTGTAGCAGGGTGCCAGAAGGTACAATGACTACAACACCCTCACGGAGTTCTTGCGCTCCCAGCCACTGACCTTCGCTGAAGCTAGAGAGCCGCTGGATGCGGACGACTGGCTGCGTGCTCTCGAGCGCAACTTCGCTGCACCGCATGTGCCGGCTGCTGAACAAGTGAACTCCGCAACCTACTTTCTGAATGGAGCCGCTGGTTCCTAGTGGGAAAGCCATGTGGTGATGTTTGCTGCGGGCCATGTCTTCACCTGGGCGGAATTCCGCACTGCCTTCCCTGCGGCTTACATCCCCAAGCCCATCATAGACCTAAAGAGGAGGGAGTTCCTAGATCTGAACCAGGGACGTATGGACGTCCAAGCTTATGGGTGTGAGTTCGACCACCTCTCTCGTTACGCCCCTCAGGACGTGACCAATGATGAGTACAAGCAAGAGTTGTTCTGCAAGGGGCTTGCACCGCGGCTCCGATATGAGCTGTTGCCCTTCAAGTTCCAGTCCTACCAGGAGCTGTACAACCAAGCTCTCACTATGGAGCAATGTAGGAAGGAGCTGGAGTCTTCCAAGAGGCCAGCTCCACTGGACAATCAGAGCTCCTCTTCTTCTGAGGTCAAGAAGCGCAGGGCCTTTGTGCCTTTAAGCGATGTGCCACGTGCTCCCTACCTGCACAGGCCCTCAGGATACAGGCCACCTCCGTCTCGCCCAGCTACTTCGACCATCGGTGCAGCTGGAAGTGGGTTTCGTCCTCAGCTGCCTGCACCATCAAGCCCCATTTGCTACAGCTGTGGCCAGCCGGGTCACTACTCAAGGGAGTGCCCTCAGAAGGCACCTGCTACAGCAAAACCTATACCAGCTCCCTCTACACCAGCAGCCAAGGCTATGACTGTCAGCCGTGGTCGTCTGAACCACGTCTCTGCTGAAGGAGTTGAAGAGGACCCCGCTGTTCTCATTGGTATGCTTCGAATTAATGCTTATACAGCTTCAGTCTTGTTTGATTATGGAGCATCGCATTCATTCATATCCATAGCTTATGCACACAACCACCAAATACCGTTTGTGAACATGGACTCCCCTCTAGTGGTTAAAACACTAGGCTCTAGTTGGCAAACTAACTGGATCGCTCCTGAGGTTCAAGTTTCTATAGGTTCAATACCCTTCCCGTTCTCGTTGATAGCACTGAAGTCAGATGGGCTAGATGTCATTCTGGGCATGGACTGGCTAGTCAAATATTAGGCCAACTTGAATTGTGCTGCCAAGACTGTCACAGTGATCCACCAAACCTACGGGCTAGTGCGTTACTGGTCCCCTACATCTACAACTCCATCCGCTGCCACTCCTCTCTCTCCGGAGATCAGTCTATACTTCATGGAAGGAATGGTCCCACCTGAGATGCATGAGGTGGAGGTGGTGTGTGATTTCCCAGACGTCTTTCCTGAAGAATTGCCTGGCATGCCACCTGATCGAAGTGTGGAGTTTGTCATTGAATTGGTTCCGGGAACTGCTCCAATTTCCAAAAGGCCCTACCGCATACCAGCGGAAGAGCTGACTGAGCTGAAGAAACAAATTGATGAGCTGATGGAGAAAGAGTTCATTCGGCCTAGTAGCTCACCCTGGGGCTGCCCTGTCATCTTTGTTAAGAAGAGGGATTCTAATGTTCCTCGTCTGGTTGTCTATTACCGGCCTCTGAATTCGGTAACCATCAAGAACAAGTATCCTATTCCCCGGATAACTGACCTGTTCGATTAGCTAGCTGGTGCAACGGTATTCTCCAAGATGGATCTGAGGTCAGGCTACCATCAGATCAAAACCAGGAAGGAGGATATTCCAAAGACGACTTTCACTACCCGTTATGGCTTATACGAGTATACCGTCATGTCCTTTGGTCTCACCAATGCTCCGGCCACCTTCATGAGGCTTATGAACTCCATCTTCCATGAGTACATCGACAAATTCATCATAATATACATTGATGACATCTTCGTGTACTCCAAAACCAAAGAAGAGCATGCCGAGCATCTTCGGTTAGTTCTGACCAAGCTTCATGATCATCGACTCTATGCCAAGTTCTCCAAGTGTGAGTTCTAGTTAAAGGAGCTCATCTTCCTAGGTCATGTGGTGGCAGCTGCTGGAGTAGCTGTGATACCCGATAAGATTCAGTCAATTCTGGATTGGCCTACTCCAAACTCCGTCAAGGACATCCGTAGCTTCCTTGGGTTGGCGGGTTATTACCGCCGATTTATCGAGGGCTTCTCCAAGATAGCCAAAGCATTGACTGACCTTCTCAAGAAAGATAAGAAGTTTGTATGGACAGACAAAGCTGAAGAGAGCTTCCAAACTCTAAAAGTCAAACTCACGACCACTCCTATGCTTGTCCTTCCAGACACAGACAAAGACTTTGTCGTCTACTATGACGCCTCATTGCAAGGCTTGGGTTGTGTGCTAATGCAAGAAGGCCATGTGGTAGCATATGCTTCTCGCCAACTTAAACCGCATGAGCACAACTATCCAACTCATGATCTAGAGCTTGCTGTCGTGCTTCATGCTCTGAAGCAATGGAGGCCCTACCTGTTGGGCAATCGTTGCGAGATCTTCTCGGATCACCAAAGTCTGAAATATCTCTTCACCCATCCGGATCTAAATATCCGACAGAGAAGATGGTTGGAATTAATCAAGGATTATGATGTGACCCTCAACTATCAGCCTAGCAAGGCCAACGTCGTGGCAGATGCTCTTAGTCGCAAGTCCTATTGCAACACCTTGATGGTTGAAAAGGCCCAACCTGCTATTCATGAGTAATTTGCCTGTTTGAATCTAGAGATTACTCCCTCCGGATATCTAGCAAACCTAGAGATCAAATCCACTCTTGAGGATGAAAGCAAGGTAGCCCAGCAGCATGATGCTGGCATCCAAAAGATCAAAAAGAATATCGCAAGTGGGAAAGCTAAATGTTTCTCCATTGATGACTCTGGTGTTGTCTATTTTGGGGACCGTCTTGTGGTGCCCAAGAGAGGGAATACCAAAGGGTTGATACTCCAAGAAGCACATGAATCTCCCATATCCATTCACCCTGGTAGTACCAAGATGTACCAAGATCTCCGCAGCAAATTCTGGTGGACTCACATGAAGCGAGAAATTGCTAAGTATGTTGCTGAATGCGACGTCTGTCGCCGTGTGAAGGTTGAACATCAAAGGCCCGCTGGTACTCTTCGCCCCATAGCTATTCCTGAGTGGAAATGGGATGAAGTTGGTATGGATTTCATTACCGGTTTCCCAAGGTCACAAAAGGGTAATAATGCCACCTTGGTCCTCATCGACCATTTATCCAAGGTCGCTCATTTCCTTCCCGTTCGCGAGGATATAACTGCGAAGCAATTGGCTGAGTTGTACACTGCCCGAATTGTTCCTCTACATGGTGTTCTTCTGAGGATCATATCAGACCGTGGGAGTCTATTTGTATCCAGATTCTGACAGAGTTTCCAAACTGCTATGGGAACCCGTCTCAACTTCAGTACGGCCTACCACCCTCTAACTATTGGACAGACTGAAAGGGTAAACCAAATCCTTGAGGACATGCTTCGGGCATGTGTAATATCTTTCGGCAAGGGTTGGGAGAAATTCCTACCATTCGCAGAATTTTCCTACAACAATAGCTACCAAGCTAGTCTGCGGATGGCCCCATTTGAGGTCGTCTATGGGACGAAATGTCGGACTCCGCTAAATTGGTCTGAAACAAGAGAGAGGCCACTCTTCGGTCCTGATGTGATGAATGAGGCTGAAGAGAAAGTCTATATCATTCAGGAGAATCTCAAGGCTGCTCAGTCCAGGCAGAAGAGCTATTATGATAAACATCATCAAGAGGTTCACTATGCCATTGGTGATAAAGCCTATCTTCGAGTCTCTCCCCTCCGAGGCATTCGTCGCGTCGGGATCAAGGGAAAATTGGCACCTCGCTTTGTTGGTCCTTTCACCGTCCTAGCCAAGCGAGGAGATCTCTCCTACCAACTCGAGCTACCATCAAATTTTCCGGATGTGCATGATGTGTTTCATGTCTCTCAACTCTGTCGTTGCTTCAAAGATCCTATTCGTGGGGTTGATCATGAAGTGTTGGACATCCAGGAGGATTTGACTTACCGTGAGCATCCTGTCCGCATCTTGGATGAAGCAGAAAGGAAGACCTGTAACAAGGCCATCAAGTTCCTCAAAATTCAGTGGTCTAACCATTCTGAAGAAGAAGCAACCTGGGAACGTGAAACTAGTCTTCGTCAGGAATATCCCGCCTTCTTCACTCAAGCCTAGAATCTCATGACGAGATTCCTGTAAGGGGGTAGATTTGTAACAGCCCCAGTTTGGTACTGTAAAATTTGAACCAAATTTTCACTTTTCCATTGTCATCTTGCATCATGGCATACTTTCTAAATTGCTAAGTTTAACTAGCAACACTTTAAAACAATTAAAAGGGAAGCAAAACCCTTCCCAAACCTCCAAACCAAATGCATTGCTTTAATTGGCAACCAAATTATCTTGAACTTCCAAATTGTCCAGGAAGTTCCAAGGAAACATTTGTAAAAAGCAAATTCTTAACAAGCAAAGAAAAAATTTAGAATTCAAAATTGGTTCAAATCAATTTTGAATTTTGAAACCATGATAAACTATTCAAAAATTCAAAAGAAAAATATGGGGAGCTTCCTTATCTTATTGTGAGCATCCCTGAATTTTCCTGTAATTTTTGTACCTATTTAAGTGCCCCAATTAATTTAGCAAGCCACTGTTTTTGAAACGTTTGACCGGTACTACCGGCTGTTTGCATCGGTTGTACCGAGGTGTCGTCTTCACTGTGGCGATAGTGGCAGCACTATGCCGCCATGCCGCGCGTTGCCGTGCCCCCCTCCGTGGATAAGGGCACCACGACTCCACCTGCCTCTCTCTCTCTCCTCACCTGCCCCTCTCTCTTCCCCCCCCCCCCCCCCCCCCCCCCCCCCGCGCGCGCGCAGAAACCCTAACCCTAGAATCGAGCTCTGCCATCCGCCCCCGTCGCTATGGTCACCGTCGACTCCGGCCTCTCCTGAGCAAATGGCCGCCGCCACGAGGTCTGCCGCGTCGCCCTCTACATCTACCGCTGAAGGGAGCTTGCAGGGAGGCTCGGGTTCGAGCTAATGAAGCTCGCCTCTCGAGGTCTGTCCGCCACTCGCCGCAATCGTCCACGGCAAATTCTAGTCGGCGTCGTCATCCCTATCTGCTCCGAGCAGCCGCACGCGTCGAGGGTGAGTTTGTCTCCCTCCTGGACATCGTTGTCTTTCCCCTCTTCCCCTAGTTTCCCCTTGCCGCCGTAGCTCGCCGTGCGCCGCCGCAGCATGCCATCTCCGGCATAGCTCCGGTGACCTCTTGGTCCTTGCGCCGCCTGTTTCGAGTCCACCGTAGACAGGCACCTCGAATGCGCCCCTTAGCTTGTCCCAGCACGCCCTCCACCAACGGATCGGTGCGCGACACCACCGGTGACCACCGCGCGCGCGCGCCGTTCGTGGCATCAGCCAGTCAAAACATTTGACTGGTACTACCAGTCAATTAACTGGTAGTACTGACCATGAGTAGTTTCGGTACTGGATGTTTCTATCAATTTCCGGAAGTAGCTCTGGAAGTACCGCTTTATCGGTACTACCGGGCTCTTAGACGGAAGTACCGACCGTGCGGGATTCGTTACTGGAACCTTCTATTAATTTCCGGAAGTAGCCCGAAAGTTTTACCTGAAGTACTGACCTTGACCGGTACTACCGTGTAGTTAGCCGGTAGTACCGACCGTGAGTTGTTTCGGTGCTGGAACCTTCTGTTAATTTCCGAAAGTAGCTCAGAAGTTTTACCGGAAGTACCGACCTTGACCGGTACTACCGGGTAGTTAGCCGGAAGTACCGACCCAACAAGTTAATTTTGGGAAAATTCATATCTTATTTTCTATTAATTCAAATCTTGCAAATGATATATCAAATTGATCAGCAAATCAAATGCTATCTAACCATGCTAATATCACATCATGACAACAACTTTTCCTTTGATGTTATTCTTGAAATGGTCAAAGGAATTAAATTTGAATAATCATTTAATTCACCACCTATTCATCGTTAATCGGAAAATTACAAACAAAGTATCAAATTGATCAGGAGAAAAATACCTAGCTTTTCATGACATGATCATGCATATTTAATCCACATTTAGTAATGTAATAATTCATAAGCAATGTGGTCATTAAGTTTAATATGGGGTTGTTTCCAAATAATTGCACCAATTATTTGGCACTCCATTTAATTTGTTAGCTAAATTTAAATGATGATATCAGCGCATAAACTTGACATGTCATCATGATTGTGCATTGCACCTCTTGTATGCCTATTATTTATTTGTTCTTCTGTTATTGTTTGGGAATCGGTAGATTAAGGAGTACCCCTACATACCTGTAGCGCCCCGACCCCGGAATTATACAGAGAGGCTATGTAACCCACAGGCTATGCTACACAATCGAAGGGCATGCGGTTACCGCTCCCACGCAACACCTCGATCATGCCATAAACACTGGCATAGCTATCAATGTATAATAAAGAGATCAAGACTTGTGGAACAACTGGCACATCACAGACTCTACGACACAAAGAGATCATATAGCAACTCATATAACAAGAAAGATACAAATTACACACAAAGGTCACAGACCCATCAGTACAACAAGCGGAAGCCAAATATGTTGTCTAAACAACAAGATCCAAAATATGGCCTAAGAGGCCTACAGATAAACATCCCAGCTAGCTTGTTCCACGATGTCCCAAGCTTCCACCTGGGAACCCCAGACTACTCGTCGATGTCAACGAAGAACCCACCTGCCTGCTCGGTGATGTCCTCCTATGAAACAATTAATAATCAACAAAGAGAGACTGAATACGACGTACTCGCAAGTTTAATAGGGCGATATAGGCCCAATGATGACAAGGCTCTAAATTTGTATAGTAGTTAATTTGCATAAAGCTAATTTTCCTATTCAAAACATAACTCATGGCATCGACTACTCAGAAGGTTTTTCGAAAGGGGATAAGATAGTAAACCTTTATCTTCGGTTCTCATTGAACCAATAGTAACCAGAAACCACCACTCATCTCCACCAAGGCACTCCCTCGAATCACCCTCGAGGAAATGAACCTTTTAACACACGTTGAGTTGCAACCTCTAGTTGCCAAGTTTTAATTAAGATTCATGTTTTCTATGAGCTAATCTGCTTTCCAAAGATTTGTCCATAACCATGGACACGACTTTTCGAAAAGATTAAACCCTGCAGGAGTGTACTAATTTACCCACCGGTACCGTCCGACCCCTTGCCTGTACAATTAGCTCTCTTCTGGGGAAAGCCGGCAGGGCGGGCGCGGTTAAACCTTTACAATGTATGAGACTATCCAAGGGTCATCGTGGTGACAGGACAAGTTTATCCAGCCTATTTCAGCCCCTGCCCCTATCGCCACATCCTACACACACCACATCCTCATCTTCGCACCTTCATCACCTGCAACTCACACGCAAATGGAAAGCGCAAACTAGAGGACCCTTGGATACGCCCGCACAAATTATTCGGTTAGTAAGGGGCCCATACCCCCACCGTTGGAAGAACGCTCGGTTCTTGGTTCTAGCTAAAAGCACTCTCAGCCTAGGCGGCAAGAATGAGGCAAAACACCATCCCCGATGGCAACTCATCCAAGCCTTTTAGCATTTTAATTAAATACCACCAATCTCCACCTTGTCCGAACATTCCATCAATTGTCATAATCATGGAAAATAAATCACCGGACAGCTAAACATTAGACTAAGCATGGCTAAGCATATAACCAACACATATGAATTATCTCAGGCCAACACATCAAACCTATGGTTCATAGGAGGGGAAACATGTATTGGTTTAGGGGACATGCATTTCATAGGATTCTCTAATATTGACCAAAAGTTGACATTGGAATCGAATGCAATATTCTGGTGGATAAAATAATTGTATAAAACAATAGGATGCTATATGCCAAGAAGGTTAGGTTATCTCTTGCCTTGCTGACGGGGCTGGTAGCACTGCTCGTCGAGGTACGATGGTGGAACCTCGACTCCTGAATCTATCGATACCCAAATAATAACAGAAGAACAAATAAATAACTCGAAAACAAGGTGCAATGCACAATCATGATGACATGTCAAGTTTATGTAATGATATCATCATACAATTTAGCTAACAATTTAAATGGAGTGCCAAATAATTAGTGCAATTATTTGGAAGCAACCCCATATTTAACTTAGTGACCACATTGTTTATAAATTATTACATCACTAGAAAGTGGCTTAAATATGCATGAACATGACATGAATAGATAGGTATTGTTCTTCTGATCATTTTGGTACCTCGTTTGTGATTTTCCAATTATCCATGAATAAATAGTGAATTAAATGATTATTTTAATTTAATTCTTTTAACCAATTAAAGAATAACATCAAAGGAATTTTTTTGTCATGATGTGATATTAGCAAGGTTTGATAGCCTTTGTCATGCTGATCAATTTGATATTTTATTCACAATTTTTGGGTTATTATTTATCAAGTTATGATTTTTCCCAAGATTGTTATTATTTTTCCCATTTTAATAGTTCTTGATAAACAGCAAAAATATAGTTTCTAAAGACCATTACAAAAGATACTAATAGGTAGAGTTTGTTTTTCTGAAAAATTTGATATATTATTTGCTAAAATTGAAACCATATTTAATTAGTAATTATTTTTATTTTATTTTTTTACTATTGGGCCGGCCTCCAGATCGGCCAGGCTGGCCCACAGGCCGGGCAAGCACCCGATACAACCGGCCTTTTGGCCGGCCCAAGCCGACACCCAGGCCGGGCACCCACCCGAGGTTGCCAGGCCTCCTTGCCGGCCGGGCCGGTCCCCAGGCCGGGCACACACCCGAGCCTGCCGGCCTCCTGGCCGGCCCGGGCCGGTTCCCACGCCGGGCGCACGGCGGCGACGGCGGTGACCGACGGCTTCAACGGCGCGAACGCGCACTAGAGGACAAGGGGAAACGTGAGGACGCCTAGGAGGTTTGGGAGCTCACCCTGAGCGCGAGAAGCAGCTCGGCGGCGCCGGAGGTGGTCGAGGTCGGCGACAATCGACTCGACGGAGCTCGCCTGGCGCGGACGAAGTCGAGGACGGCGGCCTCGATTCGAGCGACCCCGGCTCAATTCCGTGGGCGAGGAGGAAGATGGCGTCACGGCGGTCCTTTTCCACCGCTCCGATTCGCTCGGGGAAGCTCCTAACGGTGGCGAGGCTCGGTGGACGGCGGCGGGCAGCGTCGGTCGGGGAGCTAGGGCTAGGGTTCGTGTGGGGGAGGAAGGAATGAGGGAGCATGTGAGAGGGGAACAGGTGGGCGTCCTCGTGCGGGTCTTAAACCACAGAGGCACGGCGGCATGGCGCGAGGGGGAGCAGGTGCGCAGCGCGGCATGGCGCTAGTGCCGTTCCAGGCGCCACTGTGGAGAAGGACGACGACGTTTTGCAAACCCCCTATCTCTTTTCCATTTTCCAAATTTTAAAACTATCAGGGTTTTAGCTATTTAATTAAGTCCTTTAAACATTTTTATAAATTCTGGCAAAATTCATGTAACCTCCCCTCGACAGGTAGAAGCTCCACAAAAATTTGTGCTCCAAAATATAATGTTTTGGTCAACATTTGTTCATAAGGTTTGATTATGGCAATCTTAATAATTTCCAAAATTCATTTACTTGGGGTACTTTAAACATTGTCAAAAATAGTGAAATTATTCATGGAGGCTCCCAATATAATAATGAAGCTCTCCATAATTTTATTTTGAATTTTTGACAAGTCGAACTTGTATTAAAAATTAAAAATTAGTTTAAACCAATTTCGAATTCCAATTTTTTTCTTTGCTTGTCAAGAATTTGCTTTTGACAAAAATTTGTAACATGTAAACTTGGAACTTCCTGGACAATTTGGAAGTTCAAATTAAGGTGTTTGCTAGGTTGAGCAATTGCATTTGGTTTGGGAGGTTTGGGAAGGTTTTGCTTCCCCCTTTTAAATGTTTTCATATGTGGATTGTTAGAAGTAGCAAATTTCAAAAGCATGCCATGATGCAAACATGAGATGAAAAAGTGGAAAAATTATTCATATTTTTCAGTACCAAACTGGGGCTGTTACAAATCTACCCCCCTTACAGGAATCTCGTCCCGAGATTCTAGGCTTGAGTGAAGAAGGCGGGATATTCCTGAGGAAGACTAGTTTCCCGTTCCCAAGTTGCTTCTTCTTCGGAATGGTTAGACCATTGGATTTTGAGGAACTTGATGGTCTTGTTACGGGTCTTCCTTTCTGCTTCATCCAAGATGTGAATAGGATGCTCACGGTAAGTCAGATCCTCCTGGATGTCCAACACTTCATGATCAACCCCATGAATAGGATCTTTGAAGCATCGACGGAGTTGAGAGACATGAAACACATCATGCACATCCGGGAAATTTGATGGTAGCTTGAGCTGGTAGGAGAGATCTCCTCGCTTGGCTAGGACGGTGAAAGGACCAACAAAGCGAGGTGCCAATTTTCCCTTGATCCCGAAATGACAAACGCCTCGGAGGGGAGAGACTTGAAGATAGGCTTTGTCACCAATTTCATAGTGAACCTCCTGATGATGCTTATCATAATAGTTCTTCTGCCTAGACTGAGCAATCTTCAGATTCTCCCGAATGATTTTAACCTTTTCTTCAGCCTCCGTGATCACATCAGGACCGAAGAGTGACCTTTCTCCGGTTTCAGACCAATTTAGAGGAGTCCGACATTTTCTCCCATAGAGAACCTCAAATGGAGCCATTTGCAGACTAGCTTGATAACTGTTGTTGTAGGAGAACTCGACGAGGGGGAGATACTTTTCCCAACCCTTACCTAAGGAGATAACACATGTCCGAAGCATGTCCTGAAGAACTTGGTTCACCCTTTCAGTCTAACCATCAGTCTGACGATGATAAGTTGTGCTGAAGTTGAGACGGGTTACAAGAGCCTTTTGGAAGCTTTGCCAGAACTTGGACACAAATAGACTCCCACGGTCTGAGATGATCCTCAATGGAACCCCATGCAAAGGAACAATCCGGGCCATATACAGCTCAGCCAGTTTAACGGAGTTGATATCCTCACGAACAGGGAGGAAATGGGCGACCTTGGATAGACGATCAATGACTACCCAAATGGCATTGTTACCCTTGAGTGACCTCGGGAAACCGGTAATGAAATCCATACCAACTTCATCCCACTTTCACTCGGGAATAGCTATGGGGCGAAGAGTACCCACTGGCCTTTGATGTTCAGCTTTCACACGGCGACAGACGTCACATTCAGTAACGTATTCGGCAATTTCTCGCTTCATGCAAGACCACCATAATTGACGGCGAAGATCTTGGTACATCTTGGTACTACCCGGATGAATGGAAATGGGTGATTCATGAGCTTTTGAGAGTATCAACCCTTTTGTATTCCCACTCTTGGGCACCACTAGACGGTCACCAAAGTAAACAACACCGTTATCATCAACAGAAAAACAATTGGCCTTCCCATTAGCTATTTTCTCTTTGATATCGAGGATTTCATCATCAAGCTGCTGTGCTGCCTTGATTTCAACCTCAAGGGTGGATTTGATTTCTAAGTTTGCCAGAAATCCGGAAGGAACAATCTCCAGATTCAAACGGGCAAACTCCTCATGAAGGGCAGGTTGGGCCTTTTCAATCATCAGGGTGTTGCAATAAGCCCTGCGACTCAGAGCATCTGCGACAACGTTGGCCTTGCCGGGCTGATAGTTTAGGGTCACATCATAGTCCTTGATTAATTCCAACCATCTTCTCTGTCGGAGATTCAGATCCGGCTGGGTGAAGAGATACTTCAGACTTTGGTGATCCGAGAAGATTTCACAATGGTTGCCAACAGGTAGGGCCTCCATTGCTTCAGAGCATGAACCACGGCAGCAAGTTCTAGATCATGAGTTGGATAGTTGTGCTCATGCGGTTTGAGTTGGAGAGAAGCATAGGCTACAACATGGCCTTTTTGCATTAGCACACAGCCCAAACCTTGCAATGAGGCATCACAGTAGACGACAAAGTCTTTGGCGGTGTCAGGAAGGACAAGCACCGGAGTGGTCGTGAGTTTGACTTTGAGAGTTTGGAAACTCTCTTCAGCTTTGTCTGTCCACAAAAACTTTTTATCTTTCTTTTGAAGGTCAGTCAATGCTTTGGCTATCTTGGAAAATCCCTCGATGAATCGGCGGTAATGACCCGCCAACCAAAGGAAGCTACGGATGTCTTTGACGGACTTTGGAGTTGGCCAATCCAGGATTGCCTGAATCTTGTCGGGTATCATAGTTACTCCAGCAGCTGACACCACATGACCGAGGAAGATGAGCTCCTTTAACCAAAACTCACACTTGGAGAACTTGGCATAGAGGAGATGATCACGAAGCTTTGTCAGAACTAGTCGAAGATGCTCAGCATGCTCTTCTTCGGTTTTGGAGTAGACAAGGATGTCATCAATGTATATTATGACGAACTTGTCGAGGTACTCATGAAAGATGGAGTTCATAAGCCTCATGAATGTAGCCGGGGCATTGGTGAGGCCAAAGGACATGACGGTATACTCATATAAGCCATAACGAGTAGTGAAAGCCGTCTTCGTAATATCCTCCTTTCTGATTTTTATTTGATGGTAGCCTGACCTCAGATCCATCTTGGAGAATACCGTTGCACCAGCTAGCTGATCGAATAGGTTAGTTATTCGGGGAATAGGATACTTGTTCTTGATGGTTACCGCATTCAAAGGACGGTAATCAACAACCAGACGAGGAACATTTGAATCCCTCTTCTTGACAAAGATGACAGGACAGCCCCAGGGCGAGCTACTAGGCCGAATGAATTCTTTCTCCATCAGCTCATCAAGTTGCTTCTTCAGCTCAGTCAGCTCTTCCGCTGACATGCAGTAGGGCCTTTTGGAAATTGGAGCAGTTCCCGGAACCAAATCAATGACAAACTCCACACTTCGATCAGGTGGCATGCCAGGCAATTCCTCAGGAAAGACATCGGGGAAATCACACACCACCGCTACCTCATGCATTTCAGGTGGGGTGGTTCCTTCCATGAAGGATAGGCTAATCTCCGGCGAGAGAGGAGTGGCAGCGGATGGAGTTGCGGATGAAGGTGACCAGTAACTCACTAGCCCGACGGTTGGGTGGATCACTGTGACAGACTTGGAAGCACAGTTCAAGTTAGCCTGATATTTGACTAGCCAGTCCATGCCCAGAATGACATCTAGACCATCTGACTTCAGGGCCATCAACGGGAATGGAAAGGACCAATAGCCTATGGAAATCTGGACCTCCGGAGCAATCCAGTTAGTGTGCCAACTAGAGCCTGGTGTTTTAACCCATAGAGGAGAGTCCATGACCACAAACGGTATTTGATGGCTATGTGCGAAAGCTATGGATATGAATGAATGCGATGCTCCAGAATCAAACAAGACTGAAGCTGTATATGCATTAATTCGAAGCGTACCCATGAGAACACCGGGGTCCTCTTCGACTCCTTCAGCAGAGACGTGGGTTAGATGACCACGGCTAACAGTCATAGCCTTGGCTGCTGGTGTAGAGGGAGCTGGTGCAGGTGTTGAGGTAGCAGGTGCCTTCTGAGGACACTCCCTAGAGTAGTGACCCGGCTGGCCACAACTGTAGCAAGTGGGCCTCGGTGGTGGTGGAGGCAGCTGAGGACGGAACCCACTTCCAGTCGCACCCAAGATCGAGGTAGCTGGGCGAGGCGGAGGTGGCCTGTATCCTGAGGGCCTTGTCGCGAAAGGAGCACGAGGCACAGCACTGTAGGGCACAAAGACCCTGCGCTTCTTGCCCTTAGAAGAAGAGGAGCTCTGATTGTCCATTGGAGCTGGCCTCTTGGAAGACTCCAGCTCCTTCCTACCCTGCTCCATAGTGAGAGCCTGGTTGTACAACTCTTGGTAGGACTGGAACTTGAAGGGCAACAGCTCATATCGGAGCCGAGGTGCAAGCCCCTTGAGGAACAGATACTGCTTGTTTTCATCATTAGTCACGTCCCGAGGGGTGTAACGAGAGAGGTGGTTGAACTCACGCCCATAAGCTTGGACGTCCATGCGTCCCTGGGTCAGATCCAGGAACTCCCTCCTCTTGAGGTCCATGATGGGCTTGGGGATGTAGGCCGCACGGAAGGCGGTGCGGAACTTAGCCCAGGTGAAGACATGGCCAGCATCAAACATTGACACATGGCTCTTCCACCAGGAACCAGCGGCTCCATTTAGAAGGTAGGTGGCGAAGTTCACTTGTTCCGCCACTTGTCGTGGTGGGTTGCACGGCATATCCATCAAGGATGGAAAAGTTTGTGGAGCAAGGCAATGATGGCGTTCGCACGGGATTGGGTAGCAAGCACGCAAACACACGCGATGTACCCCGGTTCAGGGCCCTCGTGATGAGGTAACACCCCTACGTCCTGCTCTTCTTTATTCTTATTGCTCAGATCATGAAATCGGGCTACAAATGATGCTCCTGGAGCTGTTTTGGGGTGCAGCCGGCTTGAACTACTGGGCCGGCTGGAGGTGGAAGATGACTGTGAGCATGGTGGAAAATCTGTGTTGCATGTGTCTCTCTTGTGTCCTACTGCTTGCCCCACACAGGAGGCTCTAGCCCGCCTTATATAGGCAATGGGCTAGGGTTTTGGGTTACATGGAAATTACAGGATTGCCCTATGAGACCGCTCCAGTACAAGGCCGGCTTGGGCTAGCTCATCATTACGCTGTAGGCGTAACACCCGACAGAGGGCACTGTTCACCAATGGCGGTTGTGTGGAGCTGGCCCACCGGTACGGATCGGTCGGTGGGTAGGTCCAGCTGCTCCAAGCCGGACGATCGAGGACGCCTTCAAGCCGGATCATCGGGTCCGCCTTGAACCGGCCGGCTTGAGTCCTTCAGTGATTTTGGCTTCTTTTGGGTATCTGGGGTTCATCTCCCCAACACTAGCCCCCGAGCGCGTGGAGGCTTGCCTGCTTGCTGGGAAGGCTTCACGGGCTCCTTTTGACACCATTGGACTTGAGGACGTCCGGCTTGAAGTCGCCGGCTCGAGCAGCGTTTGCTGGAGGCGGCTTGTTCGGCTTGGTGCAGCCGGTCGTTGAAGATCTTGACGTCTTGGAGGTGCAGGTCGTGGCTTACGTCAGCCACGTCCCGCCGTCTTGTAGGGTTGGCGGTTCTCTGCCCGAGATCCGGGGCGCGTCGTCTCGGCTTCGTTGGGCAGGATCATCTGTGGCAACTGCTCGCTTGCGGGATCCTTTGCAGAGGGTGTGGCGCGTCTGCGCTCCACGTGGCGTGAAGAACGGAGGCGGTTGCGCGAGCCGTCTCTTTAAAAGAGGAAAGAGGGGGGAATGGCCGGGGTTACCGTTCCCCATTACCGCTTCGTCTTCCCCACTGCTCCTCGTGCTCCTCGGTGTTCGTCGATCTTCTTCCGCATTCTCGCCGTCCTTGCCTCCGTCTCCACCCCCACGGGAAACAGGTCGTCCATGGCGAGCTCCGGCGCATGGATGGGATCAGGCGTGGATGCCCAAGACATTCGGAGGCTCCGTCGGGGTCGATTCCTGGGGAGGACGGACGATGTGGGAGCCCGCGCCCCCGCCCAAGAGGAGATTTCGCCGAAGCCCAGGCAGGGTGAGTTCGTTGTTTTTTGGGCGCATTTGGAGCGGGGATTGGGGCTTCCGGCGAGCACCTTCTTTTCAGAGTTCTTGCGCTTCTATGGGCTGCAGCCCCACCATCTGGGAGCCAACTGCATCACACAGCTGTCGTGTTTCGTCACGCTGTGTGAGGCGTATCTGGGCATTTGGCTCTGCATGGAGGTATTCGGCATGTTTTTCTATTTGCGGGCTCAGACGACCGCCGGGCAGCAGCGGGATTGCGGAAGTGTCTCCATTTACATGAAGAACACGCCACTGCCCAAGATCCATCTGTCCAATTCCATCAAAAAGTGGCAATGCTCCTACTTCTATGTCCGGAACCTCTCCGACGTTGATCAGGTGGGCCTTCCGTCCTTCTCCGGCTCGCTGCCGGCGCACAAGTCTTGGAGCCGAAAGCCTTTGGTGGACGAGGCCCTGGAGGTAGTCTTGTTGGGCTGGATGAAGGAGTTGGTGGACGAGGCCCTGGAGGTAGTCTTGTTGGGCCGGCTGAAGGAGTTGGTGGACGCCGGCTTGACGTCCAGGGATCTGACTCTAGCATGGCTGTCAAGGCGGATATTTCTGCTGCAGGCTTGATCGCACAAGATGTGCTTCTACTCGGGTCCCCGGGATCCCACCCGGGTGAGCATGGAGGTGTCGAATCCGGACAGCCTGCGCGCGTGGGCTGCCCGCATCATCACTGACAGAATTGGGCCGAACTGGAAGTTCGGGCTTCCGCCGTTCACTCGCTTGGAACGAGCCCCTAAGGTTGGTCATCGCTTCTTTATCCGTCTTCAACTTTTCGTCCGCCTGCCGCCTGACCTAGCCGGCTTGACGTGCAGCTTTGCGAGCTTCAGAGGGCTGAAGATTTTGAGGTTTTCTTCGAGGACAACGTCCGCGGTCCTTTCTCCATGGACCTGACGGCCATCCGGGAAGCGGAAGACTCCGAAGAGCAGACGGAGGAAGAGACGGACGCCGCCGCCGAGGGGGAGGTGGACGAATCATCCGACGGGGGCGCCGATGCTGGCAAGGGCGGGAGAGGCGACGATGCCGGCGCCCGTGCCACGACGTGTCCTGTCCCTTCGGCCGGCTCCGACTCCGATTCGGCAGCCTATAGGGACGAGGACCTTGATCGCGACGCTCCGCCTCCGGTTTCGTCGCCCCGCGGTAAGTCTCCTGGGCTCAATGCCACCGAGAAAATCGGCGGTGGCGCGCGCGTGGTAGTAGACCTCTCCAGTGGTTCCGAGCCGGACTCTGAGGGTTCTTCTTCCGTGCCAGCCTCCAAGCCGGCGCCATCCTCCCGTAGGACCAAAGAGTTGGAGGCGGTGGTGCGGAAGGCTCAAGCGGTGCCCTCCCAGCAGGTTCTGAAGGAAAGGCGGTCGAAGTCGGCCACCGATGTCGATGCAGGCCCCGTGTCCCACAAGCGGGGAGGCTCATTCGTGAAGCGGGGCGTGCTGCCCTCCAAGAAGTTGTCCTCTACGCCGTCCCAGCCCACTACGGCCGGTTTGGCGCCTTCCGGGAGATTGGCGGCGGAGAAGAAAGTGGATGCCATTGTTGAGGAGGCTAGAACCAAGATCGCCGCGAAGCAGAAGGAGGAGGAGGAGGAGGAAAGGCTGAAGGCCCTTGCTGGCGGGACCAGCGCCCAGGTGGTTAGTCCTACCCTTGTAGTTGATCCTGATCTCAACTTGAGTATTGAGGATATGGAGAAGGCTATTTTTGCGAATCTGGCGCATGCGGATTTGGCGCGGGAGGCGATGGACGCCCACATGACCGTGGAGCAGCTGGTTGCTGCTAAGGAGGCCGAGAGGAGGGCGAAGGCAGATTTGGCCGTCGAGGAGGCCGCGAAGGCCAAGTCTGAGCATGTGGCGGAGCCGTCCGCCACGGTGCAGCCGTCCGACGCCCCTGTCGCCCCCATGGGGGCGGCGGTGACGCCCACTGGTGGTGTAAAAAGGCCATCCAGCAGCGCGTCTGCCCCTTCTTCGAAGCGCATGCGGAGGAGGAAACCGGAGGTCCTGGGCACGCGCGACGGGTGAGTGCTAGCATTGGGTATTTCACCTTGGTGATCAATGTTCTTTGTCATGATCCCTTTGTCATCGTGTAGGGAGCCGCTTGCGATCGGCGAGGAAAGGGCGGCTGCCGCCACCCGCTCCGGCCCGGATCCCGCGAAGGAGGTCCTCAAGGCGCAGGCGGCCGACCTGCCCTCGGAACCCGCGCAGGCGGCGGCGGAGGTGGCGACGGATGCCGCGGCGCCGTCAGGGGCGCCTCCCCTTTTGGTTGATCTTGAGTCTCGGGCCGCCGGTGACGGTGACGCCGCCATGGTGGATGCCCTCGAGGTGGTTCCTTGGTCGGGAACCGGGGGTGAAGGCGGCCCCTTCCCTCTTCCTTCCTCGGCTGTGGAAGAGACAACCAAGGATATCGCCATGGCGGTGGTGACGAGCTCGCTCCCTGGCCCTTGCCAGGCGACCCTGGAATGCACTCCCCTCTATTCTGGGCCTTCCCCAGACAGGTTGGACGCGTCGGGGCATTTCCCCTGGCGGTGCTGATGGAGAAGAGGGTGAAGGATCAGCTGGCTGATGCCACCTTGCTTCGCTCGTCGGTGGAGTGCGCTCTTGGCAATGCTGCCAAAGAAATCGCGATGCTTAGGCGGGAGCTCGACGCTGCCAAAGGTGCCATCTTGTTCTTCTGCTGGCCTTGGCCTTGGTGCTTTCGTTTTTTCTTCGGTCTCCGGGCTTGTTGCTAATCCTGTTTCATTAGGTGACCCCACTTCCCTCGCCGGCTTGAAGAAACAGCTATCCGTTTCAGTTCCTCTGACTGTGCTCAACGAGAAGCTGAAGGAGAAGGACGCTGCTCATGCGCTCTCTATGGTCGATCTCCAGTCGGCGGCGGAGGTCTCCGAGGAGCGTCGCCTTGAAATCGCTCGGCTGGTTGAAGAGGTAAAACGGCTGCAAGAGGCGGAGAATCAGAGGCAAATCAAGGTCGAAACCCTTCGAATGAACGGGGAGGACCTGAGGCTCAAACTGAAGGAGGCCATGAACGCGTATGACGAAACGGCCAGGGCGGCCAGAGGACGTGAGCTTGAGCATGAGCGGTTCGTGAGTAGCCTCGTCTCTGAAGCGGAGCGCGTCAACGAGATCATTCTTGGTTAGACATCTCCCCTTTTTCTCCACCCCGTCGACGATCTTTCCTTTCTGATCTTGCTGGCTTGACTTGCAGGCTTTTATCCCGAGGCAGATGCTCAAGTCCAGAAGGCCGTTGCCCTCGCACACACACTGCCTGAAACCTCTGGTGCTGCCGCTGGAGCATTGCCGTCGGCCGCTTCCCGTCTTCAGCAATTCTCTCGTGATTTCTGGATGCTGAGGGATGCAGCTGGTGGCGTGCTCGAGAACCTGTGGCCTGACACCCCTCTCCCAGCTACTCTGTGCGAACTGTCGAGCCGCCTTGACGGGGCTTCTGCTGGCATCGACGAGCAGGTGGAGATGGCAGCCCGAGGCGGTAGCGACATGGCGATGGCTCTGGTGAAATCCTGGTATCCTCAAGTGCAAGTGAACATGCTGGCTGGAGGCTTTCGCACGGGCACATCGCTTGAAGGTCTTCGCCCAGAGATTCGCATGGCCTCGGAGCGGATCGCCAAGGCGGTAGACCTGACGCAGCTTGTGCCTGCCGAACCGCCCTCGGTGGCACGGCCGGCTGAAGATGCTGGAGCCGGCGACACTGCTGCCGCCACCGATGCCGCTGGTCCTTGATTTACTTGCTTCCCTGGGATGCCGGGCGTACTTGTAGAACTTATTATTTTGGGTTGATGACGGCCTTGTAAAACTTGTTATTCTGGGTTGACGACTGCCTTGTAGAACTTGTTATTCTGTTCGCTGTTTGCTGGTTGCTATGTTGAGTATCATTTTCTTTGTGATTGTTGAGTTTTTGTGCTAGAGTTCGCGCTCGTCTTGGTGATGATATTCACCATATCTAGCCCCCGAATTTTGGGCCGGCTTGAGTATCAAGCCGGGTCGAAATTTTATGCCTTTTGCTTATCTTGCGCTTCCTTCCATTGTTTTGATGACATGCAGCCCCCGAGTCTCTGACTTGGGGTGTAATAGTTGAACGTCCGGGTGCGCGGAACCGGCTTGGCGGCTGCGCAGCCCCCGGGAATTTCTCCGCCTTGATGGCGTGCAGCCCCCGAGTCCGTGACTCGAGGTGTAGTTGGTCGTCCGGGTGCGCGGAGCCGGCTTGGCGGCTGCGCAGCCCCCGGGAATTTCTCCGCCTTGATGGCGTGTAGCCCCCGAGTCAAATTTTTCTGCCGGCTGACGGCGTGGCAGCCCCCGAGTCCATGACTCGGGGTGTTTGATTTCGTCCGGGTCTGCGGAGCCGGCCTAGCGGCTGCGCAGCCCCCGGAAATTTTTCTGCCGGCTGACGGCGTGCCAGCCCCCGAGTCCGTGACTCGGGGTGTTTCATTTCGTCCAGGTCTGCGGAGCCGGCTTGGCGGCTGCGCAGCCCCCGGGATTTATTCTGCCGGCTGACGGCGTGGCAGCCCCTGAGTTCGTGACTCGGGGTGTTTGATTTCGTCCAGGGTCTGCGGAGCCGGCTTGGCGGCTGCACAGCCCCCGGGAATTTTTCTGCCGGCTGACGGCGTGGCAGCCCCTGAGACCGTGACTCGGGGTGTTTGATTTCGTCCGGGTCTGCGGAGCCGGCTTGGCGGCTGCGCAGCCCCCGGGAATTTTTGGCTGACGGCGTGGCAGCGCCCAAGTCCGTGACTCGGGGTGTTTGATTTCGTCCGGGTCTGCGGAGCCGGCTTGGCGGCTGCGCAGCCCTCGGGAATTTTTCTGCCGGCTGACGGCGTGGCAGCGCCTGAGTCCGTGACTCGGGGTGTTTGATTTCGTCCAGGTCTACGGAGCCGGCTTGGCGGCTGCGCAGCTCCCGGGAATTTTTCTGCTGGCTGACGGCATGGCAGCCCCCGATTCCGTGACTCGGGGTGTTTGATTTCGTCCGGGTCTACGGAGCCGGCTTGGCGGCTGCGCAGCCCCCGGGAATCATTTTGCCTCCTCGGCTTCGCCATCTTTTGCGCTGGTGTCCACGTGTCACTTGGAAACAGGGCGTTGACGGTAGAGCTACCCTCGGGTCCCCTTATAAATAGCGGTGCGGGGTGCGTTTCTGTTGCTTCATCTTCTCTTCCACTTCACTCCTCCTTACCCAGTCATGGCACCGAAGAAAGAGATCGAGGTGGATTCTCCCGTTGTGGCCAAGCCCGGTTGGGGTCGCCCGCCGAAGAAGGACGCCGGGGGGTCCTCCCATGCGGCGGTTGTCGAAGCCTCCTGCCAGTCTTCCCTCGGTGGTGGCAACGACCTTGGATTCGATGTGATCGTCCGTTGACTTGCGTTTGGCGGATGTGTCGGAGTCACGCCGGCTTGACCTTCCTCCCTCCTGGTTCTCCGTCCGGCTGCGGCGTGCAGCCGGCTCTGCCGTGATGATCCTTCCGGCTTAGTTGAGTCGGATCGGGTTGGTCATGCCCGCATCGGTGGTGGCGTACTCGTCGGTGATTGCCATGAGCTCCGCCATGGTCTTTGGACTTTTCCTCACGAGCCTATGCTTGAGTAGAGTTTGATCCTAGCAGCCTTGGACGAAGTACTGGACGGCTTGGAGTTCTAGGATCCCTTCGTAGGAATTGCGTAAGCTGGTCAACCGGGTGAGGTACGCACGGTCCGACTCGCCTTCTTTCTGCTTGCACAGCGCGAGCAGCTGCGCATTGCCGGGGTGCAAGTAGGTGCCGGTGAAGTTGCGATTGAACACCTCCTCGAAATCCAGCCAGCTGTTGACGCTTTCAGCCGGAAGGCTGTTCAGCCAAGTCTGAGCCGATCCCTAGAGCATGAGAGGCACGTAGCGTACAGCCACCCGCTTGTTGCCGCCTGCGATGTTGACCGCCGTGACGTAGTCGGCGAGCCCGTCCTCCGGCTTCGCGGTTCCGTTGTACTTGGGTGTATCCCTTGGGACGGTGAATCCCCTCGGGAACTGCTCGGTCCGGATGCGAGGTCCGAAGTAGCGATGCGCGGCGACGTCCTCTTCTTCGATGATGCTTGATGCCTTGAGCGCGTCGATGCGGTTACGCGCGTCGTTGCCCGTCTTGGGCCCCAATGGTCCCAGGCGCTGGTCGATGGTGACCTTGTGTCCGACTCGCTCCTTGACGCTGCGGCCGGCTGGCGGCTCGTTCCGGTCGCCGTCTTCACGTCGCCCAGCCGAATCGCGGCCGTGATCACGAGGATGTGAACTCACGCTCCTTTCGCGACGAGCTCGTGGTTGCTTGTCCTTCGCCCTGCCACGGCTCATGGATGACGCCTCGACGCCCTGCTTGGACTTGCCGGCTGCGTCCTAGCCTGGAGGCGGATCGTGTTGCTCCCGGCTCGCCGTTGCCTCGGTTTCGCGTTGCTGCCGGTTAGCCGCGGCGATGAGCTCTTGGACCCGGCGTGCTTGTTGACGTAGCTCCTTGCCTTGAAGATGGGGTAGTTCCGCTGCTGCCGCCTCCGCAGCCTTCATGTTTTGCACCGGGCAGCTGTACTCGGGCAAGACGATGTCCGAATGCTCGTGCGGCTGGCCAGCACGGTTCAGGGCACCACCGAGATCCCCTCCTTTACGCCTAACTTCATTCAGCTTCTCCGTGTTGCCCCTTGCCGGCTCAAAGCCGTGGACGGTGTTGTACTCGCGCATCGTGGCGTTGAGTCGGTGTTGTGTCGATGCGAGGTGGAGAGCCTTGTCGTACATCTGTTGACGCATCCTCTCGAGATCAGCCGCTGCCTTGGCTGGATCCGCACCCGGCGCGATGGGGGTGCTCAGCAATTCGAAGTCTGCCTCCAGGTTGCGCTGGAAGCGAGAGGGTTCTCCGGCTTCATGAACAGTTGTGGCGATGCCGGCTCCTGCCGCCACGTGCTCGACCATGTGCATGTCGGCGTAGACGTTGAGCTTGGCGTCGTCGCAGCCCGCGTCGCCGGAGCTGAGGTAGCCGAAGGCGGAGTCGTTGTCGCGGATGCTAGCGTCGAAGACCGAAGGAGCCAAGCACGAGTAGACCTCCTCCGGGTACTCCTTGGCGGCGACGGCGAAGGTGACGACGGTGCCTCCGCTGGTGAAGCCCACGTCGGCGAAGCTCCTGGTGTTGTCGAGGACGCACCTGATGGAGCCGATGGAGAGCATGAGGCCCGAGACGACCCGCCGATCATCTACGGTCCGGGATCCCGCGCAGAACGTGACTCCGCTCGTCGCGAGCCCCACGGTGGGCACTAAATGTCGTGGTGGGTTGCACGGCATATCCACAAGGATGGAAAAGTTTGTGCAGCAAGGCAATGATGGCGTTCACGCGGGATTGGGTAGCAAGCACGCAAACACACGCGATGTACCCAGGTTCAGGGCCCTTGTGATGAGGTAACACCCCTACGTCCTGCTCTTCTTTATTCTTATTGCTCAGATCATGAAATCGGCTACAAATGATGCTCCTGGAGCTGTTTTGGGGTGCAGCGGGCTTGAACTACTGGGCCGGCTGGAGGTGGAAGATTACTGTGAGCATGGTGGAACTTCTGTGTTGCATGTGTCTCTCTTGTGTCCTACTGCTTGCCCCACGCAGGAGGCTCTAGCCCGCCTTATATAGGCAACGGGCTAGGGTTTTGGGTTACATGGAAATTACAGATTGCCCTATGACATCGCTACAGTACAAGGCCGACTTGGGCTAGCTCATCATTGCGCTGTAGGCGTAACACCCGACAGAGGGCACTGTTCACCAATGGCAGTTGTGTGGAGCTAGCCCACCGGTACGGATCGGTCGGTGGGTAGGTCCGGCTGCTCCAAGCCGGATGGTAGAAGACGCCTTCAAGCCGGATCATCGGGTCCGCCTTGAACGGGCCGGCTTGAGTTTTTTGGTGAATTTGGCTTCTTTTGGGTATCTGGGGTTCATCTCCCCAACATGGCTTAATAGGAAAGATAGAATACCCATATCAACAAGGTGCAACTTCTTTTCCGGAAGCTCATTCACAAAGAACTCCGAGGTTAAGCGTGCTTGGCCCAGAGCAATTTGAGGATGGGTGACTGACCGGGAAGTTCTTCCCGGGTGTGCACGAGTGAGGACAAAGTGCGCAGAAAATACTAGTGTTTTTAGAGTGCCTTCATGTAGCCACCTTGTCATCAAGCTTTAGGCTTTTAGCAAACTCCTTACGCAGATTCATCGAGAAATTGGCGCTGAAACCATCACTTCTTTGGGTTTGCGAAATCAGGAGATGCGCCGGTTAAGGGCAGAGCTGGCAAACAAGGACACCATTATTGCCGGGTTTGAAGCAGACCGGGTCATGTATCAGGGTAACAATGCCGAAAAAACTTTCAATTTCTTGCTTCCAGCTTTATTTGTCTGCTAACAATATGTTTGCCGCAGATGCCATCAACAAGGCCAAGGAGTTCGCAGACAACGTGGGAACCCTCGACCAGCTCCGCAACGAGAACACTGAGCTGAAAAAGCTTAGTGAATCGATGAAGACAGAGCTGGAATCGGCTCAGAAAGCTCTTGTGCAAGCCGAGCAAAATCTAGAGACAGAGAGGCAACAAAGCAAAGATTCCCTCCGTGATGTTCAGGACCGGCTTGACAAACGTCTGGACGAATCACTGGCAATAGAAAACCATCTTCTGAGTAAGTTTTATACTTAAGCACTCATTTTCGCTGCGTTTGTGTCTGCCCGCTTAACAAGTTAACTTCGCCTTTTACAGCTCCGGCCGGCTTGGGCCATGAACTGACAGCGGAGAACCGGCTTGACCGGATTTTGGAGATGGGGGAGGTTATCCCGAAGATACTTTCTTCGGGAAAAAATATTGTTGAAAAATTCTTTCCCGGCAACCCCGAGTCTTTGGCGAATCTGGCAGATTTGCCGGCCGAGCTGGACGAGGCAACTTCGTCCTTTGACAAACGACTCCGATCCAGCGCTCACGGAGGTGCGAAGACGGCTCTGGGCTTAATGATGGCGCACTACCCAGAGGCTGAAGCTTGGCGGGTGGCATCGGGCTTTCCTCTTGAAAAGGAGGATGGCTCACCGCTTGATGACCAAGATCGCAAGAAGATTCTTCACTCCGTCTCCGGCTATGCCAGCAAGATTGCCAAGATGGTATCATTGACCACCATTTTCAAGGAAGTGCCGTGCCCGCCAACACCCGTCCAATCAGATGATGACGGCGAGGAGGCGAACTGATATTAAGGCCGAATTTGCTCGTTCGAGCCGGCTTCCCTGAAAATGTAAACTTTAGATGTAAGCAAGTCGAACAGTGTGGAATATTTTGTAAATAACTGTCTTTTGCCATATTTAACTTATCTACTTTGCAATTTTGCAATTTTTATGCCTCAGTTCAATCTGGCCTTGACACCTTAGCCTTTAAGTGCCGGCAAACCTATTGCGAAGCAAACTTGCTGAGCAACAGGGTACACAATGACCAATCTGTTTAGACCCAGATCAAGTGCCGCCTTTCGGTGCCGGAACACTTTGAAGCAACCCGGCGCAAAAAGCTATCAGACAAACGTTATTTGGCAAAACTTTGTTTTTTCATCGCCTTAAGGCGGATCCAACAGAGAAGAGAGTTTACCAACTAGCAACACAGGCAATTTCGGGTAAACAGATAATATCAATAAGATCATTGGGAAATAAGGGATGGTACAGATTCTCGAATTCGATATGAGAGAAACCAATTTTTATTTCCTGATCACATTGACATGGTTACAATAGAATTTGCTAAGTGTAAAAAGGACGTAGCTGAGCGATATTCCACGGACGTTTCGTCTCATCTAAGTCGTCATCTACATGCCTTTTCCTCTTTCGACCTGTCTTCCTGGGATCTTTCTTTGAATCCCTTAAGTCGAGGAGATAATATGACCCGTTTTTCAGAACTTTGCTGATAACGAAAGGCCCTTCCCATGGCGGGGATAATTTGTGCTGCCGGCTTTGCACAAGCCGAAGCACTAAGTCGCCCTCTCGAAAAGATCGATTCCGCACTTTACGGCTCTGATAGCGACGTAGATCTTGTTGATAGATGGCGGATCTTTGGAGAGCTAACTCTCTTTCTTCTTCGAGGATATCTAAGCCGTCTTGACGTGCTTCTTCTGCGTCTTCTTCGACGTAGGCTGCGACTCTAGGCGAATCGTGGATCATGTCGGATGGGAGCACCGCTTCTGCACCATAGACAAGGAAGAAAGGGGTGAAGCCAGTTGATCTATTTGTGGTAGTACGAATACTCCATAAGACCGCCGGCAATTCATCAACCCAAGCGCCGGCTGCTCGATGTAAAGGAGTTTCAAGCCTCGGCTTAATACCCTGCAGAATAATGCCGTTAGTGCGCTCTACCTGTCCATTGGATTGCGGGTGTGCCACCGATGCCACATCGAGTCGGATCTTTGATCGGCTGCAGAACTTCGCTAGCTCACCGACGGCAAGTTTGTGCCATTGTCAGTGATAATGCTATGCGGTACGCCGAATTGAGTTGTAATCTCGACGATGAACTTTGTAGCTGTAGCTCCGTCGAGTTTCTTGATGGGTTTTGCCTCCACCCACTTCGTGAATTTGTCGACCGCCACCAGCAGGTGGGTTAAGCCTCCCCTTGCAGTCTTAAAAGGTCCCACCATGTCGAGCCCCCAGACCGCGAACGGCCAAGTGATAGGGATCGTTCGGAGCTCCTGAGCCGGCAAGTGAACCTGCTTTGCATAGCGCTGACATCCTTCACAAGTCTTGACGATGTTGATAGCGTCCTCTTTAGCCGTCAGCCAGAAGAATCCGTGCCGAAATGCCTTGGCGACTAACGCCTTTGCCGCCACGTGATGCCCACATTCGCCGGAATGGATTTCTTCTAAGATTTGCCGTCCTTCCTCTGGAGAGACGCATCTTTGGAAGATGCCAGATGTGCTCCTCTTGTAGAGCTTGTCCGTCAATAATCGTGTATGCCTTTGCTCGACGCTCAATTTGACGGCTTAGCACCTCGTCGTCTTTGGGCAGTTTCTTATTAATCAAGAAATCAATGTAGGGTGTGGTCCAATCTAGGGTTACCAAGCACACCTGAACTGATTCTGCCGACAAAGGGTAATCTTCATTGCCGCCTTTGATGGACGGCTTGTGAAGGTGATGGAGGAATACGTCTGGTGGCACTGCCTTTTTGTTGGATCCTATTCTGGCCAAGGCATCAGCAGCTTCATTATCATCTCGGGAGATATGTCGAACCTCTAAACCGGCAAAGCATCGGCCGAATTCGTCGGCTGTTCTTCTGTATTCCGCCATTGTGAGACTCTTCGTGTCCCAACATCCATCAAGTTGCTGCACAACCAGATCTGAGTCGCCATAGCAAAGGATGCATTGTACTCCCAATTCCTTAGCCACGTGAAGACCATGAAGGAGAGCCTCATACTCTGCTACATTGTTGGTGGCGTTGAAGTGGATTCGGAGGACATAACTGAGCTTATCACCCTTAGGCGATTTTAGAACTACTCCAGCCCCCGAGCCTTCCTTCATCTTCGAGCCATCGAAGTGCATTATCCAGTACTGAGAATCCGGCAAAGGTGTGCTTTCCATCGCCTCTGTCCAATTTGCAACAAAGTCGGCTAAGACCTGATATTTGATGGCGGTCCTTGGCTTGTACTGGATGTCGAAAGCTGCTAACTCGATGCCCCATTTGGCGACTCGACCCGTTGCGTCGGCATTGTTGATGATTTCCCTTAATGGAGCCTTGCTGACCACCGTGACTGTGTGATCATGGAAGTAATGACGCAGCTTCCTGGCGGCAAAGAATACGCCATAGGCTAACTTCTGGTAGTGGGGATAGCGCTGCTTCGAATCTGAGAATACCTCGCTAATAAAATAGATGGGGCGCTGATCCGGCCATTGCTTTCCCTCTTCCAGGCGCTCAACTATAATGACGGCACTGATAACAAAGTTTGTGGCCGACAAATAGAGCAAGAGTGGCTCTCTTTCCTTTGGAGCCGCCAAGATTGGAGCATGCGTCAATGTATACTTCAGCTGAGCTAAGGCTGCTTCTGCTTCCTCCGTCCAGACGAAATTATCCGACTTTTTGAGGAGTTTGTACAGAGGCAAAGCTTTATCTCCAAGCCGGCTGATGAAACGGCTTACAGCCGCGGCGGAAACCGTAAGACGCTGTATGTCCTTCAGACAAGTCGGCTTCTCGATGTTCTAAATCGCCTTTATCTTTTCCGGGTTAACTTCAATTCCTCTTTGGGAAACAATGAAGCCCAGAAGCTTGCCTGCGGGTACAACGAAGACGCATTTTGCCGGATTAAGCTTCATCTGGTACTCCCTTAGGTTTGCAAAGGTTTCCGACAGATCGGCGATGAGATCGCCACGCTTCTTCGACATGACTGCAATGTCGTCAACATAGACGTGAACATTGCGGCCAATTTGCTTGTCCAGACACCGCTGCATACACCTTTGGTAAGTAGCACCGGCGTTCTTTAAGCCGAACGGCATTGTGACATAGCAATAATTGCCATACGGCGTAGTGAAGGATGTCTTGATTTGATCTGACTCCTTCATCTTTATCTGATGGTAACCCGAATAAGCGTCCAGAAAACATAGCATCTCTGAGCCGGCAGTTGAATCAATGACCTGATCGATGCGCGGTAAGGCGAACGGATCCTTAGGGCAGGCTTTGTTTAAGCCGGTGAAATCAATGCACATACGCAGCTCAGAGGTGTTCTTCTTTGGGACTAGCACGGGATTTGCCAACCAATCAGTGTGGACAACTTCACGAATGAATTTGGCGGCTGTGAGCCTTAGGATCTCCTTTCCAACCGCCTTGCGCTTCTCAGTTCCGAGCCGACGAAGGCCTTGCTTGACCGGCTTTGCGTCCTTGTTGACTTTTAGGGAGTGCTCGGCAAGTTTCCTCGGGACACCTGGCATGTCAGATGGTGACCAGGCAAATATGTCCCGGTTCTCACGGAGAAACTTGACGAGCTCGCCTTTCTATTTGTCGTCGAGACCGGTACCGATGATGGCCTCCTTTGTCGGATCATCCTTTGAGAGCTTGATTTTCTTGGTGTCATCCTTTGGCTTGAAGCTTGAGTCGACTTTAGAGGACGGCTTTTCAGTTGCCGGCATCTCATCGGGACCAATTGTTTTCTTGAGATCCTCCAACTCTTCCCTGCAGATTGCTTGTTCAGCATGGACGGCATTGGAGGCCTCGCATTCCTTGGCTTTCTTGAAGTCTCCCTTAACTGTGATGATGCCATTGGGTCCCGGCATTTTCAGCTTGCTGTAGATGTAGCAGGGCCGAGCCATAAACTTGGCGAAAGCCGGACGTCCAAAGATTGCATGGTATGCACTTCTGAAGGGAACCACCTCAAAAGAGACGTCCTCAGTCCGAAAATTATCGGCTTCACCAAAGGTGACCTTCAGGGTAATTTGCCCCATCGAGGAAGCTTGTCGTCCCGGCACAATCCCATGAAACTTCACAGTACTGTGGGTGAGTTGTGACTCGGAAATACGCATCCTCTTTAACGTTGCGGCGTAAAGTATGTTGATACTGCTGCCGCCATCCATGAGTACCTTTGTCAACTTGTACTTGTCGACTATTGGGCTGACGACTAAGGCGTAGGTGCGCTTTGCAGGAACTCTATCCGGGTGATCGCTGCGATCCCATGTGATGCGTGTGTCGGACCAATCCAGATATTGAGGAACTGCGGGCACCGTAGCGTTGAGTTCTCGCCAAGCCGCCTTTTCTTTGTGTGAAGAATCTGTTGCCAGGTTGACAATGAGACTTTCGGCATGCTTAGGGAATTTGCTGCCTTTTTCTTTGGAGACAGCGTCATCCGACTCTGAAGCAGCTTCCTCCTTCTCTTTGTCGTCCTTCCTGGACTTGCGCTTGTTCCTTGACTTGCCGGCTTTGGGGTCCTTAGCGATGTCTCGATTAATGTGACATTGCTGGAGCGTGTGGGAACTTGTCCCATCTGGCCTCAGATGATGGCCATAGGGGTTGTGCTTGATGTCGTCATACTTCACCGCTGGTGGCCGGGATGATTGGTTATTTGCCGGCTTCTTGCCTTGCCACTTGCCATTGCTTGAGCCACCCTTTCCAAAGGTGGCAGCGACCTCATGAGAAGGGCCGGCTTGGTCTTCAATCTTCTTTTTCCCGGACTCGCGTCGGCGGCTTTCGGCATCCTCCCTGTTGTCATCATCGGCGGCGGCGTACTTGTTTGCACAAGCGAGTAAGCCCCCCAAAGTTTCCGACTCGTCGCTGTAGATCATGAAGCGGAAAGTCGTCCCCTTCCTCAGAGATTGCTTGAAAGCATGGATCGCCTGAGTTTCTGAGACGCCTTCGCAAGCGTTCTTGATTTCACTCCATCGTGAGACGAACTCACGGCTAGACTCGTTCCTTTGCTGCACGCACCGCTGTAAGTCGAAAATCGACTTTGGGCGCTTATATGTGCCCTGGAAGTGCTGGATAAAAACACGCTTCATGTCACTCCAGGTATGAACTGTCCTTTCGGGCAGACCTTCAATCCACATGCGTGCCGTCCCGGTTAACATCAGGGGCAAAAATTGCACTGCCGAGTCGGCGCTGCCTTGATATATGTCGCAGGCACTGACGTAATCTGAGAGCCAGGTCTCAGGATTAGCCATACCGCTGTACTTCTCAACCATCTTTGTTACGTTCGACAAAGTGGGAGGTAGAATTTGCTCTCGGATTGTTCTGCCAAAACACTTGGGGCCGAGGTACTGGGCATCTCTGGCCGACTTCCTCTCCTCGATTAGGCTTCGAACATCATTCGCTAATGGCGGTTTAGCAACCGACTTTTCTTGTTTTGGTTCTTCCCTGTGACGGCTTTGGCTCGCCCGGCTTGCATTACGCGGAGGGCTTGGAGTCCTTTGTCGTCGTGGAGGGGGTATGTATTTGGAAGGGTTATCTCCCTCTTTGCGCGGTGGAGGCGGCGGTGGAGGTGGCATATGACCTCTGTTATCCTCCCTTCGGGGTTGATTTTCCCCTTCACGTCGTCGCTCCTGACGGGGTTGCGCCGCCTTTTCCTTGCAAGGGTCCTCTTTTCGCTCTCGGCTTCGATGTCTTTCCCGACCAGCCTCACGATGGCGTGAAGAACCTGTCCGAGACTCCGCACCCCTAGGCTGCTTGTCCTTTGGATCCTTGCTGCCTTTGATGTGACTACTTGAGCCGGCCGGGTCATCGTCTGGGTCGGCAGGGGCAGCAGCCATTGGCTTATTGGCGGTTGACTTGCAAAGGCGAGAATCATCAACAAGCCGTCCTGTTTTGACTCGCGAATCATTCTGCTGCTGCTGTGCAACCTCCAGTAGATAAGCCGAATACTTAAGCCGAGCGTCACGATCCAACGATTTATCGAACATGACCTCTTGGGCAGCCTCCATGTCCTTGGCTGGGGTATTGAAGTAACACAGATTTGTCACCGGGTCACGTCAGTGGTGGTACTTCCTCCAGACTGAATCTACATGATCGGCTTCCCACTTGCTGCGGAAATCCAACCTCTTATGCAGGTTCTTATCACGAGCCGGACGGAAAACATCGTCAGCCCCCTTTTCTCTCTGCTTCGGATGATGAACTCGTTTCCTTGTTTGTGAGCTCTACTTCACGCTCTACTATCTGGGCGGCTTGCTCCTCAAGTAGGGCGCAGCGCTTCTCAATGTCGTCCAGCGATGCGTTCGAGGGAGTGGCGTTAACAATTGCTTGTAGCTTGCCATTTTTCTTTCGTGCTCCCTCTCCGCCGCCTCGCCGGTCTAGCATCAATGTCGTCTCCTCCAGCCGGCACTCTATCTGTCCCCTTAATGGAGCCAGTGGCGGCACGAAATCCACCTTGAGATTTCCGTCTTGCGGAGTTTTTTTCTTCGCCATTGGCGGCTTTCGAGGTGTTGGGGTCGTCATTAGGATCCGAGATGTTTCCCATCAAGACCTCGACAGGGCGTCCCAAGCAGGACGCAACCTTCCGATTGAAATCGTCGGATTCTCCTTCAGATTCGGGTCTTGCTCCATAGGAGCGGTGTCCACTGATCGGCTTCTGAATCTGCCTCCATCTGCAAGGCAGGGAGGATTGATTCAGGTAGTGTCGTCGACCTCGTTTGAGCCGGATTCTCCAGCCATGCGACGAAGTGAAACCCGGCGCCGCCCCTGAGGTTGCGTCATCTTCGGAGTCCTCATCGTCAGCATCAAACGCTAGATCCAGATCAGCTAGCTCCTCAGAGTCCAGGTCCGATCCGTCTTCAAAGTTGTAGGGGTGGGCGGTGGGCAAACTCGATGTGAAACCGAGATCGTCCAAAGCCTGGGCGGNTGAAGCCGACGAAGATGTCGAAGCCGCCGATGGAGACAGTGGACCAGCCGGCGGGATCCTCCTTTGCCGGCGTCCAGAGGCCATCGTTGAAGACGTGGGCGGCTCCCGATTCGTCGAAGTAGCTCACCATGCCGACCGCGATGGTGTCGCCGACTCCGCCTGCAGCTCCTGGACAGATCGAAACCCCAGAGGTCTCCTGCCCCACGGTGGGCGCCAACTGTCGTGGTATTGTCGATTCTAGCCTCGGCAGGGGTGCCATCGAGCTAGGTAGAGCGAGGGGTTTTGGAGAAGTTGGGGATTCCGGCTTAGGGATAGACACAAGTTTACCCAGCTTCGGATCACACGACGGTGGCGTGATCCTACGTGCTGCTATAAATCACTATATAGGCAATATCGCCGAGTTACAGTGAGATCTCGCCGAGATTGAGGTTCTCGTCGAGATGGCTTGTATCAAGAGTGCGTGCCCTAAGGCGTCCCGTACGCCGGCTTATAAAGGCGTCCGGCCTAGGGCTTACAGGAGAAAACCTACCGACTAAGTCAGAGTCCTAAACTAATCCGGCTTGGGCTTTGTCTTGTGGGCTAAGTCTTCCGCAATACCAGCCGCCTTCTGGAACCTTCCTTAGCCGGATGGACCTCCTGCGCTTCATCATACTGGGCCGCCCGATAAGCAGGAATTCGGCTTATCACCACTATGGGCCACCCTGGTATTCTGGCTTAGCTCCATATCCGTGAGGATACCCGTTCGGCATAACCCCAACACCAATAGTTTTGGCTCATACAGCGTTGGAGCATATTTTGATTTCTTGCTAGTAGTTTAAGCTCATATAGCATCGGAGCGTACATTGATTTATTTTGCTAATAGTTTAGGCTCATATAGCATTGGAGCATATGTTTTGTAGACACTTATTCGATTACGCTTGGTGCGGGTGGCAAATTTGCATATCACACAATAATTAAAATAATTTACAGATAATTTTGTTTGCCATGTGGTATGAACAACCCACATTCTACTAATACTGTCTGATTTGTTTTCACCAAAATCTTTTGTATACTCTAAAATTTTATGCTCCCGCTATTATAGGATTTTTTTTTGGCTTTAACTAACATGATGTCGACATTTTATACTCGATCATGAAACACTGGAGGTATTTGGAGGCACTGTAACATAGCCTGCACTGCCAAGAGTTTGGAGATTTTTTAAATTATATGTTTTTATGGAATCAAATATTTATATCTTGAGACATGATTTTTTTTGCATTTCATATTTACAAATTATGCTCGTGAGACGGGAGTAATTTTATTTCTCGTCCACTTATTTTGAGAGAAATTGGAACATTGCATGGTTTCTTACAAGAGGCTAATAGCTTATACTACTTGCTTTTTTTCACATAGGGCTAATAGTTTCAACTCATATAGCCTTGGAGTAATTTTTAGAACCATGATTTATACGCCTATTCTTTTGGAGCAATTTTATTTCATATATATTACCACATGGGACTAACGGTTTATACTCATGTGTCCTTGGAGTCATACTTTTGTTATATACGTTAGTTTAGACTCATAAGTTTTAGGAGTAATATTTTGTGTGGCCAGTTTATACTCGTGAGACGATGGAGTAATTTTTTTATATGGCCTAGTTTATACTCATGAGGGTATGGAGTAATATATTTTAAATGTCACAGTTTAGACTCATAAGTTATTGGAGTAATATATTTTAAATGGCACAGTTTAAACTCATAAGTTATTGGAGTAATATATTTTTTAATTTCATAGTTTAGGCTCGTAAGTTTTTTGGAGTAATATTTTTTAATATGCCACAGTTTAGACTCATAAGTTATTGGAGTAATATATTTTAAATGTCACAGTTTATACTCATAAGTTATTGGAGTATATATTTTGTGTGGCCCAGTTTATACTCGTGAGGCGATGGAGTAAAAAAATTTATATATATGCCCCAGTTTATACTCATGAGGGTATGGAGTAGATTTTTTTTATATGCCCCAGTTTATACTCATGAGGGTATGGAGTAATGATTTTTATGCCCCTGTTTATACTCATAAGGGTATGGAGTATTTTATTTATGCCCTAGTTTGTACTCATGAGGGTATGGAGTAATTTTCTTTTATGCCCCAGTTTATACTCATGAGGGTATGGAGTATTTTCTTTTTTATGCCCCAGTTTATACTCATGAGGGTATGGAGTAGTATTTTGTAATGGCACAGTTTAAACTCGTAAGTTATTGGAGCATATATATTTTGAACAACTTGGTCTATGTCAATGTGACCAAATCAAGAGCATATGTTTTTGATGACATGTATAATGAATTGATCTTTTGCGGATTCTCGATCTTTCGCTAGCATCGAGCGGCAAGTATCCATGGAGTAGGTATTCTAAGAATGGTGCTCGCCAATCTCCTACTCGATTTCACATGCGTCGGCTGTCATTACAGAAGACAATATTGTTTCTTCTTCAACAAATATTGGTAATATTCTTCGCTCCTCTACATGCACGTCCATTGATTCATGTGCATTTAGTGACATAGTAGCAGCCAAACCGGCTAAGGCATCAGCCTTTTCATTTTGATTTCTAACTATATGCTGAATATTTAAATCAGCGAACATGGCTAAAAGCTTTTTGGCTCTTTTAAAATATGGCAATAGTTCTTGTTTCTTAACCATGTATGTTCCCAACAATTGATTAATTACTAGTTGTGAATCTCCATAAATGGAGAGCGTATCTAGCCCCATGTTTATGGCTATCTCAAGCCCGATGATAGAAGCTTCGTATTCAGCCGTATTGTTTGATATCGCGGATGTTAGGGTGAATGAGTATGGGATCACCCCTTCGTTGGGCGTAACGAAAACGACTCCGGCGCCTGCCCCAGTTCGTCAAGAAGCGCCTTCAAAATACATTTGCCTTGTTGATTTGATTTGATATCATTTATTAGGATATATTTCATATTTTTACTTGCAATAGTATTGACAGTATAAGGAGTACGCATGCACCAGATACTTAATTTTGTTTAATCGGCTCATTTGACATGGACTTTGATGATTATTTCTTGGGGGTATTTAATTAGCCGACTAAGAGTATCCAGAATGGTGCGCAGAATTTGGGTCGTAGCCCTTACATGTCTTTTCAATTTGCTTTTAGTACAGGGGATGTAGTACTGATTTATCATAGGAGCGGATAGCATTTTGAAATGTTTGCATGCTACCGGGGATATGCATATTTAACTTTAATATATTTCAATATGAGAATATCCATAATATGCAAGTTAATTGATTATATGTTGGATTAACCTACATGTTTGATTTTTTGGTAAGGCATGATTTTAGCCTATATTTTCTACATGCTTATATGGCATGAGAATTTTATTGAATTTGATTTCTCTTGTATTACTACTAAAATCGCATTGCAATGCCTGCGAGAAATGTAACCAAGATAAAGTTTGTTTTCTTCATATTTGTATTACTACTAGCGTAGCATAAAAATGCCCGTAGCGTAACCTAACAAGAAGTATTAATATTGTTTTCTTGATATACTTTCCACTTAGCATAGTCCTTGGTTCGTATCCTAATTAAAGAACCAAAGCAAGAGCAATATCTTCTTTTATCCATACTTGGTCGTATCCATTTTCGATGACCGATCCAAGAGTATTTTATGGATTCTGTATTTAGGCTATTCTCTAGATTTGTATCCATGTATAGGGACCAAAACAAGGAACGAGGTTTACACCCACGTTTCATCCTGATTTGTATCGCTAAAGGGAACGAATCAAGAGATATTATATCAATGAGAAAATATGTATTCAAACATGACCTTGGTTTGTAATGCGATGGCCTAACCAAGATGACAATTTAGATGAAATGAACAGGCTCCATGATTTGTACCGCAATGGCCAAAACAAGGACATGAATTTAGTAGATGGATAGAAGCTCTTTGCTTTGTACGCATGGCCGAACCAAAGGCCAGGGGAGAAAATGAAGATAAAGCACTTTGGTTTGTACCCATGGCCAAACCAAAAGCTAGGAGGAAACCATGAATCCCACCTTTTCTTGGATGCTGCGGATGATCCTTCTTCTTGTGTTCTTCTCTTCTTGAGTTGTATGCTTTCTCTATGGTGTTACTTACCCGAAGCGAGCTTTGATTAGATTTTAAATTATGTGTTTGCATGTTGTCAACAATTTATAGCTTTATGCGACATTTGGGCAATTTCACTCATTAATTTCTTTTACATGAGGCTAGCAGTTTATACTCTTGTAGCCTTGGAGTGTTTATCATAGTATGTATGATGTCAATAGTTTATACTCGTAAGACTTTGGAGTGATTTCTTAGAAAACATTGGGATAAACCTTCTTGTATATCCGAAGTTACCCTGGAACCTCTTTATAAATTTAAGGTCTATATGGCAGCACGTTCACAAGCACCAACTATTTTGATGGAGCAATATGGATACCATGTCTTGTAATTATAGAACTAGAACTTTTCTAGAGAAGGTTCATTTTTATCATGTTATCCGTGACACTTAGATACCGTAATAAGCGTACTTAAATGATCTCGCTCATACTTTGATCTCAGGACAATGTCATCGTAATTTTCTTCAGAAAATTTCTTTATGCAAACCCACTGCCATCACATATTAATGATGAACGGGTGGAGATATGATAATATTATTTTTTATTGTTGGTAGATCTTGGTATGTCTGGAACTCTTCCTTATAATATTGAACTTAGCCCAATTATATTGGAATGCCGCGTACGCATCAAGGCATGCATACTTGATCTGCTCATGGTTCAGGTTGGGGCTCTCCCACATGCTCATACTAACACTCTTGTCTTTGTTGAGCTTTATTTTCGCCACTTTGGTGATGGAGACGAACAGAAGAAATGAAGCAGCGACACTGACTGGTGCTTGCCGACGGCAGCACAACAACAACACGTATGGTGGTGTGTATGTTGAGCGGCCGAAGGTGAGCGACGCAGATGACGACGACCGGCCGACGACGTGTGTGTGCGACTGCAAGCTCGGCAACGTGCGCAGTCGACGATGGACGGCCAGTGGCTGTGTATGGCAAGCAGTTGGCGGCATGCGGGCGCGCGAGCAGCGGTGGCTGATACGAAGAGTATTTCTTCTATAATGTTGATGTTGCACTGGATCGTATACTCAAAAGATTTTTGTATACTAGATGCGGATGATGGTATAGAATCCTCGTGACCAGTTGCATGATCATGGAAATGCTCATATATTTTTTTCATATCATTCTTCACTAAGTTTATGGGCCACTAAAAGAGCAAACACTTGAGCATCATGTTGGAATTTATTCAGAGCACTTGTAGGTGTTCCTATTAATACCGATACATATGGCAATATGGCCACGACTTGACCTCCTTTTTCACATGTTTCTTGCAATGACGTTTATACATCATCCTTTCATCTATTTTGCATGCAAGTGGCAGAAACTTGTTGTCGAACCACTGCTACATTTACTTTGTTCATGGGCTGCTGGTAGGATGATTGCCCCACTTACAAAGCCTTCTGTTTCACATAGAGCTGGAGTTGAGGTTAACAAGCTCGAAGAAGACGCCTTTTCAACATATATTTTAATATGCTTGGCTATCTTTGAAAGTACATGGTTGAATCACTCCATTGTTGCAGAAAGGACCTCTTTTTATTGGATTAGTTTAGTCGGTGATGGTGTTGTGCTTCTAAGCATTTTGCCTTAGTAATGCCGCGAGAGGATTGGCACATCAAACCAAAGGGATCCAATGTTGAGAGTCACATATTGCTGCACTTGTCCCTCCATGCCTTGAAAATAGAGGAACCATATATTAGTGCTCGGAAATTTGATGTTTTTTTGGAACATTTATCATGAGAACTCATATGTCATATACTATGTTGAAATTTCAAAGATGAGGGGAGAAATATGTCCCACCGGGCGTGCCAGAATCTGATGACGGGAAAATGGGGCGGATCGAAAATACAATACGCGTCCACGTCATAGAGACAGATAATATAATATGAATGCGTAAATGCATAAAATAAATAAAAGGATCAAACATTGCAGGTACTTTATTTCCAGAACTATTACATATATATAAAAGAACTGTTAATTACATCTCCGGAGAGAAAACCCCTGATTAAGAATTCCAACATAAATATTACATAGCATTACAACACATGAGCACTACAAAATGTAGGATCTAAAACTACAAAGTGTAGAAAATAAAGTCCTCCTCATTGTCGTCGATGTAGGCGCTTTTGGAGAGCCATGAAGTATGTCTATGCTAAACTATGGGTAGCATAGTGTTCACCATATGATATTTGATATTTGGTAACACGTACATGTCTTGGCTATTGTCAACTAGTTCATTAACCATTGGATATTTTGGCAGTAAGTAGTGTTTATCTTTTAATGGTCAACTAGCTAGTTTGGCAAGCATGTGTGTGGTATATGCACAGCTCGGTTTACAAGCCAACTTTATCATGCATGTGATTTTTATATGCATGCATGGAGTAGAAGGAATGTGTAGTTCATTTGACGAAAATACACATAACTTAAGCTGCCATATGGGGAAGCTATATATGGTATATGATGATGAAATGCACTACGTTATGCTTAGTGCGAGTGACATAGGCTATGATCCTAGTCATTTATATGTATGGTTTAACTTTAATCTAGATGAGATTATTATCTTATAACATGTAAGTTATTTGCCTACATGTGCTTTATCCATTTATATGATTTTGGATTTCAGATTCATGAGAGTATTATATGGAGTTCGGCTTCACTCGTATTGGTACTAGCATCATGTAGCAATATTGTGCCCATGTGTAGCCCAACCGAATGGAGTATGGTATTTTCTTCTTGCTTGTATTACCACTAGCACGACATAGAACATATGCATGCGATGTAACCAAACTCGAAGTATGTATTAATTTATGAGCATGCTAAATTTATATTGAACACATGCATGGAGTTTAACGGTGCAATATGATTCCAACACCTATGTTAATACACTAGTCCTATATGACAGGCTAGTGACATTTCTATATGAGCATATTTTATGGATTTTCACTTCACTCGTATTAATACTAGCACCGTGTAGCAATATGCCCACGGGTAGCATAACCGAATGGAGCATGGTGATTTCTCTTTGCTTGTATCACTAACATAGCACAGATCATATGCTTGCAGTGTTGCCAAACAAGAGTATGTATCAATTTATATGTTTCATGGGTATGATGTGAAATACCAGCTCAGTTTAGCAATGTAAGACTAAAACAATGCATGGAGTAAATATTATGTATGGGTATTTTTATCATCCTATTTATTTTAGGATTAACAACGCGGTGCAGTATGCTATCTCTAGTGCAAAATTAATACATGGAATTATTTGTCCCATAATGTATTTGATCGGATACATGCATCCATATAAGGGAATGCATAGTGTGCTTTGGTCAAGTAGAAGACTATACAATGATGTCCACTGGTTGCCAGGTTTCGGCTGATTAGGCCCCATATCAGACTAATGCAACGATTTGTTTTAATCGACATTTCTAGGCATGCACTTCTTTCAGAATTAATTAGCATCTAGTCTATAGCTAGCCGAGAGTACATGTACTATACTTGGAGGCTAATGAATATTCTAATTAAGCATACATGTCCGCATGGTTTGAGATTAATTTTACCAAGTTTAGCTAGGCATATGGCATGCAGAATTATTTTATTTGATCACTTCGTGTCTACACGGCTAGCACCAAATGATGCAATAGTAGTTCATGACTAGAATATATATGATCTTAGATGTAGCAAGTATCACTTAATTTCTATCGGCATATGAGACCAAAACAATATGGGGTTTATTTCTATTTATATTCTCGATTTGTGTCTTCATGGGACCGAAATCACCATGTTGACCGAACCAGCAAGAAGGATTTTATTATGTGCACCTAATCCGTATCAACATAGGATCAAAGATCACTATGAGACCAGACTAGGAATTTGGTTTATCTCCTTGATTTGTATCATCATGGGACCAAGATCACCATGAGACCTAATCAAGGTCAAGTTTTAATTTGGACAAACTAGAGCAGTGTATGCATATACAATATATTTGTTACGAATCTAGCTTTTGCCTCCTTTTTCTCACCTTGACGGTGGAGGCGAACGGAGCAGCAACGGAGTCGATCGGACAGCGGCTGACTCGTGGATGTCGAACGGCCGACCGGCAGCAACTAGACAGTCAACACGATATTGCAGTGTGGTTGTTGAGCAGCTGACGGTGAGCGACGCTGACTACGAGTGACCGGCGGCGTGACGACGATCAGGCGACGAGTATGCGGCGCGAGCGTGTGTGTGGGAACGAGCGATGGACTCTGATGGATTTTGTGAGCAGCAGCGGCAGCGATTGGTGATTCGTGATTCTTGAGCAATAGCTTGGGCAGCAGCGATGGACTGAAGCCTTGGGATTTTCCTCCACCTTGAGCCAGGCAACACCGTTTCTTTATATAGGCGGCCAGCGAGGGACGTTCCAGCGACGAAGCGCACGCACGTTCTGTACATCGTGGGCAGAAATGTGTGCGTAGTGGCTGATCGCAGACTCGCGCGTCAAGTTTGTGGCGTAGACTTGGTAGGCATGCAGCGATCGAAGAAGGCCGGATCATGTCATCTGTTACTTGGCCGTTTGCATGGGCTTCTCTGCTAATTAAGTGCCTAAGATGGGCTTTAGGAGTTTTAATTATCCTAACCAATTGATTCTCTATACTAACGCATGCATCCAGGTCATGGCATGGGCTAGCCTCCTGGGGACTTCAATATATATAGATCCGCATGCACATGGATGTGGGCTTGATAATTACTTCATCATTAGATGTTAATCTGGCCGCATAATCCATGCATCCACGTAGCTTGTGCTTTTATGGCCTAAAAGACATACAGGTAAGCTAGCTAGCAAAACCTTGCGTATTTTTATTGTACAATTCCTTTGATGAAATATTTTGTATCTGATTTGTCGTTTATTTAATATAACACGACCATATTTTATATTTTTGTCGCGGGACTACAACAACATTTATCCTGTGGTTTAATACATTGATAATTTGTGTCATCGAATGCTTAGTCACTATTAGAACTCGCCGTCTACAATGACACATCCGCATATAAGCCATATAGCACGTAATTTTTTTTTATTATCTTAGCTATTATGAAAATATCATATTATAATTGTTGGCTCATTATATTCTAAAAGCCAAAATCGGTGTCAACAGAAATAAAACAGCAAAACTAACAAGGATTTCTCAGTTTTCACCGGAAAAGTGAAAGTGTAACTCAGAGATTTAAAACGTAGGCATGAGGTGACAGCGGAGCGTTGCATGAATGAGATTGATCATATAATAAAGTAAAGCTAGCAATGGGGCTTTTTCTCTAACTCCGATATATGTAGGTATGTGTTCCTTAAATAGTTATGCGCACTAACAAAGAGAATTTGCACAACATCTATTGCCCTACCTGCCCATTTCACCGGGGCCAACTTGAAACTACAGGTAATTAAGGTCTACCCTTTCGTGAAGACCGAGACAATGCATTAACACTCCATGAACACATAGGATCCTCAAACTAGAACATCTCCCCCTTGTTTTCCCTAAACGTCACTTTTAGGGTTCGCAGGTTCAATATGACAGCAGGTGATGCACTTTGCAGGTAAATACTAAACTCAATTATATGATGAAGCAAATAGGTTCAGTACTGAAATCATGCCACTCGGGCCCTAGTAGCAAGCATTAAACATAGCATAAGTGCACCAACACAATACAAAAGCATCCTCAAGATAAACCCTAAGATTATCGAACAACGGGTAGCATTACATGATCAATCTCATCCAATCCCCATCCACCTCACATGCCTACAGCAAACTACTCACACATGGTGATGGTGAGGGAGCTCATGGTTGATGGAGATGAAGGCGGTGATGATGGCGGTGAAGACGGCCTCCAGATCCCTCCACCGGAGGAGAAATCCTGGATCGATCTGTCCCCGAAACGAAGATCGTGGTGGTGGCGGCGGTGTGTTTCGCGAAAGCTCCTCTCCCTCTAGGGCCAGTGTTTTTTCTCATATATAAAGGCGTGAGTCGAAGACCAGAGGCGAGAAGGTGCCCGAGGCCCAATTTAGGGGGGCCCACGCGGCTACAGTACCAGGCCGCGTGGGGCCACCCCTTTTGGCCCTCCGGCACCCCCTCGTGTACATCTTTTGCCCAAAGTGCTTCTTTTCCATAAAAAATGACGTGGTATTTTTCCCCGATTTTATTTCCTGCAAAAATAGTGTAACATCCCAAATTTATAATAAGAATTAACAAGACCCAAAATTCAGAACCAACAAAAACTTTTTGAAATTACTACAATAATGATTGTGTTTTCCTTTATATTGTTCTGTTTGACCTTGTGTGACTTGTTGTTTATGTTGTTTGACTAGTAAATATTAATCTAAGAACTCAACCCAAGTAAAAATATATTAAACTTGGTGCTCATGTTATGACAAGAGTAAATTCCATATATCTTTTCCAATCTTATTTTGGCCAAAGTCTATTTCAATGATGTTTGATTTCAGCAACAAATAAAATACCCTTTATTTGAGAAAGTAAAAGTATTTCCAAAATTATGTGTTCCCAAAAATATGGAGATCTATATGTTATCTCCTATCTATTGCCAACCCTGATATTTTGCATGTATATGCAACTCCCATTTTATAAACTCTATTTTCCACTCCATTTGAAAATAACACTAGTGGGAAATATGTAATCCCACATATTTCCTTTCTCAAACTTTTTGAAAATTATTAAGTTATGAGTGAGATATTTTATAATAACATCTTGTCATAATTGAGTGTGATCATTTTTATAATATAGTATTGTGAATTATGGAATTGATGGTGAGATTAATTCATGTTGTTTGAATTGTGTGGTCATGGTTGTGATGTGAATATTTCTTGTGTTTTAATTCATTGTTGTGGGTTTGCTTGCTAAATAAAAATAAAAAGGCAATTAAGTGCCACATGAAATGATGAGACCTATAATAAAGAGGCCACATGACATAATAGGAATTAATTCATTCCCACAATTCCTATTACCTAAAATGGGATCTCCATTTTTGGTAGCAACCTTAAAGAAATTAAACATCAACACTTGCATATCATCCACCACCATTAGCACACTTGCATCTCACCATTTGCTTTTAACCATTTTAAAACCTAATAGTGCCATATAGTGTCACATAGTGTTAAATGGTGCCCTATACCCTATATTCAATGGCAGCCCCAAACTTGCCCCACCCTTGTCTCCCTCATGTCCAGCACTCACCCAGCACCCCCCTGCACGTTCTGGACAAAACTCTAGCACCCCCATGCCCTAAACCCTAGCCCTAAGCATCCATGGCATGGACATGCCACCATCACACCGACTTGCTCCCCAACCGCAGCAAACCAGCAAGCCACCATGTCTAGGAGCTTGCCCGTGTCCCCCTGATGCTCCCCATGCCAACCCCATGGCACCAGGCCCCTCCTCCTGCCCGCACTCGCCGGTGCCCTGTCGGCCGACACCGTGTCGAACACCCTGCGTGCGCATCTTACCGCGACCACCACCGCCCGACCAGCGTGCGCCCGAGACGGAGCCGACCACCCCCGGACACGCCACAACGCCGCCGACCTGCTGCACCCTCGCCCTTGCCCTCCCTCGCCCCGGACAGGCACCACAAGCACGCCACCGTGCCGCCCGCGGTGTGCCCAGACCACCCTGTGCCCTCCACTGCCCCGAGCTCGCCCCGACCTATAAAAGCCACCCCCCGGCTCTCCCTCAGCACACCACACCTCCACCACTCCCTCTCCCCCACCTCAACGCCCAGGAGCCGCCCGAAGAGGAGCTCGGTGCTCCACTTTGAGCAGCTCGGCCGCCGGCGCCGTGCTGCCGCTGTGGTGGCTCTCCGCCGCCGCCGCCGCCACCTAGCCGCCGCCCAGGACCGCCGCCGTCGCCCCCAAGCCGCCCCCGAGCCTCCCGCCGCCGGCAGGTGCTGCCCCGGCTACCCTCTCTCTCTCCCACGTCCTCTGCCGTCGGGCTGAGGAAGACGGCCGTGGGCCGTCGATCGTGAGATCAACGGCTAAGGTTGTTTCCCGCCCGATTCGATTTCTGTGAAATCTGCTAAGTGCTAGAAACAGTTTAGATTAGCCACGTTTGCATGCATTTTCTGAGCAATCTACTCCACCAAAATTTGAAATCTTTTCATGGTTAGAAAGAGCAAGTTACATAGATTCAGATGCAACTTTTAGATTTCCAAAATATTTAGTTTAGCTTGATGGAAACTTGAGGCAAAGTAGCTATGTTCTGTCTGTTTTCAGAAACTTCTGAAAACAGATTACTGCTTAGGCCTTTTGATCCAACCATAGAAATTAATCTAGATTTATTTAGATGTTAGTAGTGGCATGTCATGTTAGTATTGTTAGAGTACTGACATGACCAAGTGGTGTGACCTCAAAATAAAATTTTATGCAGAAGATATAATCTGAGGAAGATAGCTAATCAGTTCAGTTTAGCACATGAAATAATAAAGATAGCCCCCTGCCCATGCAAATTGCTATTGAACCAGAGGCCTAAAAATAGCAAAATAAAATCTTGTAGCTATTATAACATGCCATCTTCACATAGAAGCAGGCCATGATCCTTGTTGGACAAGCTTTCCATTAGAAACAAAAATGACAAATGTGTTAGTTTTAACTGAAAAACACAGAAAAGTTATTTTGGTACCAACTTTGGGAGATGCTTCCCAGAGATTGGTTTGACCAAAATTATCAAACTAAAATGTTATTAAAAGTATATCAACTAGTGAACCCAATGCCACTGGTTTGAATCCATTTGATGTTGTGGTCAAGTCAGGATGAAATTATCAAATCAGCTAGTTGTTAACACTTAAAATGATAAAAACTTCTGTCAGAAATTTGATTAGAATTTGAAAACCAATATCTTGAGATCTAGGAATCTAAAAATAGCAAATGAAAATGTTCTGGAAAGCTTATGAAATTATCTAACTAACTAAAGTGGTTTCACCCCATTTAGGCTATTAAATAAATAATGATAATCAAAATGCCACAGAAGGTATAAAACCTAAACTTGTTTGTTTCTGATACTCTACTAATCCAAATGAGGTCAAACCAATTTTGTTAGCTCACATTTAAACAATACTAGTTATCCCTAAGAGGATTTAACTTTTGAGTACAATTAACTTGAGTTGTAGCAAAAACAAGAAAACTAACCTTCTGGATAAAAACATTTATATAGGGAGTTTAATAACCCAAATTGAATTAAATCCAATTGGGTTGTCTTCTAAACATCAGTAGCTATCCATAGAATTTTAGTTCACATTTTTATGATCAACAGAACTTAAGTTATGCAATTAAACATGCACCACTAGTTTCTGCCATATTTAAGACCTAATTAAATAATAGATAATTAAATTAAATTGAAATCAAATTGTGTTGCTTTGTGAGTGCAGTAGCTATGTGTGATGTTTGAGATTGGTTGTGATGCTTGATTGAGTGGTTTGAAAATGTATGTATTGCTTGTTTATTCTTAGGTTAGATCATTTCTGTGTAATTAATATGACTACCTTGCTTGTTAAACTTGGTGGTCTTTAAGTGAGAATCTAGTAATATCTCTACTTTAGCGTGGTAAAATATTTTGAATTACAGAAAAGAGTTGGTAACTTAACTTTTGTCTGAAGTATTTCCTGTTTAAATAAAGATGCTTAATCACAACTTTAACCATATTTTTATAAACATGAGTAGTGAGGTGACTGCCAAACCTGTTTGTTAACTAATAGTTTTCCATCATGATTGTTGTTTGTTAGTAATTGTTTGATGATTGTTGTTGGAGTGCTCTACTATATGTTGATTGTGATCTTTCCTTTTTACGACGTTAGATACCAACGCTATCGGAGTAAACCGTGGGAAGGATTTATTGGAAAGCAATCAGAGTTTATTTCTTTGATCAAGAGTATCAAGTCCAGGGACATTATGCTGAAAACAGGCAAGCTACTTCACTGAGCTTGCATTTATATTCATCTATTTGATCACCTGAAGTATTCAAAAGTAGCGATGATTTTAAAACCTTTTTACAAAGATATGAAAAACTATTTTGTCAAGAGTAGATATGTATAACTATAGGGTGGAAAAAATATGATTTATTCCAAAACTCCTTTTCAAAGTACTTGGAAGAATGTGGAATGCCGAATGGTCGGCATGGAAGTGGAAAAGAGGTGATCGGTAATGTTTATGAAAAATGCACATTGTGTCTTAGTACCATGACGACCAGCCGATAACCTGTGCGACCACATCTACCCAAATATGGGAACGGGCGTAGTCATATAGTTTGCTCGTGTTAGTACTGGATACCTCATCGACGGAGATGACTCCGTTATGCATGAGGGGAGGGTCATTGCGACCTAACCCCTGACCCGGGTCTCGGCAATCTGATGGATTGAGGGATTGAAGACGCCACCTTTGGGTCGCCGGAGAAAACTACGAGTCCTCACATCTAGGTTCCTCGACGGGGGATCCTGTACTAGGTGTCGGAGGAATGATGAATTCGTAAGGGTAGGGTCCTATACTAGCATGAGCAAAGGAAAGGCTATGGCCGGTGGTTCAACTTCGCATACACCTTGTATGGCGGGACGTGGCAGACACGATGAGCCACCGGATGGGTGTGGGAAAAGCGTGCTACCTCTGCAGAGGGTAAAACTATTCGAATAGCCGAGTCCTCGGATATGGACAGTTGGGAGGCTGTACTAGGCCTATGTGCAAGTTTTGGAAAAAGGTTTGAGATTTGAAAGAGAAAATGATGTGAAGGATGTTTTATGCAACTATGCCAATGTGTTGGTATGAGTTGTTGGAAATAATTGGACCATGATGAGACATGGTCGGGAAAAAGGAGGAGTTTTGGATAAATAAACAAAATGGTGATTTTCCAGGAAAAACGTTTTTAAAAAGGGACTTCTTATTTTAACAAACAGCTATTTTTCGGGAAAAATGTTTTAAAAGAAAACTCTTTACAAAGACAGTTTTATGAAAAAAAAAAAAGAATCTAAAGCCTTCTTTTCGTTTTCTTTAACAAAGGCTATAGATGTTTTGAAAAATATACAAGGTTTAGGAAAAGTTATAAAATTTCTCTCATTTTACTTCAACCAAAGTTATAGAGTTTTCAGACAAAGTTTTAATTGGACAAAAGTCTATCATTCTCTTTTTAATAAAGATTAGAGTTTTCAAAGCAAACAAAGTTTTACTCAAACTATAAACAAAAAAAAAAAAAAAAAAAGAAAAGGGTAGTGCATGCTCTTTCGGGGGTAGTTTGCGAGTACAATTCCCATTGTACTCATAATGGTTTCGTCCCTGGCTATTGTCTTAGCCAGATTTTAAGGAAGAGTAGCTTGAAGGAGGAGAAGGAAATGACGTCAATGCGAACTAGGGCGCTTCCCAGTCAGTTGCCTGTAGGGTTAAGGCGAATGACTTGGGCTCCACGCTGTATGGTGATTTCCGCTGCAAATACCTATTGAAGATTATGACTTCAATCAAGTAAGTAAATTCCTTCGGTATGTATGGATTTTCTTTGGTTACCAGTTTGATTGTGCTCAGCGACACACTGATCATGGGATCGCTGATGTAGGCACAAGGGTATTTCGGACAGCTAGTCCGGGGTCCCCACAGACTTGGTATCAGAGCAATCCTGACTGTAGGAGACCTTAGTTAGCATGGACGTTAGTTAGGAAAGCAAATACTTTTGTTAAAAAAAAAATATTTCTACCAAAATATATTTTATCTAGAGAAGTCCGAAAACGGCTTCGCTCTTCTCATCTTCTCAAATATTTCAACGTCTTACCCCTCTATTTTAAAATTTTCAAAGGCATTCTTCTATTATCTTACCTTCATTCAAAACCTACATATATACTCGACGATGAACCCAAGTGAGACCTAACTGGCTACTAGTCAGAAGGAGAAGAAGGTTCCGTCCCAAATCCTCGACATTCAACATCAAGGTGGTTGATTTGCAAATGCCAAGATCGTCAATGTCAACAAAGCAAGAGACCTCCGAAGACCTCAGCTCAACATCAACAATTCTACTCAAGTTGCAACCTCGACGACCTCAATTTCTCCAGTGGAAGACTAAGGCGATAAAATGAAGACTTCACCAGCAATGTTGGACAAAGACCCCTAGGAAAAACTCATGATAGGAACTTTGGTTACCCCGACTACCACGAGTATTAGACGTCCGTTGGTACTAGACGTACCTTGTGTGCACCTTGCTTGTGTGAACCCTGCTTGTGTGTTGTTTGTGGGATGGGAAAGGGAGTCTTATAAAAAGAAAAGTTTAGTTTCCTTTTTGCCACCTACCAAAAACCAATTTTGATCTCTTCTCCATAGTTGTACCTTGTTGCGGATGTAAAACCGCCAAGGAAAACCTTTCTAAAATATTTTCCCTCTCATCTATACCATCTCCCGTTAAGATCTGATAGTTCCGCAAGATACAAAAGACCCCCGATCCTTAGCCAAATAGCCGAAAAGTTTTGTAACCTAACTGACAAGCCAGACAATGGACTTCATGCACCATCTGGAGCAAGTGCGTCAAGATCTTGAAGGAAACTACAAGTGTACGCCAACCTCGTGAAGACACGAGCCCCCACCTCACAAAAATTAACTTGTGAAATTACAAGAATACCACACCAACTTATCGTATCTAACTTTGGGTTAAGAACTAACTCAAGTCCACGATAGTACCAACTAACCTTCTAGGACCACAAACCTTGACATGAAACGAGGACATAAGGAGACTCATTTAGAATGGGTAACTAGAGGAACTCAAGGAGTGCATAAGAGTTGCTATGAAGATTCGAGCTCAAAGACCAACAGTAATGATGGGTTTCAAAGAGGATCATGTACCTACCCGCTTGACGAGCAGTTAGTGGCACCTTAATCCCTTGCGCTAACCTTGCTAGGTTTGACCCACCCAAATTTGTCCCGTGAAATAAGACTAACTCCCACCTATCACCGCAAACTTGGGAAAGATGGATGAGAACCCTAGCCTGCCGCTGATTTTCTGAAGATTATATGAAGCCTCAAGCACAAGACTCATCCAAGGGAGATCGCCACCAACAAAACCGAAGGAAACCAACTTAAAGATCGTCAACATGAAGTTACCCCAGGAGAAAGGACGCCATCGACGTCATCTGCCGAACAACAATCCTAGTTCAACCCGGCTCAACTAATCAAAACAAGAAAGACAAAGGTACTTGTTTGGAAAACAACTGGTGTGAAGATTCTTCACTAACTTTTTCTAAGGTCCATTAAGCAGTAACTGTTTGAACCAACTTACCAAATTCTAGATTTAACATCTAACCCCAGTTCGTGATGGTACTAACTGGCCCTATCTAACCACAAGTTTTAACAAAAAGAGAGGAATATAGAAAGAATCACATACAGTTGGTAGTGAGAAGATCGCCATCATCAAGGCCGAAGTCAATCAACACTGCAGACCATCTGCGCCGAATTGAACCAGGAAGCAAGCACCATCGACGCTACCTATCGAGCAATCATCTGGTTCAACTAGCCTCGATTAATCACACCGAAGGAGGATTCAAGAAAGCATGAACATCGACTGTTGACATGAAGCTCTTTTTCTAACTTATTAAGGCTAAATGAGAACGCAACCCTTGTACCCTCGTAGAACAGCAGACCAAACCACCTACGCAGGACACTCGAACTGACTTTTAGATTCCTCTGGAGGCTCGATAATCTAGACTGTACTTCTTAAGATTCTTACCAACGCTTCATGAAGCTCAAGAACCAAGGAAGTCAGCAATGAAGTTCCTCCTTTACTCAGCTGAAGAAGGACAAGCCTGAAGACAAATAACCAATGGAGTACTCAGAAGAATCCAACGACGTAAGCGCCTGCTGTGGACAACATCAACCACCAACCAAGTCCAGACGAACTTAGACGTTTATAACATCCTTTTTCTAACTAGAAACCGGAGAGAGTCGAGTACGCAAACTCGGCGCATCCTGAAAACCACGCGTCCCCATCTGCGACCCTCGTAAGGAGAAAATAGTATGAAGTGATATCTGCACCAACCCCAAGCCCCAAGGAGTGGCAAATGAGACGAAGATCGTCAAGAAGTACAATGCCTCCAAGTCAACTCCAACTGCAAACTTCAGCAAGACCGATTAAAAACCCCTTTTAAGGGGGGAAGACCTGCAATGGGTATACAAGAACGTGGTAATAATTAGTTCCTTGCGCCTCAGCCCCGTAGAAACTGGAACCAGCTAACCAAGACTATCCATCAGCATCGATCGTCAAGTCAACCCTATCATCTAGGGTCTGAACCCATCAGAGAAATTTATCGACAAGGAACGACCTCACAACATCAAGTTGTCAATAACTCACCTGACAACCTCACTGAAGAAGCAACGACCACAGAAGTATAGCCAGCCCAAAACTCGTTCCCTCGTACTCCCCCGTACCCCGGGCAAAATCTCGGGACGAGATTTATTTTAAGGGGGGAAGGATTTGTAACATCCCAAATTTATAATAAGAATTAACAAGACCCAAAATTCAGAACCAACAAAAACTTTTTGAAATTACTACAATAATGATTGTGTTTTCCTTTATATTGTTCTGTTTGACCTTGTGTGACTTGTTGTTTATGTTGTTTGACTAGTAAATATTAATCTAAGAACTCAACCCAAGTAAAAATATATTAAACTTGGTGCTCATGTTATGACAAGAGTAAATTCCATATATCTTTTCCAATCTTATTTTGGCCAAAGTCTATTTCAATGATGTTTGATTTCAGCAACAAATAAAATACCCTTTATTTGAGAAAGTAAAAGTATTTCCAAAATTATGTGTTCCCAAAAATATGGAGATCTATATGTTATCTCCTATCTATTGCCAACCCTGATATTTTGCATGTATATGCAACTCCCATTTTATAAACTCTATTTTCCACTCCATTTGAAAATAACACTAGTGGGAAATATGTAATCCCACATATTTCCATTCTCAAACTTTTTGAAAATTATTAAGTTATGAGTGAGATATTTTATAAATAACATCTTGTCATAATTGAGTGTGATCATTTTTATAATATAGTATTGTGAATTATGGAATTGATGGTGAGATTAATTCATGTTGTTTGAATTGTGTGGTCATGGTTGTGATGTGAATATTTCTTGTGTTTTAATTCATTGTTGTGGGTTTGCTTGCTAAATAAAAATAAAAAGGCAATTAAGTGCCACATGAAATGATGAGACCTATAATAAAGAGGCCACATGACATAATAGGAATTAATTCATTCCCACAATTCCTATTACCTAAAATGGGATCTCCATTTTTGGTAGCAACCTTAAAGAAATTAAACATCAACACTTGCATATCATCCACCACCATTAGCACACTTGCATCTCACCATTTGCTTTTAACCATTTTAAAACCTAATAGTGCCATATAGTGTCACATAGTGTTAAATGGTGCCCTATACCCTATATTCAATGGCAGCCCCAAACTTGCCCCACCCTTGTCTCCCTCATGTCCAGCACTCACCCAGCACCCCCCTGCACGTTCTGGACAAAACTCTAGCACCCCCATGCCCTAAACCCTAGCCCTAAGCATCCATGGCATGGACATGCCACCATCACACCGACTTGCTCCCCAACCGCAGCAAACCAGCAAGCCACCATGTCTAGGAGCTTGCCCGTGTCCCCCTGATGCTCCCCATGCCAACCCCATGGCACCAGGCCCCTCCTCCTGCCCGCACTCGCCGGTGCCCTGTCGGCCGACACCGTGTCGAACACCCTGCGTGCGCATCTTACCGCGACCACCACCGCCCGACCAGCGTGCGCCCGAGACGGAGCCGACCACCCCCGGACACGCCACAACGCCGCCGACCTGCTGCACCCTCGCCCTTGCCCTCCCTCGCCCCGGACAGGCACCACAAGCACGCCACCGTGCCGCCCGCGGTGTGCCCAGACCACCCTGTGCCCTCCACTGCCCCGAGCTCGCCCCGGCCTATAAAAGCCACCCCCCGGCTCTCCCTCAGCACACCACACCTCCACCACTCCCTCTCCCCCACCTCAACGCCCAGGAGCCGCCCGAAGAGGAGCTCGGTGCTCCACTTTGAGCAGCTCGGCCGCCGGCGCCGTGCTGCCGCTGTGGTGGCTCTCCGCCGCCGCCGCCGCCACCTAGCCGCCGCCCAGGACCGCCGCCGTCGCCCCCAAGCCGCCCCCGAGCCTCCCGCCGCCGGCAGGTGCTGCCCCGGCTACCCTCTCTCTCTCCCACGTCCTCTGCCGTCGGGCTGAGGAAGACGGCCGTGGGCCGTCGATCGTGAGATCAACGGCTAAGGTTGTTTCCCGCCCGATTCGATTTCTGTGAAATCTGCTAAGTGCTAGAAACAGTTTAGATTAGCCACGTTTGCATGCATTTTCTGAGCAATCTACTCCACCAAAATTTGAAATCTTTTCATGGTTAGAAAGAGCAAGTTACATAGATTCAGATGCAACTTTTAGATTTCCAAAATATTTAGTTTAGCTTGATGGAAACATGAGGCAAAGTAGCTATGTTCTGTCTGTTTTCAGAAACTTCTGAAAACAGATTACTGCTTAGGCCTTTTGATCCAACCATAGAAATTAATCTAGATTTATTTAGAGGTTAGTAGTGGCATGTCATGTTAGTATTGTTAGAGTACTGACATGACCAAGTGGTGTGACCTCCAAAATAAAATTTTATGCAGAAGATATAATCTGAGGAAGATAGCTAATCAGTTCAGTTTAGCACATGAAATAATAAAGATAGCCCCCTGCCCATGCAAATTGCTATTGAACCAGAGGCCTAAAAATAGCAAAATAAAATCTTGTAGCTATTATAACATGCCATCTTCACATAGAAGCAGGCCATGATCCTTGTTGGACAAGCTTTCCATTAGAAACAAAAATGACAAATGTGTTAGTTTTAACTGAAAAACACAGAAAAGTTATTTTGGTACCAACTTTGGGAGATGCTTCCCAGAGATTGGTTTGACCAAAATTATCAAACTAAAATGTTATTAAAAGTATATCAACTAGTGAACCCAATGCCACTGGTTTGAATCCATTTGATGTTGTGGTCAAGTCAGGATGAAATTATCAAATCAGCTAGTTGTTAACACTTAAAATGATAAAAACTTCTGTCAGAAATTTGATTAGAATTTGAAAACCAATATCTTGAGATCTAGGAATCTAAAAATAGCAAATGAAAATGTTCTGGAAAGCTTATGAAATTATCTAACTAACTAAAGTGGTTTCACCCCATTTAGGCTATTAAATAAATAATGATAATCAAAATGCCACAGAAGGTATAAAACCTAAACTTGTTTGTTTCTGATACTCTACTAATCCAAATGAGGTCAAACCAATTTTGTTAGCTCACATTTAAACAATACTAGTTATCCCTAAGAGGATTTAACTTTTGAGTACAATTAACTTGAGTTGTAGCAAAAACAAGAAAACTAACCTTCTGGATAAAAACATTTATATAGGGAGTTTAATAACCTTAATTGAATTAAATCCAATTGGGTTGTCTTCTAAACATCAGTAGCTATCCATAGAATTTTAGTTCACATTTTTATGATCAACAGAACTTAAGTTATGCAATTAAACATGCACCACTAGTTTCTGCCATATTTAAGACCTAATTAAATAATAGATAATTAAATTAAATTGAAATCAAATTGTGTTGCTTTGTGAGTGCAGTAGCTATGTGTGATGTTTGAGATTGGTTGTGATGCTTGATTGAGTGGTTTGAAAATGTATGTATTGCTTGTTTATTCTTAGGTTAGATCATTTCTGTGTAATTAATATGACTACCTTGCTTGTTAAACTTGGTGGTCTTTAAGTGAGAATCTAGTAATATCTCTACTTTAGCGTGGTAAAATATTTTGAATTACAGAAAAGAGTTGGTAACTTAACTTTTGTCTGAAGTATTTCCTGTTTAAATAAAGATGCTTAATCACAACTTTAACCATATTTTTATAAACATGAGTAGTGAGGTGACTGCCAAACCTGTTTGTTAACTAATAGTTTTCCATCATGATTGTTGTTTGTTAGTAATTGTTTGATGATTGTTGTTGGAGTGCTCTACTGTATGTTGATTGTGATCTTTCCTTTTTACGACGTTAGATACCAACGCTATCGGAGTAAACCGTGGGAAGGATTTATTGGCAAGCAATCAGAGTTTATTTCTTTGATCAAGAGTATCAAGTCCAGAGACATTATGCTGAAAACAGGCAAGCTACTTCACTGAGCTTGCATTTATATTCATCTATTTGATCACCTGAAGTATTCAAAAGTAGCGATGATTTTAAAACCTTTTTACAAAGATATGAAAAACTATTTTGTCAAGAGTAGATATGTATAACTATAGGATGGAAAAATATGATTTATTCCAAAACTCCTTTTCAAAGTACTTGGAAGAATGTGGAATGCCGAATGGTCGGCATGGAAGTGGAAAAGAGGTGATCGGTAATGTTTATGAAAAATGCACATTGTGTCTTAGTACCATGACGACCAGCCGATAACCTGTGCGACCACATCTACCCAAATATGGGAACGGGCGTAGTCATATAGTTTGCTCGTGTTAGTACTGGATACCTCATCGACGGAGATGACTCCGTTATGCATGAGGGGAGGGTCATTGCGACCTAAACCCCTGACCCGGGTCTCGGCAATCTGATGGATTGAGGGATTGAAGACGCCACCTTTGGGTCGCCGGAGAAAACTACGAGTCCTCACATCTAGGTTCCTCGACGGGGGATCCTGTACTAGGTGTCGGAGGAATGATGAATTCGTAAGGGTAGGGTCCTATACTAGCATGAGCAAAGGAAAGGCTATGGCCGGTGGTTCAACTTCGCATACACCTTGTATGGCGGGACGTGGCAGACACGATGAGCCACCGGATGGGTGTGGGAAAAGCGTGCTACCTCTGCAGAGGGTAAAACTATTCGAATAGCCGAGTCCTCGGATATGGACAGTTGGGAGGCTGTACTAGGCCTATGTGCAAGTTTTGGAAAAAGGTTTGAGATTTGAAAGAGAAAATGATGTGAAGGATGTTTTATGCAACTATGCCAATGTGTTGGTATGAGTTGTTGGAAATAATTGGACCATGATGAGACATGGTCGGGAAAAAGGAGGAGTTTTGGATAAATAAACAAAATGGTGATTTTCCAGGAAAAACGTTTTTAAAAAGGGACTTCTTATTTTAACAAACAGCTATTTTTCGGGAAAAATGTTTTAAAAGAAAACTCTTTACAAAGACAGTTTTATGAAAAAAAAAAAAGAATCTAAAGCCTTCTTTTCGTTTTCTTTAACAAAGGCTATAGATGTTTTGAAAAATATACAAGGTTTATGAAAAGTTATAAAATTTCTCTCATTTTACTTCAACCAAAGTTATAGAGTTTTCAGACAAAGTTTTAATTGGACAAAAGTCTATCATTCTCTTTTCAATAAGGATTAGAGTTTTCAAAGCAAACAAAGTTTTACTCAAACTATAAACCAAAAAAAAAAGAAAAAAGAAAAGGGTAGTGCATGCTCTTTCGGGGGTAGTTTGCGAGTACAATTCCCATTGTACTCATAATGGTTTCGTCCCTGGCTATTGTCTTAGCCAGATTTTAAGGAAGAGTAGCTTGAAGGAGGAGAAGGAAATGACGTCAATGCGAACTAGGGCGCTTCCCAGTCAGTTGCCTGTAGGGTTAAGGCGAATGACTTGGGCTCCACGCTGTATGGTGATTTCCGCTGCAAATACCTATTGAAGACTATGACTTCAATCAAGTAAGTAAATTCCTTCGGTATGTATGGATTTTCTTTGGTTACCAGTTTGATTGTGCTCAGCGACACACTGATCATGGGATCGCTGATGTAGGCACAAGGGTATTTCGGACAGCTAGTCCGGGGTCCCCACAAATAGCCAGGGGAGAGACTTTGCTAAAAACAGCGTCAGAAACAACAATTTTATTCAAATATGGAAGGATCCCGTAGCAAATTATGAGGCAAAGTGCTTGGAAAAGTGGATGCATTTTGGATGCATCAGCTCCCCCAAGCTTAGCTCATTGTTTGTCCTCAAACAACTCAAACGTAGTGCAGAAGCGATAAAAAGACTTTGACAAGAACTTTGCATTGCATATGTAACACTGTTTAATAGCAACAAGTATTCAACACATAATTCATACAACAGCTAGCAAAATGCTAGCAAAGGTATATCTCATCAATGTTAAAGCATCTATACATGTTGCAAGAGAAATAACACATAGTGTTAATACTTGGATGGGTTTGCCTAACTGTAAAGATAAACAAAGGTTCTTGCATCGCTTTTGATTGAATCATGTATTGACTAATGAACTCATTGTGCTTACAACTTTGCTCTTAAATTTATCAAAATAGTTGATGTTCCCTATTATGACTCACATGCTTGACAAACTTGTAGTTAAAAGCCTCATGCCCCGTGAATACGAGTACCTACACCATGTGTTACTCAACTCGTGTAGCTAGGCAAGCTCGAGTTTTTTTAGTCATTGCGAGAATAAAAGCATCATTAAGAGCGTCAACCGGGGTACCTCTTGTCCCAGGACATGGACAAGCCCATGTCCAAACAACAAGACAAACGGACAATGAACAATCTCAGCACTTCTTTTATTTACTAATGGTTTAGCTTTTTATTATAAAGTGCATCACAGAATGTTCATATGATATGCCGTAAATTTCCACCATGAATGATGCATGGCTTAAATTGGCGGCCCGGGCGTCTCTCTAGCCAATTATTCCCACTCCTCAAACTTGCTAAGTTTCCACATTTATTTCGACATGATAGGCATCCATAGGCAAAAGTACATGATATCAACTAATTTTCAATTTAAGTGCAATGTTAAAAGCTTTCCATGTGTCAGCACATTTAAGCTAGCTCCTAACCACTAAGCTTGTCAAGCATATGACTTCATTCTTAACATTTGAAAAATTCGTTTACTTTCTCCGTGGTTGGCAAGTTTAGTAAGCACAATAGGATGCATAGACCTTTGTTTAGAACTACAGTTGTTCAAACCATAGCCAAGTATTATCACTAAATAATATCTTACTTGCATCATCATACATACTAAAACATGGAGAAGATAAACAGTTGCTACCAGTTCCCTAGATGTTAAAGGAACTATGATGTGCACACTTGCTATTATTGAAAAGTCCTCATAATCATGGAAAAGGTGTCATACCTTTCATCTAATTCATGCACATCAGCTCATCATTGTTGTTCTCCCCTCCAAACTTGAACTGCGCAATAAAACTCAAGTCTGCCAGAAAAATATCACTGCATACAGTACTGTATTTACCCTACCTAAACACCTCAGAAAAATCTCATAATATACAGGTGTGTATGTTATGAAAAGTTGCAGTTGTGGTTAAAATTTCAGCTCAATTGGAGATGCAGAAAAAAGATGAAAAATAAAACAGTGAGAAGATTCAGAAACTCCTGCACCTCCATTTTTGCGAAGGATTCAAGAAAACGAAAATCTTTTTATTCTTTTTGGTTTTCAGAAGCATATAGCAAATGACCAGAAGTAAATAAGCAAGAAAAAAATAAAATCTTTTTGTGTTTTTTGCAATTTGAAAGAAAGAAACCAAAACAAATTAAGAATGATATAAAACAATGAAATGAGAGGAAGAGAAGTACTCCCCCAAGCTTGCAGTCAAGCTAATATCCTGGGTGGTAGCCATATCCACCACTTCCACCTCCAGGATAGTAACCATATGGGTAGCTTCCCATGCTTGGGTATTGTGGCATCTCTTGAGGTTGGTACCCCTGCATTGCTGGAGCTTGTGCCTCCTCCTGTGGTGGCTCTTCCCTCACAATCCACGTTCCAGTGCTCCTGTCAAAGAGGTTATTACAGGGGAGCCTAATGGACACTTTCTGTCCATTAGTACTCAAATATGTGTAGAGATGAATGCCTCCATACAGAACACTCATTCCCATGTTGGTCATCAAAGCAAAATCAAGTAATGTGGACTTCTCTACAAGGGTTGCCATATTATCATCATATCCTCTTTCATCTTTAATGCATTTATAGACCAAAGTAGCAATAGCACCAGCGTAAATAGGGGTCCCATCAGTGACATTTCTACTTACAGCATTATGCAATGATCTAGCTAGAATTACCCCCAAGTTATACTCACATGACTTGTTCTCTTTTGCACACTTAAGCAAATAAATAATCGGTCCGGTGCAGGCAGAAGTGTTGTCTCTTGCAAGAAAGCCTCTTGCAAGGAACAACGCAAAATACCTCAAGCTAGGGTGCTGTATGTGATTAAATTTGCCTCTATTTAGTCTATCAAGGGAATTAACAGAAACAGAGCGCCAGAAATTAACAAGTTCAGGTTTCGAATCAGCACCGGTTTCATCCCAACTCCCCGTGTTTGCTACTCCTATAGCATTGCAAAACTCACCTGGAGACATAATAAGACGCTCTCCCTTCATACTAAACTTGCAAACAAAAGTGGGAGAATGTGCCTTACTTTTATTCTTGTGCTTGTAAGTCTCGGGTCCTTCGAATCTGAAGGTAGAGAGGAACTCTCTTGAGAGCTCCTCATACATCTCCTGTGGGTTTTGAGCAAATGTCAGCAACCCGGTCGCCGTGGCGAAGAAGATGAAATCCTCTTCCATTACCCATTCTTGAAGAACATGGGGGTCTTGCCATCTCGTCGTGTGAATCCTCAACTTCTCCCCCACAAATGATGCGGAATCCTCCCAAAGTTGATTGTCATCGTAGTTGAGGGAGACTTTGCATGCTCTTCTCTTGGGTCTTGAGCTCATCCCAAGAAATCCTTTGCCCTTGCTAAACATGGTACCTTGCTGCCCATAAATAAATTTCAACAAAAATCAAGATGTGAAACTATAATATAACATCAAGCCATCCACATCTAGTCTCCACATCAATATCATGCATCAATATCAACTAGAAAACTTAAATCCATGGATTTCTCAATCATATTTAGTGACACCTAGTGCAGCAAAATACTTCATATATAAAGTACAAGAACAAAAACTAATTGGATGAGTGGAGGAGTCACATACCAATGAGCAATCCCACCAAACAGATTTGAAAAATCTGCCCTAAACTTGGAGATCCAAGGATAGCAGGAAGAGAGCTCGGGAGAATTTGGGAAAAATACATGGGGATGGTTTTCTGTCGAGAGGAAGGAGATGGGCACTGGCCATCCACCTAACTCCCTCTGTGGGCCAAAATGGTGGGTCCCACGTGGCCAGGTACAGTGGCTGCGTGGGACACCTTATTTTGGGCCCTGGTGGCCCTCTGGTGTTCCCTTTTTGGCTGTCAGTTCCTCTGGTAAAATAACTTACCTCCAAATTTTTCTGGAATTTTTAGAGACAATTTTCTACAGAGACTTTTAAAAACTAGATTTCTGAAATTTCTGCACTTTGAAATAAATATGCCCAAGCAAATATTCTAAGAATTCTTGATTATATAAAATAAAAAGTGCAAGCAATCTTTATAGGAATCAAGTTTGCATCATTTCCACATTAATAATGAGGTTGATCAAGTCTCATTAATAATATTAGTGCTCGGAAATTTGATGTTTTTTTGGAACATTTATCATGAGAACTCATATGTCA
>QRDG01000099.1:1059903-1098919 GCA_012064385.1 Puccinellia tenuiflora | reverse complement strand
CCTAGAGGGGGGGGGGTGAATAGGTGCTACCCAATTTTTATTTCTTTTTCAATTTAGGCTTGACATAAAAGATAAATTCTCTAGATATGCAACTACGGTGAATTTATCTATATATGACAAGGACAAAAACAACTAAGCAAGAAACACAATAGGGAGATAAGGGAGGAAAGAGATAACCGAAATGGAAGCACGCGGAGACAAGGATGTATTCCCGAGTTCCTCCTTGTTAAGGGAGTACGTCTCGTTGGAGGGGTGTGAGCTCGCCACGAAGGCCTACTCAACGCCACAAAGGCCTCACCCTATTCTCCGATGAACCTCGCCACAAAGGCCTAGTTCACCTTCCACTATCGGAGACCTTCAAGGCGGAATCCGGAGCCCTTACAACGTTCTTGGGGCACACACCCACAACTTAATTGGGGGCTCCCAAATCAAACTCTGTTACAATTACAACAACAAGTGAGCACAAGAATCTAGGGTAACACAAAGCTAACCCTAGAAGAGAAATCCCTCAAGTGAATGAGGGGGAAATGAAAAACGGCTTGGTGAAGATGTAGATCGGGTCCTCCTCCTTCAATCCTCCAAGAATCAAAGCTTTTGGTTGGAGGAGTTGAGAGATCTTGCAATTATGAGCTTTTGCTTTTAATGAAGAGAGAGAGTGCAAGAGCTAAGGCTGGAGGTAGGTGGAGGGGTATTTATACCCCTCCAGGATTTCTAGCCGTTGCAGGAATCGGGAGGCCGGAAATTCCGGGTTAAAGGGCCGGAAGTTCCGGCCAAGGGCCGGAACTTCCGGTCGGTAGACCGGAATTCCGGTGGGCCGGAAATCTCCGGAGAGAATTCCGCCCACAACCTCCGGGACCCCTCCAGAGAGGGTTCCCCGAAAAGACTTAGTCGAAATCCCACAGAAATTTCCAGGGGGCCGGAACTTCCGGCCAAGGCCGGAATTTCCGCCCCACCGGAAATTTCCGGGGGGAACTTCCGGATTAAAGTTCCGGGACCCCTCCAGAGAGGGATCCCAAAAATGACTTAGCCATATTTCCCGAGAATTTCCACGGGCCGGAACTTCCGGCCAGGAGGCCGGAATTTCCGCCCCCCGGAAATTTCCGGGGGAACTTCCGGAGGGAAGTTCCGGGACCCCTCCAGAGAGGGATCCCAAATATGACTTAGTCGTTTTTCCACCCGAAATTTCCACGGGCCGGAACTTCCGGCCTGGGCCGGAATTTCCGCCCACCGGAAATTTCCGGGGGAACTTCCGGGGGAAGTTCCGGGACCCCTCCAGAGAGGGATCCCAAAATGACTGACTTAGTCGATCGCGCTGGGGCCGGAACTTCCGCCCGTAGGCCGGAATTTCCGCCCCCGGAAATTCCGCCCAGAGGGCCGGAACTTCCGGTCCTGAAACAACAGAAACCCTTCCTTCTCTTCTTCGATCTTTATCTACTTCGATCTTTTCACCTGGGTCTAACCACCTAAAAAACCTGTCAACACTTAACCAAATATGATTAGCCCATAATGTGTTGTCATTAAATCACCAAAACTAAGAGATGTTCTTTCAATCTCCCCCTTTTTGGTGATTGATGACAACACACACACAAGAATAAATGGGGCTCCCCCTCGACGGGAGCTCCCCCTAGATAAGCTTATAAGACACAATAATAAAACATGAAGTAGATCACAAGGTTTGCATGTCTTACACCACACATCACAAGTTCAACTTACGAAAAAGATACATAGGCACAAGCTTAGAAGAGGCAAATAAGGAAAGAGAAGCTTGTGCCCAACCCATGCAAATACCCGACCTAAGAACTACTTCTCCCCTTTGGCATCAAGATACCAAAAAGGGAAAAGAGCGATGCTACAAACGTCCCAGAAGAATCACTCCGAAGCCGTGGCCTCGGACCCTCCTCCTCCTCACTATCTTCATCCTCAGGCACATCAACAGTCCACTCCACAACTTGCTGTTCCAGTTCTTGTAGCGAACAAGGGGCGGAATCGCCGGCTGAGGTGGCATCTGAAGCTGAGCCATAATGCTGCTGATTCTCCAAGATGGTACGGCGCTCGGCGTAAGCATGATAATTCTCCTTGTGGATGCCACATTCATACACAAACTTCTCAATAGCACGCTTGATCCAAGAGCGTTAGGGCGAGCCCCACCCCCAGAAGATGAGCTCAGGAGCACTAGGAGGAACACGAGGCGCGGGGGAGCACGACGGGCTGAAGAGCACCACGAGTGAGATGAGCAGACTTCCGGTTCATTTTGACCCTCCATGAGTTCACAGTAAGCTCCACATCGGGTCCAACATCATCAGAAAACGGATACTTGGCCTTGATGAGCTTCATCACATAAGGTGCATAAGGGAGGCACCTTCTTGTTGATCACAGAGTCATACATCTCATGAAGATATAGTCCATAACATCCACAGGGTTCGCATTGGGGCGAAGGTACCCTGAGTAGCTGTCTCATGAGCAAAGTGAAGAAGATTCACAAGCCCTCCACGAATAGCATCGTTGTTACCTGCACTTGGAGCAATGGACTCCCGGAACATGCGCAAGAGAATGTCATAGAGAGGAAGAGCCAGTGGTGGTGCCCAACCTTGCTCTCATCACTATAAAGTCCTTCAGCTGATTCTTGTCATAAGCGCACCCAATGATGCATGCGAGACCCCTCATTGAGATGGAGCCAGAAAATGGTAACCAAGAATGGCAGCAAACTCCTGAAGTTGGAGGTGAGCATATGGTGTCGACATCCAAGTCATCCAATGTTCACATCCTGTCAAACACAACGGTCGCAAAAACTGCTGGATCATGGTGACATTGTAGTTGCATCGTATCCATCAGATTCCTCAGTCCCAAACAGTCCACAACACGGATAGCAGTCCCAAAGTAATCTTCCTTCTTCAGGTGATCAAAGTCAATAGCCTTCATGGGGCAAACCCTTTCTTTTCTGACATGGCCATATATACTTCCTTGAAGAGGATCTCCTGCTCATGGCACCAGAAGCAATTGTCAATCTCCAGATCCGAGGCTCAGCATAAAACCGTCTTGCGCCATCAATGAACTCAGTTCCTATATCTCACTGATAACCTGCACTGCCTTTCTTCTTCTTGCGTTGTCAATCTGAGAGCGGCGTGCGCCAAAGTCTCCTGGTCAGACTCAGAATCAACTCGATGTCATCAGGGCGAGGAGTGCCGAGGAGGGCGAGAGGCCGCACGCTTGAAGCGACGACGAGATGAGGAACCACCTGCAGGAAGAAGAATAGAAAGACGGGAAAGCATAGATAAGCACTCGTGTCCGGCGGCTAAAAAGGACATAGCAGTGAGAAGAAAGTAAATTTTGGTTCAGGTTCACACCGGAAATTCCGGCCCAGAAGGGGCGGAAATTCCGGCCGGCCGGAAGTTCCGGCCGCTGCACACCGGAAGTTCCGGTCTTGTGCAGCGGGCGGAAATTCCGTTGAATCTGAGCGAAAATCCACTACTTTCAAATCACTACTAGGCAAGGAGAGCTAAAGGAGCAATTCAACCGAAGGAAACTAGCAAATACCATCTAAATCGACTAGGTTAAACGAAGTTTGAGTTCGTCCTAGATTCAAAAATAGAGGTAGTTACCGGCGTCCATGCGAAAAGCAAGCGGAGGAGAAGAATCCCCTCGACGAGGAGATGCGAATCCGGCCAAAAACCGGCGGAATCCGGGGCGGAGGCGGCCCGGTGGAGATCGTCCAACGGCAAGGGCTTCCGGGCGGAGAGAGAAGGATGGGGCGCGGGAGGTGGAAGAACTGCTCGTGAGAGGCAGTTCACCCCGCGGCCCTGTTAAAGGAGCCCGGTCACTTAGACCGGAAATTCCGGCCCGAAGGGCGGAAATTCCGGCCCCCGGAAATTCCGGCCCCTAAGGGCGGAATTTCCGGCCTGCCGCCAGAGATGTCCAAGATAAAACTGCCACACACAAAAACTGGACATGAGTGATAGAAAGCAATGGTTCAGGGATACGTTGGGGCTTAGATAAGATCTCAACCTGTCTTAATATGGTACGACACTCATGTTTGCAAGATGCAAAGGTGAAAGGCCAAGCATGAGTTGATTTCCATGGCACGCACATAGTGACATATAGGTCTAGGAAAAACCAAATGAACACACATGAAACCCAACTCCTCACATGAGGAGGTCGGTGGCCGAAGCCAGCATATATGAGTATAGGGTGAGTGAGACACCGCGAAGATATATCTAGGGTCCTCACTCACAACTCATCATTTTAAGCTCACAATTCCTGAATTGAACATAGAGTATAACAATGAATGTATTAATCTAGGCATAATGGGGGGAGGGAGAGCCCAATGGTTAGGACAACACTCCCCCTATCTCCATGCCTACACCTAAACCAAGATAGAAGTTGAAACTATAGGTGAGCATGCAAGATGGTCCAAGTCAAGCTCCTCGAATCCACGATATTTAGTTCATTCCTCAAATAAGTGAATCTTGCTTCATCAAGTGGCTTCGTGAATATATCGGCAAGTTGATCCTTTGTTGGCACATAGCAAGCTCAATGTCTCCACGGGCAACATGATCTCGAATGAAATGATGACGAATCTCAATGTGCTTGGTTCTTGAATGTTGCACTGGGTTGTAGGCGATCTTGATGGCACCTCTCATTGTCACACAAAAGAGGCACCTTGTCACAAGTGACACCGTACTCCTTCAAGGTTGCCTCATCCATAACAATTGAGTGCATGCACTTGCGGGCGGCAACATACTCGGCTTCGGCGGTGGAGAGGGAAATGCAATTTTGCTTCTTAGAAGACCAACTCACCAGAGACCCGCCAAGAAATTGGCAAGCCCCGGAAGTTGATTTCCTATCATCTTGATCACCGGCCCAATCCGAATCCGTGAAACCCGAAGAGTGAAAGATGAATCCCTTGGATACCACAACCAAACCTTGGGGTATGAATTAAATATCGTAGGATTCTCTTGACCGCCAACATGTGGCTTTCTTTAGGAGCCGCTTGATACCTTGCACACACACCTACACTCAACACAATATCGGGTCTAGATGCACAAAGGTAAAGCAACGAACCTATCATGGAGCGGTAGAGCTTTGATCCACATCTATACCCTTTGGGTTAGTTGTAGATGGCACTTGGTATCCATAGGAGTCTTCTTCTCCTTAGCATCCACCATATTGAATCTCTTGAGCATGTCTTGGATATACTTTGCTTGGCTAATAAAAGTCCCTCCTCTCAATTGCTTGATCTCAAATCCAAGGAAGAACTTCAACTCGCCATCATAGACATCTCAACCTATCGGTCATAAGCTTTGCAAATTCATCATTAAAAGCTTTGTTAGATGAGCCAAAGATAATATCATCAACATATAGTTGGCATACGAAAAGCTCCCCTTTAACCCTCTTAGTAAAAAGAGTGGGATCGATTTGCCCAACTTTAAACCCACGGTCTAACAATAACTCTCTAAGGTGCTCATACCACGCACGTGGTGCTTGCTTAAGTCCATAGAGCGCCTTATCGAGCTTGTAGACATGGTTAGGGAAGTTGGGGTCCTCAAATCCCGGGGGTTGCTTAACGAATACCAACTCTTTTAAAGGACCATTAAGAAAAGCACTTTTAACATCCATTTGTTGCAATTTGAAGTTATAGCAAGAAGCATAAGCAAGGAGGATACGGATGGACTCAAGGCGAGCCACGGGAGCATAGGTCTCTCCAAAATCAATGCCTTCAACTTGAGAGTACCCTTGAGCCACCAAACGAGCCTTGTTCCTCACCACCATGCCATGCTCATCTTGCTTGTTCTTGAAAATCCACTTTGTGCCTATAACATTGCGGCACTCCTTTGGCTTCTCAACTAGCTTCCAAACCTTGTTGCGCTCGAAATTGTTGAGCTCTTCATGCATTGCTAGCAACCAATCCGGATCTTCAAGAGCTTCGGCAACCTTCTTTGGCTCAAACATGGCAATATGAGCTTGATGATCACTAAAATTTGCCAATTGCCTCCGGGTAGACACCTTGCTTCTCACATCACCAATAACCTTGTCAAGGAAATGTTCACGACGTTCCATGGTTCTTGCAACTCGAGCTTGACGACGGGCTTCGATATCCTCATTGCATCTTGGAGGTATCACTTGATCATCTTGATCATTTGAGTCCCCGTCTTGACCGGAAGGTTGACCTTGATCATCAATGGGCTCGGCTTCAACATTTGAAGAAGATGGTTGAGCAAGGTCTTGATCTTGGCTAGCGACATGAGATGGAGAGTTTGAATCTTGCATAGCACATGATCACGGGTTGAGGGTCTTCAACTTGTTCTTGGGTTGGTGCAACTTGCTCTTCTTGGGCAACGGTTTCTTGTGTAGATGAAGGCTCCACTTGAGTAGAGCATTGTCCTTCTCGATCCACCACAAGGGGTTCCTCAATGGGGCGGAAGAATCCCACACCCATTCTTCTTATGGCTTCTTGAGGATTTCATCATCTACATCGGAAACATGAAATTGCGCCACTTGGGAGCCGTCATTCTCATCGAACACCACACTACAAGATTCTATGATGCGCCGTGAAGCTTTATCATAGATTCTATAAGTGTGGGATTCGCCACCGTAACCAACAAAAATACCCTCTAGAGATTTAGATTCGAATTTAGTGAGGCGACAACCTTTAATCAAAAAGAAACACTTACAACGAAGACGCGGAAGTAGGAGATGTTAGCTTGTTGCCGGTGAGGATTTCATAAGGAGTCTTGCTCAAACCTTTGCGGAAGTAGAGCCGGTTGGATGAGTGACATGCCGTGGATATGGCCTCCGCCCAAAACCTTAACGGAGTCTTAAACTCCGCAAGCATGGACCTTGCCATATCCATAAGAGTCCGGTTCTTCCTCTCAGCTACACCATTTTGTTGAGGGTATATGCGGCGGAATATTGATGACGAATGCCCTCTTCACTAAGAAACTCATTGAGGGTGTAATTCTTGAACTCGGAGCCATTATCACTCCTAATAGCCAATATGGGGACATTGTGTTGACGTTGCACTTCGGTGGAGAAGTCGATGAAGGTTTGTTGGGTCTCACTCTTCAACTTGAAGAAATAAACCCAAGTGAATCTTGAATAATCATCGACAATCACCAAGCAATATTTCTTCCCACCAAGACTTGCTTCGGGCACGGCACCAAAAAGATCAACATGGAGAAGCTCCAAGATCCTCTTGGAAGAAATGATTGTCTTGCTAGGGTGAGGAGAATCATGCATCTTGCCTTCAACACACGCCCTACAAACACGGTCCTTGGCAAAAGAGACATCTTCTTTTAGTCCGAGTATGTGGCCACCCTTGTGGAGACTTTGCAAAGTTCTCATGTTGACATGGGCTAGGCGGCGATGCCACAACCAACCCTTGTCGGCCTTTCCGAATAGGCACATCGAATTTGTAGTGGTTTTCCCCGAAAAGTCAACCACAAACAAATCATCCTCGACGTACCCAACGAAAGCGACCTTTAGAGTCTTGCTCCACAAGATGACCACAATATCAACATCAATAAAGACGGCAAAACCCATCTTATTAAGAGCATGGACGGAAAGTAAATTGTAACCAAGGGTTTCGACAAGCATGACATTTACTAAGGTGACATCCTTAGCAACTACCACCTTTGCCCAAACCCGTTACCTTAGATTTTGATTGGTCTCCAAATGTGACGGTAGATCCATTTAGACATGTTCTAAATTCCGTCATGATCTCTTTGCTTCCGGTCATATGTTTTGTGCATCCACTATCAAGCACCCATTTTGACCCGCCGGAAGCATAGTCCTACAAGGAATCATTGCTTTGATTTAGGTCCCCATTTTTCAATGGGTCCTCTTTTGTTAGCAACAAGGGTCTTAGGAACCCAAATAGAGCGATAAATAGGCACATTTCTAGGACCAACAAATTTAGCATAGACATCCCCATAATAATCAACAAAGATAATGTAATAGGGGTTAGTCTTTCCCGCAAAGTCATCACTATTAGTTTTGCCCCTTGTGGCACTACCACTAGCAATGTTGACCCTTTTTGCTTGAGGGGCACTAGGGATGTTGGCCTTCTTTGCTTGAGGTGCCCTAGCATCTTTCATGAAGGACTCCTTCTTATCCTTCTCAACGAAACCAACACCGCCTCTCCCCTCCTTGGAAGGGACAAACGGTCTTTTACCACGGGAGATGGCATTAGCAAGGTTAACTTTCAACCTAGCATTTTCCTCAATAATATTTGCATGATCACAAGTAATGGGAGTAGAGGAGCTAGGCACATCAATTTTAGATGGTTGAGCTTGAAGTTGTTCATACGACTCTTTGAGGGTGGAGAGCTCACTCTCCAAAGCCTTGTGAGCCTTAGAGAGCTTCTCTAACTCCTCGGTTAGTCTAGAATGACCAACGCCAAGCTCGACCTTTTCTTTCTTGCAAATTTTATATTTTGCTCTAGCATGATCACATTCCTTAATGAGCTTAGCAACAATTTCATTATTAGTTTCTTCTATGGATTCTAGTTGTTCTTCAAGAGAAACTCTAAGCTCATGTTCTTCTTCAAGATTATCTTTTAGAGAAGCAATTTCCATGGCATCATCTCTTTCTATTTTACCTTTTACCTCTAGCATTTCAAGAGCATCATCATATTGACTCATAAGAGTCTCAACATGCTTCTTGGTTTCACCTTGCATGTTAGATATAAAGTGATCCAAGGCAACAAGTTCCTCCTTAACTTCAAGGCTAGTAGGATCATCTACATTACTCATGGCTTTGGAAGTTAAAGAAGATGATACCTCATTGGCCTTGGCCATAAGACATCTTGCGGAAGAGGTTGAGACATTTTCATTGGGGGATTCAAAGAGAGATGGAGTTGATGCAATGGCAATCCCGGCCACTTCACTCTGGTTTCTTCTTCTTCTTCTTCCCCGGATGAGTATTCCTCTTGAGCAATCAACACCATCCGTTGAGGTTTCTTGTTGGTGGGATTCTTCTTGAAGAATGGCTTCTTGTTGGGGGTCTTGGGCTTAACCTTACGGACAAGTTTGCCTCCATGGTGTTCACGGCTTTCAAAGGGACATTCGGCTACGAAGTGATAGCGATCTTGGCAATTGTAGCACGAGCGCACCCTTTGGCCACCCTCCTTCTTTCCACTTGACTTGTTCACAAACTCTCTTGCCTTAGATGGACTCTTCCAAAATCCTTGTGCGAGTGAGACAAAGTGAGAGCCGAGTAGTCCTTGAGGGTGTCCTCAAGCTCCTTGGGATCCCAATGAGACACATCTTCTTGTTCTTCATCATCACTGTCTTGTGCAACCATCTTGGCCTTCAAAGCTAGGGGACAACTCTTGTGCATTCCAATGGCTCTAGCACGAGCATCTTCGGCGTTCTTGGCGGCCACTTTGAATGCGGACATCTCTTGCATGACTTCCATAGATGACATAAGATGATAGTTGTGCCTTCCTTGGAGACTCTTCAAGTCGGTTGACTCAAAGGGCCATAGAGCACTCACATACTTCCTCTTGATCCATGCATCATCCACATGAGTTGCCCCAAGTGACCGAAATTGAGTGGCAAGAGTCTTGAGTCTTCGATACATGTCTTCATGCTCTTCAACTTCTAACATGAAAAAGCCCTCGGCTTGGTTGCTCAAGGACTCAAACCTATTCCTCTTCATGCTCTCATTGCCGATGAACTCATTGGTGAGAGTATCCCAAGCTTCTTTGGCGGTGGTGGCAAACTCGATGTGTGACAAGTGCTTCTCCCCCACGGCGGTTTGGATCATGTTGAGAGCCAACTCATTGAGTTGACAATCAACAACCTCTCTTCTTGTCATGTTGTTGGGGTCGTGTGCCTTGAAGCCAACCTCGATGATCCTCCAAAGCTCGATTGAAGCACTCTTCATATAAGATCTCATAAGAAATTGCCAATTAGAAAAACAAGATGGATTAAACTTGGGTGGGTCACCCCTATTGTTTATATGAGGATGAGGGATAAGTGGGTCGGGGGAGTATATGTGAGGAACCTCACTATACGTCTCCTTCCCACTAGCATTTTTAGATGGGGATTGTTTAGTTCCATCACTACCCTCAATCTCCGATGCTTGCGCGGCGGAAGAATTTACCTCTAGCGGTGGTTGTGTGGGTCCTACTCCCTTAGGAAGGAGTTGCGCGATCATCTCACGCAATTCCTTCATTTGAGTGTCCATGGTGGATCTAAGACGTGTTTCCAAGTTCTCAAGATCCTCCGTGGTCACCCCCGGGTTTAGGATCCGCATCATCACCGGAGATACTCATACTCTCTTAGGCGGTGAAGCCTAGATATAGAGACAAGGCTCTGATACCAATTGAAAGGGGATCGTATGAGCACCTAGAGGGGGGGGGGTGAATAGGTGCTACCCAATTTTTATTTCTTTTTCAATTTAGGCTTGACATAAAAGATAAATTCTCTAGATATGCAAGTACGGTGAATTTATCTATATGACAAGGACAAAAACAACTAAGCAAGAAACACAATAGGGAGATAAGGGAGGAAAGAGATAACCGAAATGGAAGCACGCGGAGACAAGGATGTATTCCCGAGTTCCTCCTTGTTAAGGGAGTACGTCTCGTTGGAGGGGTGTGAGCTCGCCACGAAGGCCTACTCAACGCCACAAAGGCCTCACCCTATTCTCCGATGAACCTCGCCACAAAGGCCTAGTTCACCTTCCACTATCGGAGACCTTCAAGGCGGAATCCGGAGCCCTTACAACGTTCTTGGGGCACACACCCACAACTTAATTGGGGCTCCCAAATCAACACTCTGTTACAATTACAACAACAAGTGAGCACAAGAATCTAGGGTAACACAAAGCTAACCCTAGAAGAGAAATCCTCAAGTGAATGAGGGGGAAATGAAAAACGGCTTGGTGAAGATGTAGATCGGGTCCTCCTCCTTCAATCCTCCAAGAATCAAAGCTTTTGGTTGGAGGAGTTGAGAGATCTTGCAATTATGAGCTTTTGCTTTTAATGAAGAGAGAGGGTGCACGAGCTAAAGAGCTGGAGGTAGGTGGAGGGGTATTTATACCCCTCCAGGATTTCTAGCCGTTGCAGGATTCGGGAGGCCGGAAATTCCGGGTTAAAGGGCCGGAAGTTCCGGCCAAGGGCCAGAACTTCCGGTCGGTAGACCGGAATTTCCGGTGGGCCGGAAATCTCCGGAGAGAACTTCCGCCCACAACCTCCGGGACCCCTCCAGAGAGAGATCCCCGAAAAGACTTAGTCGAAAACCCACAGAAATTTCCAGGGACCGTAACTTCCGGCCAGAAGGCCGGAATTTCCGCCCCACCGGAAATTTCCAGGGGGAACTTCCGGATTAAAGTTCCGGGACCCCTCCAGAGAGGGTTCCCAAAAATGACTTAGCCAAATTTCCACGAGAAATTTCCTTGGGCCGGAACTTCCGGCCAGGAGGCCGGAATTTCCGCCCTGCCGGAAATTTCCGGGGGAAAGTTCCGGGACCCCTCCAGAGAGGGATCCCAAAAATGACTTAGTCGTTTTTCCACCCGAAATTTCCTCGGGCCGGAACTTCCAGCCTGAAGGCCGGAATTTCCGCACCACCGGAAATTTCCGGGGGAACTTCCGGGGGAAAGTTTCGGGACCCCTCCAGAGAGGAATCCCAAAGATGACTTAGTCGAAATCGCGCTAGGGACGGAACTTCCGCCCGTAGGCCGGAATTTCCGCCCCCCGGAAATTCCGCCCAGAGGGCCGGAACTTCCGGTCCTGAAACAACCAGAAATCCATTCCTTAAGGAGCTCTTCTTCATCTTTGATATTTACTTCGATCTTTTCACCTTTTGGGTCTAATCACCTAGAAACCTGTCAACATACTTAGCCAAACAAGATTAGCCCATAATGTGTGGTGTCATTAAATCACCAAAACTAAGAGATGTTCTTTCAGTCTCGCGGTCGGTGAAGGTGCGGCCGAAGAGCACGACGGGCTGGTCGGAGGCGCGGAAGACGTACAGGAAGCACCAGGCGCCGAGGATGCTGAGGAGGACGAGGAGCGAGAAGGGGTGCGCCAGGAGCGAGGCCGCGAGGGAGACGGCCACCACGGCGGCGTAGTTGACGCGGAAGTAGCCGAGGTTGCGGCGCAGGCGCGAGGTGGCCTCGGAGAGGGAGTCCGGCCGCGAGATGGCCAAGCGGTCGATCAGCTCCGTCCAGGGGCGGCGGTCCTCGAGCGAGCGCCGCGCGGTGTCGAAGAAGCCGCTGCCGGAGGTCGGCGCAGATCCGCCGCCGGAGGAAGGGTTTGTCACGGGGAGCAGGGGCTGCGGGCCTGCGGCGTCGCCGGCGAGCTGCGATCCGCCCCGCGAGGAAGACGACGAGTACTTGATTGCAAAACAATTCAAACTCGTGGGGGGAGTTTTGTAAAAATAATTGTAACAGTACTCCGCCCATTAATTCGGGTCGGAGGGAGTACAAAAAATATGGTGTAAAATGACACCCATTCCACATTTGATGGAGAATCCCAAGTATTAGGAATTTAGTTGATTCCTACCTAATTTCGCCTAGTTAAATGAGTTTGTACCGATTTTTTTAAAATAATCCAAATTTAAACTACAAGTGTTTTATATTTTGATCTGAAATTTTAAATAATATAAATGCCGTTCACCGTGTACGGGGGACGACGATCGAGGGATCCATCGGAGATCAATGCATGCCCTCACCATGTAGGCCGTAAAGTGAGAGAGGGCCTAGCAGGCTGCTGCTTGGGCTCCATAGCCGGACGTACGGCCAGCAGGCTGGGCTCTATAGCCATGGATAGGTTGTGTAGAGGTGAGCTGACAGGGAGTGGCAGTGGAGTGAGACTGCTAGATGTTTAGTCAAGTCCATCAATAAAAACCAGCTGCTGCAGCAGGAGCTAGCTAGGAGGATGATCGTACGTAGATCGTAATCATTCCGTCCTTCATTTCCAACCTCCACCACCGGAGCTAGTACCGTCACGTCCCCCGGCCGGTCAGCAATGCCGGCGTGCTGCCGCTGCCGTGATAACGCCATGCCTTCATTTACTCGACCATCCTGACACAGATCGATGTGCATGTCCATGTAGACGTAGGAGTACTGGCAACACATGGTAGAGTATTCCTTCGTTCCCATGAATAAGCTTTATATTATTTTTGAAAAAATTAAGCTATGTAAACTTTAACCAAGCTTTTAGAAAAAACTATCAACAACTATAATATTATACGGATATTATGTGAAAGTATATTTCATTAAAAAAATTGATAAAGGGATTTTATTATTTAAAGAGTTTTAAGCATTACATCCGGCCTAAGTATATTTCATAATGTATCTAACTATGTTTATTTTCTGTTGTTCATTTTTATAATTGATTCAAAAAATTTGATCAAACTCCACATAGTTTGACTTTTCAGAAATAGTATCAGCCTTATTCATTAGAACGGAGTTAGTATTATCTTCTGTCCATGATCAATATGCACTGCATCGCTACCAGGCTAGCTACCTACGTGCAGACCTGCCAAATAGTATGACTAGCCAGCTTAGCAGGCGTCAGGCGATCCAGCAGAGTACCAGCGCGCACAGTTTTTTCCGCTGCTTTGTTCTCCGCCTTTAATTTTGTTTGTGGAATGGTGTATATTTGAGAGGGCTCTTTTACGGTACGGTCCGTACGGACGGGTAAAAGGAAACCGTCCAACCCGCCAGATCAAACGCATGCTGATCAATACTTGTCAACGCACCCACCAGTATTTTTCCACGGAAGGGGTAAAATGGTAAACAAGAAAACATGTCCTGCAACACAATTTCCAAATCGAACAGTTTTTTTTTGCAAAGTTGTTCACTCTCTCCTGCAAGCGGCGGCGCATCCATCCTCTCCACTCACTCGGCGACTACTCCCGCTCCACCACTTCTCTTCCAGGCCACCGACCAGCCACTTCGTTGACCTCGTGTAGCAGATATGGCACAATGGTGCCGTGGTGGCGCAGCCGAGGATGTACCCGACGCCGACGGGCAGAGCAGGAGCGGGCTCATCGGCGGGATGACCGCCGCATGTTCGACAGGCCGGAGAACAAGATCTACGCGCAGCTCTGGGCTCTGGCACAACATTGCTGACGCGCCCGGCGCGGTTCCGTGCCACCCTCCGTCGCCGCCACAGATGAGAGCGGCATCGGCTCGAGCTGGACGGGTGGGGGAGGGGGCGACATCTATTCGACCTTCTGTGGCAGCAGCCAGGTCCCGGAGGTGCCGGCGGATGGCAGGGAGGAGGAGAGCGCTGCGCTGCTGTGCGGGGCGAGCACGCGCGACGATGCCATCGCCAGACGGCAAGGAGCAATGAGGTGTGTTTGTTTCTTCTTCGTCTAGTTGATATACTGAACTGAAGAAGCCAACTTGTTTAGCAGTGAGGTGTGTTTGTTTCTTCTTCGTCTAGTTGATACTGAACTTCGTATAGCAGTCTCGATCTGTCTCCAGAGGACGACGTCGCCAAGGAATGGCAGCGCGGCGGCGCGCAGGGCTGAGGGCGCGTGCGAGCTCGACCCAGGCTTTGTTTTCCCTTTTTTTTACAGTCCGGCTCGGTTTGCTCTTTTTTCCTGCAGGATGGATAGAACAAATGAAATTACTGTCGTGGGGCTACCTTTCGGGTACCCCACGGTGGTAGTACCTGGGTCACGCCAAAGGAGGCCCATGAAGTGTACCATGTGGCCCAAGTAGCCGGGGAAGCCGGTGATGATCTTCCTTATTTTGTAACGTGCAATCCGCACCGTCCACCCGAGACCTGGCCTGTGATATAAAGGCCAGGAGAGTGCGTCGTCTAGGTCAAGCAAGCAGCACACAAACCCTAGCGGGATTGCATCTCGCCATTGTAGCCACCTTGATAATTCCATACAAGCAGGAGTAGGTCTTTACCTCACCTCGAGGGGCCGAACCTGGGTAAACTCGCCCCCTGTTAGCCGTCTTAGCCACCAACGTTCATACTCTCTCCCCCTAAATCAACCCGGGGTACACAACCTTGGGATTTGCCGAGTCCACTACTCGTCAATTGGCGCCGTCTGTGGGAAAGAACAGATCGTTGGAATCATGGTTGCGCCGGCCTCATCTGCAATGAAGAACAGCATCAGCGCCAGGGAGTCGATCTACACCGGTTTCCTCGAGTTCGTCCACCACTCGCCGGCGGATCTCCCGGCGTACGCTGAGGTGCAGCAGAGCACGTGGATTACCTTCGGTAGTCTGCGCTATCTGGTGGACAGTCGCGGAACGCTCCGGCCCACGCTGGCTACGTTGCGCGCGACGGACGCGCCAGCATCTACGTCGACTGCGCCGACCGCGGCTTCACCCGCCGCGAAGATCGCATCTACTGCGGCCACAGCGATCGCGTCATCGACTACCGCGAAGATCGCGTCCACCTCGACTGCGTCAGCACCATCTACGACCGCATCAACGGCGACTGCGGTGACCACACCCGCGGTCACCAGAAAAATCGCATCTACTGCAACCCTGGCGCGAAACAAGTCTACCCCGACCTTCTTGTCCGCGCCCCGGATGAAGCCAAAATCTACGCCAATCGCGACTCCGCATCGCGGAGTCGCCAGTAGCAGTGGCCGTGGCACCCGCCACGTCGCTGTGATCTTCGACTCTGAGCATAGCTCAGACGAAGGAAGCAGGACTGGGAGCATCAGCCCCACTCGCCGGTTTACCCCGCGCAAGTCTATATGGCCAGCCCAGCACGATCCAACGGCGGGGAACCCGTATACCCGCTGGAGGTGACCATGCCGGACAGGGTGACAAGACTCACCATCACTCGGGAGATGGCGATCCAGGCCATGAAGCACGTGGACGAAGGCACATTCCCTTCACCAGATGAACCCCGAGAAGACCAACTGGCGGTCCAATACTTGCTTTGGAAGGAGTCCGAGCGAGTCCGCCAAGAGAAGGCCGATCTGATTCGGCGCAAAGAGTTAGCCGACGCGTCGAGTGCCAGGAGGGCAGCACACTCGTTTTTGGCCGGATCAGAGGAAGTCTCGCAAGGAGGACGTCACAGGGCTCGCATGCCACGGGTGCCAGAAGCTGATCGCGTCCACCTCACTCGCAATCTCGAGTCGTCATTCATGACGGAAGATGCGGACGGAATCCCCGTCCCCAAGACACCCGCTTCGGCCCTCATGGCGGTCGAAACCTACCTGCGACTAACACAGCCGCCGGAGGGTGACGCCCACGCCCGCCTCCACAGGCGACAAATTCAATCCCTCAGGGAAGTCGAGGAAGTCCTGGCAAAGTCAGCACCAGCAGAAAGGGTGCACGAGAATCGAGGCCGCCGCGATCGTGAACCCGCACCACTTGCAGACCCAGCCCCAATTCGACTGCGACAGCCGCAGCCAGGCGAAGATGTCCGTAACGTCGTCGCACAGAGAAGGGTGGACCGCAGTCGACGGCTGCGAGCGGCGAGTGCACAAGCCAACGACTACGACGACGACGACTTCGAGCCACGCGGAGCCGCATGTTTCAGCTTCAACATCCGCGACACGAAGATGCCCAAAGGCTTCAAGCTAACAGCGGAGACACCCAAGTATGACGGGAAGCAGGACCCAAGGGACTGGCTGGAAGACTACCTCATCGCGTGCAGCTGTCAAGGTGGTACTTCGACTACTGCCATGCAGTACATCCAGTTGATGCTCACGGGATCTGCTCGCGGGTGGCTCAACACTCAGCCCAGGGACGCTTTCAGCACCTGGGACGAGTTCAGGAACGCCTTCGTGAAGAGTTTTCTGGGGACATACGCAAGGCCAACAACCCTCATTGAGCTCCAGGCGTGCAAGCAAGGTCGAGACGAGCCACTCCGTTCGTACATCCAGCGGTGGACCTTACTTCGCAACACCATGGACGGAGCCACCTCAGAAGACAGGGTAATGGACGCATTCATGCACGGCGTTTACCGCCGCGATCTCCGTGAGGAGTTTGGTAGGCTTAGGCCGAGGAACATGATCGAGCTCATGCAGATAGCCAATCAGTGGGCAGATGGAGAAGACTCTGTTCGTGATGCACCACGATCCCCGAGGTAAGAAGCAGGACCTAGCAACTGGCGAGAAGGGCGCCTGAAGAAGAAGCCGCGTTACGTCGGCAACGACTCGATCGAGTTAGTAGCGGCGGGATTCGAAACCCCCCGTGAGAATGAAAGGCAGTACAACCAGGATGGTGGCAGCAGCTATCATAGAGACGGAAGTCGCAGGCGCGAGTGGCGGAGACGCCCACTGACTGAGGAAGAAGAGTTAGAGCAACCTTGCAAGCATCACATGTTCAGGGACCCAGAAACAGGTAAGTGGGGATCCCGCCACCTATTGAAGGATTGCAGAAAGGCGCGTAAGATATACAGGGCGTTTGCGCGAATAGTCCCTCAGAACGGACAGCGTGATAATCAAGCGGCACCCGTGGCACAGCCAGCCGCACAGTTGGCCCTCCAGGCGCCACCTCCTCCTCCAGTCGCCAACCCAGCGCTGGCCTTCTACCCGCAACAGCAACAACAACCACAGCCACAGCCGCAGGATCCTGCTAACGTGTTCCCGGCAGCACGAGGGCAGATCAACATGATACAGAAGGGACGTCCTTCCAACAGGACCCAGAAAATCATCACCCGCCAGGTCTACCAAGCACTCACCAATCCACCTGCAGTACCCGATTACCTGAGAGGCTCAGAAACAGCGATCACTTTCTCCAGAGCGGACCACCCGCCGGCGATACCACGACCCGGGCACGCTGCTCTGGTAGTCGAAGCTCAGATCGGGGAGTACACCTTGAAGAAGGTATTCATGGATGGAGGCAGCGGTATAAATATCATCTTCGCCGACACCCTAAGAAGGATGAACAGGTCAACATCCAACCTAACACCATCAGCAAATACCTTCCACGGTATTGTACCAGGGCAAGCAGTCACGCCCATGGGAACAGTTACACTCGACGTCATATTCGGCACACCCGAAAACTTCCAGCGAGAGGCGATCGACTTCGAGGTAGTCGACTGGAAGTCACAATATCATGCCATACTGGGTCGTCCGGCCTTCGCCAGATTCATGGCAGTGCCCCATTACGCCTACCTCCTGCTCAAGATGCCGGGACCAAAGGGTGTCATCACGGTGAAAGGCGACTTCGACCGGTCTGATAGCTGCGACCGCGAGTTCAGCAGGATTTCTGAGTTCTTTGGGATGGACGAGCACCTTGCGATGATGGCAGTCGACAACGACAGGACTCTGTTTCCACCACGGAAGAAATCATCCAAGGAATCTGCATTCAACGCAAGTGACGACACAAGGGCCCATCAGGTACACCCGACGGACGCCGACAAGACGGTCAGGGTGTCATCAAGCCTGACTAGCGCATAGGAAAGCGCGCTCGTCGAGTTACTGCGCGAGAACTGGAAGATATTCGCCTGGCAACCTTCTGACATGCCAGGTGTACCAAGGGAACTCGTCGAGCACTCCTTACGCGTCCGTAAAGACGCTAGACCAGTCAAGCAGACCTTGAGACGCTTCGCGGGTCCTAAGAGAGATGCTATCAGCAAGGAGATCGACCGGCTGCTTCACGCCGGATTCATTCGGGAAATAAAGGATTCAGAGTGGGTAGCAAACCCAGTACTAGTGGAAAAGAAGAAGACGAAGAAACTCCGCATGTGCGTCGACTTCACCGCCATCAACAAATGCTGCCCCAAGGATCACTTTCCGCTCCCGCGGATTGATCAGATCGTCGATTCGACTGCAGGCTGTGCACGCCTATCCTTCCTGGATGCCTACTCTGGGTACCAGCAGATCAGGATGAAAGTCGAGGACCAGGAGAAGACGGCGTTCATCACACCACACGGTGTATTCTGTTACCAGATGATGCCCTTCGGGTTGAAGAACGCTGGAGCCACATACCAGCGCACGATGCAGGCCTGCTTGAAGGAGCTCATAGGACAGATCGTCCAGGTCTACGTCGATGACATAGTCGTCACCACCCGCACAGAGGACAGCCTCATCGACGACCTCCGCAAGGTCTTCGATGCGCTTAACGAGTACCAGATCAAGTTAAACCCAGAAAAGTGCGTCTTCGGCGTCCCAGCCGGAGAACTACTGGGGTACCTTGTCTCTGCGAGAGGAATCAAAGCCAACCCTGAGAAGGTGCAGAACATACTCGACATGCCTGCACCGACCAAACTTCATGAAGTACAACGCCTAGCCGGCAGAGTCGCAGCACTCAGTCGGTTTATTAGTAAGTTGGGAGAAAAGGCCCTGCCCTTCTACCAACTGATGAAAAAGGCAGACAAGTTCGAGTGGACAGAGGAGGCACAAGATGCATTCGACAAGCTGAAGCAGACCCTCACAACCCCTCCAGTGCTGGTGGCACCACATGAGAACGAGCCACTGTACCTATATGTGGCAGCCACGAACAGGGTGGTCAGTACCGTACTCGTAGTCGAGCGGGAGGAAGAGGGAAAGAGTCACCCTATTCAGCGACCTATGTATTACCTCAGCGAGGTGCTAACTGATTCCAAGCAGCGATACCCGCACTACCAGAAGCTGGCATACGGAGTCTTCATGACGTCCAGGAAGGTGGTCCACTATTTCTCCGAACACCCGATCACGGTGGTAAGCTCCTCTGCCCTATCCGACATCCTCACTAACCCAGCCGCGACAGGAAGAGTCGCCAAGTGGGTTGTCGAGTTAGGGCCATGGGGGCTGAAGTACGCACACCCGAAGGCAATCAAGGCCCAGGTCCTCCCAGAGTTCACCACAGAGTGGATAGAAGCACAATTGCCCGACGAGCCCGACTTGTCCAATGCATGGACAATGTATTTTGATGGATCCAAGAAATTCAACTCAGCCGGAGCAGGAGTCGTGCTCATTTCACCTAAAGGCGACAAGCTGAAGTACGTGCTGCAGATGAAGTTCCCAACTCCTTGTAACGCCCCGACCCCGGAATTATACAGAGAGGCTATGTAGTCAACACAACCATCAATGTATAAAACAAAGATCGAGACTTGTGGAACAGAACTGGCACAAAGCATGACTCTACGACACAAAACATTTATATAGCAACTCATATAACGAGAAGAATACAAATATTACAAACAAAAGGATCACAGATCCAACAATTCAACAAGCGGAAGCGGGTAGTGTTGTCTAACAACAAGAAGCAAATATATGGCCTAAGAGGCCTACAATAAACATCACCCAAGCCAGCTTGTTCCACGGTCCCAAGCTGCCACCTGGGAACCCCAGACTAGTAGTCGACGTCAACGAAGAAACCACCTAGTCGCTCGGCGTCGTCCTCCTCTGAAATACAAAATCATAGAGGCAGCAAAGAGAGACTGAGTACGATGTACTCGCAAGTTTAGTAGGGCGATATAGGCCCAATGACTGACGGAGGCTCTAAAGCTGTATAATGTAGTCCTTTTGCATAAAGCTAAATTTCATAAACCAAAACATAAATGACACAAGGCATTCGTCTACTCAGAATATTTTTATAAATGGGGTAAGAGAGTAAGCATTTGTCATCTTCGGTTCTCGACGAACCTACTCATAACCATCACCACTCATCTCACACAAAGGCACTCCCTCGACTCACCCTCGAGGAAATGAACCTTTATCACAAGTTTATTATGCAACCTCTAGCTGCCATATCAATTAGGTTAACGTTATCTATGAGCTAATGCGCCTTTCCCAAGAGTTTGTCCATAACCGTGGACACGGCTTTTCGAAAAGATTTACCCTGCAGGGGTGTACTATTTTACCCATTGGTACCGTCCGACTCACCTAATTGACCCTCTTCCGGGGAAGGCCGGCAAGCAGGCGCAGTTAGACCTTTACAAAGCATGAGACTTACTCAAGGGCCATCAGTGGCGGAAGGACAGGTTCAGCGCTCCCAGCGCCCTGCCCCACCGTCACATCCTACACACCACCATCATCGTTTCCTTTTTCCACCAACACCACACACGCGCAAATGGAAATAGCAAACTAGAGGACCCTTGACAAGCCCCTCACAGGTTATTCGGTCAAAGGGGGTTCCATATGCCCCCACCTCCGGGAGCACGCTCGTTTTCTTGGTTCCAGCTAAAAGCACGTTCATCCTAGGCGGCAAGAATGAGGCAAACCACCCTCCCCGAGGGCAACTCATCCCAGCCTTCTTAGCATTTTAATTAAGCATCTCCATTATCCACCATGACCGAAATATTCCATCAATAACAACAATTATGGAATTAATAACGGACATAAAGCATCTATTAAGCATGGCTAATCATAGCTGAGCATATGAGTACATCAATATAACTTTATCTCGGCCAACACTTCAACCCTAGGGTTCATAGGTAGGGATACATGTGATTGGCTCGGGGAAAAACATGCAATCATAGGATTCTCTATATTATACCAAAAGACATTTGAACCGCATGCAATATTATGGTGGATAAAATAATTTGATAAAAGCATAGGATGCTAGATGCCAAGAAGGTTAGGTTATCTCTTGCCTTGCTGCCCGGGCGTGAAGTATTGATCGTCGGGGTAGGTAGAGAGACCCTCGACTCCGGAATCTATCGATACCCAAAAGAGAAATACAAAGAACACATAAATCACACGAACTCAAGATGCAATGCTCAAGCACATTATGATATGTTAAATTGATGCATTGATATTACCATTTAATTTAGTTAACAAATTAAATGGAGTTCCAAATAATTAGTGCAATTATTTCGACACGACTCCATATTTATCTTAATGTCCACAATTGGCATAAATTATTAAATTATTAGAGAAGTGGCTCAATATGCATGAACATGACATGAAACGGATAGGGTTAGTCATTCCGATCATTTTGGTACTTTATTTGAAATTTTCGGAGCACCGATGAATAAATAGCAAATTAATTAATTAATTGAATTTAATTCCTTTAATCAAATTATGAGTAACATCAAATAAAAGTTTGCGATCATGATGTGATGAGTGCATGGTTTGATAGCATTTGACATGTGGATCACTTTGATATTTAATTCATAAATTTTGGACAATTATTTAATAAGTTGTGAATTTTCCTAATTTGGTAATATTTAACCCATTTTAGGAATTCTTAAATAGCCAAAAGAAATAAAATCCAAAAGAAGGTTACAATGATTCCAATTGGTGGAGTTTGTTTTACTGAACATTTTGAAATTTGGTTCGTCGAATTTGATGCATTTTTCAAATAGTTATCGAATATATAAACTTGTTTTCACAATAAAAAGGAAACCAAAAAAAAATGCCCAGACGGGCCGGCCTCAAGCCGGCCAGGCCGGGAAAAAGGCCGGGTGAGTGGCCGAGTGAACCGGCCTTTGGCCGGCCCAAATCGAGCCCAGGCCGGGTACCCAGGCCGGGCAACAGCCCGAGCCATCCGGCCTCAAATCGGTCTGGCCGGGTCCTGGCCGGGCGCACGGGCAACGGAGGGGCGGCGACGCCGGTGGGTCAACGGCGGCGAGGAGGGGATGCAGGGGTGCGGGAGGAGGGCTAAAAGAAGAGGGCCTCACCAGGAACTGGTGACGAGGTTGGTTTCGGCGGGGAGAGGCCGGAGACGCCAGAATCGTGGCCGGCGGCGACGGCCGAGGTAGTTGATGCCGGGGACGAATTCGTCGGGGACGAGGCGACTCGGCTCGATTCCTTGCTCCAGAAGGGGGAAGAGGGTGCGGCGGAGCCACCGGTGGCGTCGGCTTGTCCCGGGGACCTCCAGAGCACGGCGAATCGATGGCGACGGCGTCGGCACCGCGGAGGGCAGCGCGGGGAAAGCAGAGGTGGCGTCGATCCGGAATTTCAGGGAGAAACGAGGAGAGAGGAATGAGGGGAGCAGGTGAGCGACGACTCGGCCTCCATAGTCGTCCAGGGGCCACGCATCGGTGCGGCCATGGCCGGCAGGACGGCATGGCGACGGCCACTGTGGCCACAGTGTGGAGAAGAAAGTGTTCTTCACGAAAACCCCCCCGGCACAAAAATTTTAATTGCAAAGAGGTCCCTCCAGCGACTTTATCGATTTAAAAGAGGTGCTTCAGCATTTTGTAAAAATCCACAAAATTTCATGTGGCCTTCCCTTGTCCTTTAGATGCTCCACAAAAAGTTTGGTGCCAAAATAAAAAGTTTGAACCACCTTTGTTCACAGGTTTTCAATATAGTTAATTTTGATAAATACAAAAGGTATTTATTTGGAGCAATTATATATTTCCAAAAATAATAGAAATACTTATGGATGCTCATTCAGTAATATTGAAGCACCCCATATTCTTACGTTGTATTTTTGGAAAAACTTAACTTGGTTCCAACAACGGAAATTGAAAGAACCAAATTGACTTCTCAATTGACAAAGTTGGAAAAAGAGAATTGGGGATAAGAAGTAAATTTGGAATTTCCGAAACAATTTGGAAGTTCAAGAATTAAAGTATTTTGCCAGCTGGAGCTTTGCATTTGGTTTGGCCATTTTGGCAATGCATTTAGTTTGGAAAGAAAGTGAGGAAGGGTTTTGCTTCCCTAGCCTTTAATTTGCAAGTGTTGCTTTATTTTAGTTTAGCAAAACTTAGATGGATGCCATGATGCAATGCAACACAAAAAGCGAAAATTTGGCCCATATTTTAGAGTACCAAATCCGGGCTGTTACACTCCTTCCAACAACGAAGCAGAGTACGAAGCCCTGATCCACGGCATGCGGATGGCCCAGAACTGCGGAGCCACTCGCCTCATGATCTACGGTGACTCCTATCTGGTTGTGCAGCAAACCATGAAGCAGTGTGATGCCATCGCTGACAACATGATAGCCTACAGGGAGCTGTACAACCAACTAGAAGGCCTCTTCGACGGCTGTGAACTGCGGCACATCGGCCGCGAAAGCAACGAAGAAGCTGACGTCCTGGCCAACCTAGGTTCGGATCGAGCTCCGGTGCCACCCGGAGTCTTTCTCGAGTGCATCACACAGCGCTCAATCAAGGTCCGGCCCCCGCCAGGACCCTCTACATCGGCAGCAAGCACCGCCAACCCGCCAAGCACGGAGAAGGAGGTCATGGAGATAATGCTGGTCGAGCCCACATGGACAAACCCGTATCTGGCCTACATGCTGCACCAGCGGCTGCCGGAGAATCCAGTCGAAGCCAAGCGCATCGTTCGCCGTTCCAAAGGCTTCACCATCATCAACGGCGAGCTCTACAAGAGAAGCATCTTAGGAGTCCTCCAAAGGTGCATCGATCCAGCCGACGGCCAAGCAATCTTACTCGACATCCACGCCGGCATATGCGGGCACCACGCAAGCAGTCGAGCACTGGTGGCCAAGGCCTTGCGAGCAGGGTTCTACTGGCCCACCGCAATGCAAGACGCAGAAGAACTGGTCAAAAAATGCGTTGGCTGTCAGGAGTTCGCTAACAAGCCGCATGCACCAGCGTCGGCACTGAAGACAATACCACTCGCGTGGCCCTTCGCGCAATGGGGGCTCGACATGGTAGGTCCCTTCAAGAAATCCTCCCCAGGCGGGCACACTCACCTCCTGGTGGCAGTCGACAAGTTCACGAAGTGGATTGAGGCGGTCCCAATCACAAGCTCAACCGCAACCTCAGCGGTCAACTTCATCAGGTCAATCATATTCAGGTTCGGTGTGCCACACGGCATCATCACCGACAACGGGACGAACTTCACAGCCAAAGAATTCGGGGATTTCTGCTCTGAACAAGGTGTCAAGCTCAGCTATGCATCCGTCTCGCACCCGCAGTCCAATGGGCAAGTCGAGAAAGCCAACGGCCTAGTCAGCAAAGGCATCAAGAAGCGCCTGCGAGTACCATTGAAGCGAGCCGCAGGAGCCTGGGTGGAGGAGTTACCAAGCGTGCTGTGGAGCCTACGCACCACGCCAAACAGATCTACCCAGTATACACCATTCTTCATGGTGTACGGTGCCGAAGCAGTCCTACCCTGCGACATCAAATTTGACGCTCCACGAGTGGTGGCATACGACGGGTCTGACGCTGAAGAAGCACTTGAAGATGATGTGGATGTCCTGGATGAAGCACGCGACATCGCCCTCAGCCGCACAGCCGTGTACCAACAAGACCTGCGCAACTACCACGGTCGGCGACTGCGGCCTAGAGCATTCGTCCCAGGGGACCTGGTTCTCCGGCTCAAGCAGAAGAAGGTGCACAAACTCGCCTCCCCATGGGAGGGGCCATACATTGTGACAGAGGCAATCGGCAACGGAGCTTACCGCCTGAAGGACTCGAAGACAGGGACAGTCTGCAGCAATCCGTGGAACGTGGCACAGTTACGCCGCTTCTACGCCTGATCAACCCCAGCTTGTAAGCTTCACCTTGTTAAGTAGCAGCAGGTTTCTTACGCACTCTTTCCCTCGCCAGGGTACCTAAGGGGACTGGAAGGGTTTTAACGAGGCGGCCTGTTTGCGAGAATCAATAAAGATATTTGAAGGGAAAGACTTGTCATTTCTTCCTTTGCGAGCAATCAACCTAAATCCTAGGCCGCCACTCGAACCACTCGGGGGCTCGCGCCATACAGGTCTAAGTCTAGCCTAGGCCGCCACTCGAATCACTCGGGGGCTGCGCCACACAGGCATAACTCGAAAATCCTAGGCCGCCACTCGAACCACTCGGGGGCTCGCGCCATACAGGTCTAAGTCTAGCCTAGGCCGCCACTCGAATCACTCGGGGGCTGCGCCACACAGGCATAACTCGAAAATCCTAGGCCGCCACTCGAACCACTCGGGGGCTCGCGCCATACAGGTCTAAGTCCAGCCTAGGCCGCCACTCGAATCACTCGGGGGCTGCGCCACACAGGCATAACTCGAAAATCCTAGGCCGCCACTCGAACCACTCGGGGGCTCGCGCCATACAGGTCTAAGTCTAGCCTAGGCCGCCACTCGAATCACTTGGGGGCTGCGCCACACAGGCATAACTCGAAAATCCTAGGCCGCCACTCGAACCACTCGGGGGCTCACGCCATACAGGTCTAAGTCTAGCCTAGGCCGCCACTTGAATCACTCGGGGGCTGCGCCACACAGGCATAACTCGAAAATCCTAGGCCGCCACTCGAACCACTCGGGGGCTCGCGCCATACAGGTCTAAGTCCAGCCTAGGCCGCCACTCGAATCACTCGGGGGCTGCGCCGCACAGGCATAACTCGAAAATCCTAGGCCGCCACTCGAATCACTCGGGGGCTTGCGCCATACAGGTCAAAGTACAGCCTTGGCCGCCACTCGAATCACTCGGGGGCTGCGCCACACAGGCATAACCCGAAAATCCTAGGCCGCCACTCGAACCACTCGGGGGCTCGCGCCATGCAGGTCTGCGTCCAGCCTAGGCCGCCACTCGAATCACTCGGGGGCTGCGCCGCACAGGCATAACTCAAAAACCCTAGGCCGCCACTCGATTCACTCGGGGGCTCGCGCCATACAGGTCTACGAGTGCAAAATCACACATTATACATCACATAGGCATACATACATGCATATTTATGTTACAAGCTAACATCATACAACAAACTGCTATTCTTAGTCGACAGGCTCTTCCTTTGGTGCATCCAGTGGCCCTACACGTCGCTCTGTATGATTCAGGACCTGTTGCATCACCTGACGTGCGGCCTCAAGGGATTCAGCATAATCAACATCTCTAGGCAAGCCATCAAGTATTCTGTCCAAGGGAACATGAGGTCGATGCAGTCGAACATAGGCAAACGCCGTGTTGGCCCCGGCAACAAGTTGACCGAAGACGACCCCCTTCAACGCCCTGCTACTGCGGAACCTCTCCAACAGCGCGGGCAACCCTTCCGGCTGCTCATCAAGGGGGAAGAACACTTTGTTGATTTGCCAGAGTGCTTTCCTGCAACCTTCAAGAATCAACGCAGCCCGCCAGGTGCGATCCAGCATCCGCGCGAGTACACGGCCCTCTTCCTTATGTACCAAGAATTGACGAGCTTCGACCGAGCTACCGGTGGCTTCCACCTCCACGCGCTCGTTCACTCGAGTGTTCTCGGCTTGCCAGTCGGGGTTAACAACTGCAATTAACGGGTCAAGATGCAGAACAACATAAGCATGAAGAAATCAAAGCGAAGCAGCTAGAGTCCAACCTTGCAGCTGTCGACATATCAGATCAATTTGGTCAAGTAGGAACCGTTCGCGCTGATTGAACGGCCCAGCGGAACGCACCTTGAGGCGTTCAAGCTCCACTTCAGCTATCCGCAGCTTCGACTCAAGTTCAACGATCTTGTTCCTCATATAGTTAAACACCCGCTGGTCGTTCACGCTTCGTGTGGAAGTTGGACCAGCTGGGTGCTGTTGGCGAGCGAGCACAGCAGAAGAGGCACCCTCACCCTCATTCACACAGGCGGCCTCGGCGACTTCAGGAGCAGCATTTTCATCCGGCTGCCAAGTCATGTGGTGTCAAACAGAAGCCATATTCATTATAGCAAAAGACTCGACAAGGTACATTCACATGAAGGAATCAGAAAATGCATTGGTAAAAAGACTTCATCAAGTTCACTACAAAAGGCGAATCAAAAGGGAACCCTACTACACAGACTACACTGCAGACTCCGACTGCGAGCGACTCTTCTTGGAGGCTAACTCTGCAGCCCTGGCAAGCTTCTTCTCAAAGGTATCAATTAGCTTAACAGCTAACTGACTCGCTTTCGCCTTGACGCTGTTTAGCGACTTGGTCTTGCCATCGGGCTTTCGAGGAAAGTCGCTGACAACTGCCTCGAAGTCGCATGCAACCTCATGACCAAGCAAAAGCCGGAAAGTGAACTCTGAGCCACGTACCGTCTGAGCACGCGTGTAGTCCGCTAAGGTGGTCGCCTCGCCTTCAAACGGGGCCGCAAGTCCATCAACATCAGCCGGCAACGCCTGGTTGGGGAAGATGCCCCGATGCACACTTGCCAGGGCATCTTTCGACTTCTGCAGCGCCGCTGAAGATTGCTGCAGTGCAGTCGAAGCATACGCATGGGCGCGGTCAACGAAGCCAACAGCCGTCTCCAGGTCGATACTCTCACTCCAGCATACCCTCCTCCTTCTCCATGCGCATGAAGGACTTGGCTCCCTCCAGCAGCTGGCGACAAAAAGGTTGTGCAAAGGAGCAAAAGCGTCAATCTGTGCCCGACTATCCTAGTCACGCACATCTTCGGGGGCTACTCCCATCAGGAGCGCTGTTCGCGCACCCGACACAAGAATCTGCAAGGTCAAGACAGAATACACTTACGTGCCCAAGCAGCTCAGCATACACTGCAGTGGTATCAGCAGCTCTTTCTGGCCCCTTGGAGGTTGACGTCTTCAACGTCAAGGGATTCTTGGCCTCAGGCGCCTCTTCGGGTGTCCCAGTGGTTCGCTCCGGGACAGCCGCGGACTGATGTTCCTCTTCTTGAGGCGAAGAGCCATCTCCACCAGTGTGATGGCTGTGTAAAGAAGCAAAACTTCAGAAAAGCGTCCAAGGAGTCGAAAGAAGAACAAAGACAAAAAGGCGTACTCGCAGAGGCTTACCTGTCGACATCTTCATCCTCGCTGCTCATGGGAGGAGATGCCATCCCCCCAAACCCAGCGGGCGGCGCTGAATTCAGTGGAGACACGGACAGCGGATCTACCGGCTCACTCACATCGGAGGATGAGTCGCGGGCTTCCTTGTCCTCCGCAACCACTTCCTTCAAAGGTGACGACCCTGAGGTGGAGTCGACATTCTTTCGTCTTAGCCGCTTCCGCAGCGGCTCTTCGTCTTCATCATCCTCTTCCACTTCCTCATTCGGCGAGTGGGCAGAAGGGAGTTCATCTTCATCGTCGTCCTGCTCGACGACCGTGGCCTCGTCGTGAGGTCCATTCTCCATCAGCGGAGGAAGGCTCACATAAGCCCTTCGATCCTGACGAGCAGCGAAGAGAAAAGCGAGTCAAGAAAAACAGTCGACTGAAGCAAAGCAAAGAGAGTTCAAGGTGCTTACCTCAGGCACGGGATTGTTTGGCCCGTATGGTTCGACCGGGCAGTTAACGTTGCACGGATCGGCGGCCCGAAGGCTGGTGATGTTCTTCACCTTAGTCGCGATCTGTGCGTCATCAAGCGAGGTGTCGACTGCAAGCTCCCACATTGGCTCGCGTCGACGCAGCGGCTGCACCTTCAGCTTGTGGAAAGTCGCGATAAGGTGAATGCCACCTGTCTCGCGTCCGAGTGTCGTCAGCAACCCGCGGAGCAGCGCCAGCAGTGGCTTGGTCGACTCCTTGTCCTCCTTTGACAGAGGGTGCGACCAGGCCTTGGTCCTTCGCAGAGGTCGATCAGCGGCGAACTCAGGAAGGCCTTCTTGGTCCCACTTGATGTAGAACCATTTCTTCCGCCAGTTCTGGACGGAGTCAGACTTCTTCAGCTGGAAGAAGCACGTGTCGCCGCGCAGCTGGATTCCGAAGCCGCCCACGGGGAACGTCTGCTTCGACCGCCCCACCATCCGTCGCACCATGAAGAGCGACTTCCACAGGTTCCAGTTGGGTGCGATCCCCAAAAAGCACTCGCATAACACAATAAAACTCGCAATGTTCAATACGCTGTTGGGATTCAGATCATGGATCTGAATCCCATAGGCGTAAAGAAGACCACGAACAAAATCGTGGATGGGGAACCCGAAGCCCCGTGGAAGGAATTCCACGAAGCACACGCGCTCCCCATCGCGAGGAGAGGGGATCACATCCTTACCGGGGGCGCGCGTCGTCGCCGTGCTCGTCGGCGGCAGCAATCCTTGTTCGCGGAGGGTGTCCAGCTCCACCGCCTTCACGGACGATTTCCCCCAGTCGCCCTCCAACTTCTTCATGCCGGCGTCGTCGCCGGCGGCGGAGCCTTCCGCTCCCTTCACCCTCTTCTGGCCCATGGTGCTAGCGGGGGAGGAGAGAGTTTCTGGTGAACTGGGCGCAAGGGCAGCAATGGAGGAACAGCACTGGAGGAGAAAGCAGAGGAGATGGCGGCGAAATGAGAAAGGCGTGAACTATTCCCCACCGCGGTGAAAATTATGTACCACGGGGTCAGTTCATCCTGGCCGTCCTCCACGACGCGGCAAATTCGAGGAAACATCCGGCCGTCCACGTGTCGCGCGGAGATAGCAACCGTCGCCGGCCACGCCGCCCACTACGCGCGGGAATCGAGGCGCCATCATCATACCACGAAAATTTCGCGCCCAACGGTCAGAACAGTCAATACTGACACCGGGACCACTCTGTTACGTCCCATCGGATGCAGAGCACGCCGAAAACGTCAGCCCTGACGTCATCAGCGGAGGCGTGTCAAGTAAGCTAACAGGCTGATGGAGCACCCGGACAGTTTTTCGAGTGCAACAAGGAACAGTCAGCTCTGAGAGCTGAGTCGACTCAATAAACCATTCGAGTGAGACAAGTACATAGTAAGCTTTACAAAAGCTGATGACACCCGAATTCATCATTCGAGTGGACTCCAACCAGTAAGCTTTCAGAGCTGAGTTTAAGTCGATTCCGTAGGCCATCAAGGCTGAGTACAAAGTAAGTCGAGCAAGGCCAGTTTTTGACTTGGGCATTTCGAGTCATCTTTTTTACTCCCATCGGGAGCGGGCTTTTCGACTGAAGAAAAATTGAGTTTAACCTCAATTGCAAGCAATTCAGCTTAATCTCGGGGGCTACTCCCATCGGGAGCGCTGTTCGCGCACCCGATGACTAAGGACAACGACAGTCGAAAGCTGGCGAGTCAAGAAGATCATGAAGCGCACTCGATTATTCAAGACAGTAGCAGCCGAAGATTGGCTCGTGAAGGAGTCAGGTGGCGTGCCTGGAGGAAGGAGTCCTTTACTCGACTCTGCGATTCGACTAAGCACTCGGGGGCTACTGTCGTGGGGCTACCTTTCGGGTACCCCACGGTGGTAGTACCTGGGTCACGCCACAGGAGGCCCATGAAGTGTACCATGTGGCCCAAGTAGCCGGGGAAGCCGGTGATGATCTTCCTTATTTTGTAACGTGCAATCCGTACCGTCCACCCGAGACCTGGCCTGTGATATAAAGGCCAGGAGGGTGCGTCGTCTAGGTCAAGCAAGCAGCACACAAACCCTAGCGGGATTGCATCTCGCCATTGTAGCCACCTTGATAATTCCATACAAGCAGGAGTAGGTCTTTACCTCACCTCGAGGGGCCGAACCTGGGTAAACTCGCCCCCTGTTAGCCGTCTTAGCCACCAACGTTCATACTCTCTCCCCCTAAATCAACCCGGGGTACACAACCTTGGGATTTGCCGAGTCCACTACTCGTCAATTACCCCCCTTACAATAATAAGTTTCCTAAACTACCTCAAACAATACTACTACCCCATAGGACAAGTAAGTTGTATCGTAAAAGAGACCATTTGAGAAGGATCACTGATCTGTTAGAGCATCTCCAAGAGTTTGCCAAATCAACTTGGCATCCACAATATTTTTTGGTAAAACAAGAAAAAATGACCTCCAACAATTTGGCATCCCAACTTAGCATTTTTTCCAACTTGGCATATTTCCTCCCTCAATGTGTAAATATGCCAACTTGCCATCGCGATCTCCTCGTGAGGATCTGTTCCGCCCGGTCACAAAAATTGCTTGTGGGCCTTCTTTTTTGGGTTTTGGCAAGTTAAAAATAGCAAACTCTTGGACATGGGCTCTTTTTTTTACTTGGCATATTGTTTTGGGAGTTGGCAAAACACTTGATTTGCCAAGTAAAAGATAGCAAACTCTTGGAGATGCATATAATCAGATACATGCCTCCTAGCTAACCAACAAAAACCGTTACATGACAACTGGTCATATATTATTGTTCAATGATTACATTCCATGGAACCCGGCAAACACTGCTTTTGAATTTTGCCGACGCTTTAGGATGAAAAGGGCAGTGTTCATGGAAATCATGCATGGTGTTCAGAAATGTGGTGACTACTTCGATTTAAAGAAAGATTGCACCGGGCTTCTTGGGTTCTCATCCATTCCGAAATGCACGGCTGCTATCTGATGTCTTGCATATTGAGTTCCCGTAGATTCATTGGATGACTAGCTCCGTATGTCTGAATTCACAGCCGTTGAAACTACATACAGGTTTTGCAAGGCGGAGGTGGCAGTGTTTCGAGAGACCTATCTAAATTCAGCAGACACGGCTCAGTTCATGGCACAAGGCCAAGCGAGAGGAATTCTAGGGAGCATCGATTGCATGTATTTAAGATGAAAGAATCACCCATTCGCTTGACAGAGGATGTATAAAGGAGGACATCATGGAGCGTGTGGTGTTGTACTTGAGGCAGTGACAAATTATGATCTATGGATTTGGCGTGCAGTTTCTGGCATGACCGGTTCTCGCAATGACATCAACGTGCTGCAACGCTTTCCGATATTTTTCTAGAGTTGCTGAAGGGCAAGTTTTGAAGTGCAACTATGTGATGAACGCTCACCGGTACGACAAGGGGTAGTAGGGTACTACCTAAGGAATGACATCTATCCTAAATGGCGTACATTTATGAGGACGATCCGCAAACCTATTTGTAAGGCAAAATGCCATTTTGCAAAGAGACAAGAGAGTGTTTGGAAAGATGTGGAACGAGCAATCGATGTGTTCCAAGCCCAATTTTTGGTCGTCGGATACCCTTCTCTATCATGATCGCTAGATCAAATGTGCGATGTCATGAATTATCATGCACAACATGATTATCGAAAGTGAGCGAGATGTGAGAATGGTGTTCAATGAGCCGTTTGATGACTAGTACGGCTCTCTTGCCGTTCCATAGCAGGACGTGTCGATCAAGATGCAATAAGTTTTATGTGATTTTAGATGGAAATATGAAATATTGATAAAAAACATGATCAAAATGGATGGGGACGCCCGCTGGAGCATTACCCCCATTGTGCCTGACATGTGTCTGGCAACCCCAAAGCGGACAGATGTCCGGAGGTGCCGATTTTTTTTTGGTGGGTGCCAGTGTACATGCTCTAAAACGCGAATGTGGAGCCTCCTATAGCTTTTTTTTTTCATCATAGCCTCCATAAACGAGTAAGATATTCAGAGGTTTGGCCCTTTTATTAGGGCTTGTCTTAGAGATGCTCTTAGTTTGCATTGATACGTGTCGTCCAACTTTTTATTTTATTTTCTGTTAGTGCATTAGTTGACTCTGTGACGATATATATTTCCTCGAAATAGGCTTTCGCCCCGCTATATTAATATAGCAACCAACCGATACAACTGATGGGGCCACAGCACATCCAAGACCAAAAGATAAAAGAAGAGAAAAAAAGAAAAGAAAACAATGCCGACGACGGCAGATCAACAGAACTAAAGTGGCTCGCCACCGCTGCGCCCGCCGAACAAGTTCCACCACGCTCCTAAAGTTCCAAATCGTCGCGTACCAAGCAACACCTTTAATAAGGACTGCGACGATGACGACGCTGCTGCCCGGCCATGGCCTAGGGTTTCCCCGTACGCAGGGGTGAGTGGGGAAGGGGTGCAGCCGATCCTTGGAGCAGAGCAAAATGTAGCGACACGGTGCTTCAGTTAACTGCCGCCGCCGCCGGCAGTACGTACGTGCATCTTCCGACCGACCGACCTCTCTTGCCACAGTGGGCGGCGCTGCTCGATCGAGATCGACTGCCGTCGTTCGTCTTCTTCTCTTCTCACGTCCGTATGTTCCCTCACTCCCGTTGCATATATATACTATATTGTCCCGACCGGCCGGGCGTGACGGCCGCCAAAAGCTCCATGCGTGGATCGCCGGCCACTGTGCGTGCATGATCGCCCAGCCTCATCCCCGTTCGTCGGGCTTGCCGGCGGCAGCTACCTTCACCGGTTCAGGCAGGCGCGCGCGCAACGGATGCAGACCAGGGGGCGCGCCTGATCCGGCGAGGCTGCCGGCCGGCCGGAGTGTCCCCGGCCGACAAGCATGGAACGGATGACGTCGGTCTTGCGTGACGGCCGGCTAAAATTACCTCGCCGTACGGCCGGTTGGTCGGGACAGAGTTATGCTTGATGCTCGTACGTGCGTGCGTGCACAGTGGGCCGAGGGAACATGGTGACGCACGGCCGGCCGACGATGGAGACCTTCCGTACATGCCTGCCCCGCCGCCCGGACTGCCCGCCCGACGATGGACACCAGGTGACGCACGGCCGGAAGTACTGCCCGCCCGAGCCCGACGATGGATGGATGGAGACCTATCGTACTGTGGCCCGGCCGACAGACAAGCTAGGGCATTGCATCGCAACCGGCCGTGAATCTCGCGCGCTGGCGCCGCACGGCCGGACCGTGCTGCATCGATGCGCCGTGCGAAATTAAGTTGTTGCATTCAATTCTACTGCTAGTGGAAGTGGAGTAATTAAACGACAAATTAATCGATGCAAGGCAAGCATGGAGTACGGTAATAGTAATGGAGTGGTGGTAGTAGAGCGAGAGTAGAGTAGTACTACTGTAGCTAGCTAGGACACGACGCTGAATTTTTTTTTTAAATATTACACGAAAATTATTTAATTCCGGTAATGTTGCGCAAAAATTTTTTTTTTCAAAAATAGAATCCAGTCGGCATAGCCGAAGCCGACTGGTACTAATCGGTTTAGGCGTGGACGAGTACCGCTAATCGTCTTAGGCAAAAACGAGTACGGGTGGTTGTCGTTTTCGGCGAAGCCGACAACGAGATTCTGCATGGCCATGCACACGTCGCGTCGCGTCGCGTCGGCGGCGAGCTGTCGTCCTTGGCCACGCCGATAAGAGGTCCTGTCGGCTTCGGCGATGCCGACAAGGGGCGGCAGAGCATCTCCCAGCTCCTTTCCTTTCCGTCGCTTCCTCTCTTCTCTCCTCTCTTCCTTCTCTTCCTCTCTTTCTTCCTCTCTTCCTCTCTTTCTTCCTCTCTAGCTAGCTCATACGAGTTCTTGCTTCCTCTCTACACTATCCACACAAACCAAATTAAACAAGCGATTTAGACCAACAATCTTCACATTTGCCACCATAAATCGGTGCTAGAAGGTTGAGGGAGGCAAGGGCAACTCCGATCTCATGATGGGATAGCTTGTGGTGGTGGTGGTGAAGGTTGGCGGGTGGTGGTGATGGTTGGTGGGTGCTGGTGGTGGTGATGGTGGTGGTGGTGTTGGAGGGCTGTGTGGTGGTGCTGCTCGCGTTGGTGCGCCCTTGATTAGAGAACGCCGGACGCCGTCGCCTCTCACGCTTCAACGGTATAATTCGATTTATCAAAATTATAGTGTTATAGTTCTTACATTTATGAACATGTGTTATTCAAAAATAGTTTGTGACGTTAGTAAAATTTGTAGCTATATTTATAGATTGATTAGAAAAATTTATTTATGCGGAATAATATAGACGGTAGAAAAATAGTTTGTGACGGTAGTAAAAATTGTAGCTATATTTATAGGTTAATGAAAGAGAAGATGTAGGTAAATTTTTTTTAAAATTTATTTGTACGGAATAATATAAACGATGGAAAAATAATATGTGTAGTGATGGAGGGAATGTTTGTATTAAAATGGATGTATGTCTAAATTTGAATTAAGTGTGTTTGAATGTTTATATTTTTACTAAATGTGGGATTCTAATATGTGTAGTGATGGAGGGAATGTGGTTGCTTGATGCTAGAATTGATAGTGAGCACCGTGCTAAGCTATTAGAGGGGAATCCAAAGAAACTTAAGCCCCTAATCACTCGCACGCCTAAGGAAAACTGGAGGATTCACCCAGAGTGGGTACAGAGGTATTGGTCCTATTTATTTATTTTACGCACACATGTTTCCTTGTTTTATATTACTGTGCTAAATTAGATTGTTATGTTTTCTTATATTACTTTCTTACTTTTATATACGCAGGTTGAAATGGGCTGGGCTCTTACCTTTCGCGCGTCTAGTAGAGGCAACTGAAAACTCTGCGCGTATGACGATGGACGGATCTTTACTCAGCTGTTTGGTGGACCGATGGAGGCCGGAGACCCACACGTTCCACTTTCGCTGGGGAGAGATGGCGCCTACTCTACAGGATGTATCATACTTGCTAGGTTTACCTTTGGCGGGTCAGCCTGTTGGTCCTTTGGAGGCACCAATGAATTGGGAGGCCGATTTGATAGACCGCTTCGAGGGTATTTTTGACGGTGCTCCAGCTTTACAGGCGGATTCTCACGGACCTAAGCTTGATTGGTTGATTGCCTTTCAGGTTAGTTCATGTATCTCATAATCTGTTATTTCCCATTTGTTGTTGTACTAATAATTATTTTACCATGATTATAGGTCCACAAGTTTCCAGAGTATCCAAATGATTTGGAACCGATACAACTCAATCGCAGTTTGGAGGCATACATCATGTGGCTTCTTGGTAAGGTCATGTTCACCGAGAACCATGTCGACACTATTACCGCGCGCTACCTCCCTATCGCCCGGGAGATCGCTGATGCTACTGAGCCGGCGCACGTAAGACAGAGGAGTTGGGGTTCCGCTGTCTTAGCGGCTACGTACCGAGCTATGTGCAACGCTTGCATGTTGCATTCAGGTAAGTCAGCCATTCTCGGATGCCCCCTATTTCTGCAGCTCTGGTCGTGGGAGAGGTTCTCTATAGGACGGCCAACCATATCTGAAGAGCCTTTCCCATTGTGGGAGATCTTTGACGGTGACAACATCGACAAGCCGACTATTGCGACCGTGTATACACGCAATAGGGTACGTATTTTGTTATAATTTAATACATTGACAAACTTACTATTGCTATCGTGATTAAAAATCACTTCTGTTCTACGCAGAGACACTATGCTACTGACCAGACGAAGCAGTGCTACATTGCATTTAACGAGCAATTTGATATGTACACTTCGGTGATTTGGGAGCCGTACACGGAGGAGCTCATTCAACGAAGATACCCTGGAGGTATTTCTACTATTTGTACACGTGACCGAGCGTATTGGATGACAAAATCGAAGATCATCTTCGATGTCTTCGTGGAGGAGATGTCTCAACAGAGGGTTATGAGGCAATTTGGTCTTCGGCAGTTGGTATTTCATTTCTTTTCGCTAATTCATCTGACCGGTACATGCTTTGACATATATATATTTAATACTTTGTATTTTTATTGTCAGGTGAATTTGACAGAAGAGATTCAGACTGATGTCGCTCAGTACGGACGTTCTCTTTCCACTGGCCCTCTTTTGGTACCACGGGAGGAGCCGGTATCCTGGCTCAGGAGGCTGGAGGGGAAGTTACGGGACATCTACGCGACACTCACGTGCACCCGCACAGAGGACGTTGTTCGCCACCCGATTGGACAACGACCCCCGCGGCCCCCGTCACGACGCCGACAGCATCAGCTGCAGCAACAGCAGATGCACGAGGAGCAGCATCACGAGGACCAACACTATCACCACGAGGAGCAGACGCATCACCGAGAGGATCCGCGTCCACGTCTATCACCACAGCCCAGGCCACCTCCTCCTGACCAGGCAGGAGGTTCGGCGTGGCAGGGTCCGACTTCCAGTTACGGTTATCGGCCCCAGTCTCCTCCGCAGTACCGAGGTCCCGCCCCGGAATTTCCGGAACACGGTACGTATATTATTTTCATATTTCAATTGGGACTGCGTATTTCTTTATGTGCTAATGATTCCATCTTTAGGAGTCTATGGCTATCACACAGCTACATCCGGTCAGCAGGCGTCAGGATCTGCATCAGGGTGGGGGAGTGACCACGAGGCTCGGGCCTACGCGGGGGAGGAAATGTCCAACTGGCTTGACATTTTCGACACTGCAACATACCCCACGCAGATGTCACAGGGTCCCATTCTCCAGACTCCTCCACCAAACCCCACACAGGATACACAGATTGACGACGACTTGACAGTGCCTCGTCAACTCAAAGCACCAAGTAGGTTGGGCTGGCCGACGCCCGACCTGCCCCCTGCTCGTGATCCTCGGCCACGCAGGGGTCAGTGATATCTTCGGGACATTTTCGTGATCGTCCGCGTCGTGGCAAACTTGTCTATCTACGCACGAGAAATATTATTATCTATGTATGAGACATATTTATGTTCATATGTACGACACATATTATTATTATCTGAGAGGGACTGCGGAGTAAAAGTCGGAAGCGGGAGAAATATGGGAAGCGGGGAAAACGCGGGATTTGGAATTATGGGGCAGAACCTCCTGTCGTCCTGGCTGAAGCCGACTACCCCTTGTCGTCTTGGCCAACGCCGACTACGACGTACCAACGCCGAATACGACGTGCGCGCCGCCGCGCCACCGTATCATGCAGCTTCTCGTTCTCGCCAAAGACGACTAGAGGCTAGTCGTCCTCGCCTAAACCGACTAGTACCAGTCGGCTTCGGCTATGCCGACTGGATTCTATTTTCGAAAAAAAATTATTTCGCGCAACATTTCCGGAATTAAATAATTTTCGTGTAATATTTAAAAAAAAATTCCACGACGCTACCTTCATTGAAGAAGCTGGATGCAGGAGCAAGGCAAGGCAAGGATCTTGCAAAAAAAATTCAAAACCTGTAATCATTACAAGATTTCATCGGGAAGCCACCCACGGCAGGCGCAGGCGGGCTACCAATATGTGCAAGCAGGCACCACGGAGTATAGCTTCCTGTGCAAGCTTGTCATGTCGACAGAACGCGCACGTATACGCTGTATGCACAACACAAAATACGTACGGTCGGTCAGGTCCAGTCACTACTACTCGATCGCGATAGAGGGTGTTTGGTAAGGATTTTTACTCGGCTTTTGTATTTGGCTTATAAGCCCAAAAAAGTACATATACCTAAATAACTGTTTTTGTCTTTTGGTTTTTGACTTATGTTTAGTATGATATAAGTCAAAAGTCAAAAGCCAAAAACACCTAATTAGGTACTTTTATGACTTATAAGCCAAAGCCAAAAGCCAAGAAAAAAGCCTAACCAAACACCCTCATAGTGTACTAGTTTGCTTCGCATGCACAAGACTCGAGCACAAGTATTCAGAATGTTGTTCCTAACCGTCGAGGATATCCGGACAGTGGCGAACCCAGGAAAAATCCAAAGCCCAAACAAACACTTTATTCTAATGTTAATAATACTAATTATTTGTCA
>QRDG01000099.1:1022403-1054903 GCA_012064385.1 Puccinellia tenuiflora | reverse complement strand
ATCCAACAGCATCTATGACTAATAATCCACCGCCAGGTTAACATCCGTGTCCCCCATTGGTATTAAGTTGCAAGCAATAGATAATTACATTAAGCAAAGTGTGTAATGTAAACAATACAAATGACCTTGGACATAGCATTGTTGTTTTATCCCTAATAGCAACAGCACATCCACAACCTTAGATGTTCCTCTCACTCACCCATGTTACTGGAGGCATGAACCCATTATCGAGCATAAATACTCCCTCTTGGAGTTAAGAGCATCTACTTAGCCAAAGCATCTACTAATAACGGAGAGCATGCAAGATCATAAGTAACATATAAAGATAGATTGATAATCAACTTGACCATAGTATCAATATTCATCGAATCCCAGCAAACACAACATGTAGCATTACAATAAGATGATCTTAATCATGTAGGGCAGCTCACAAGATTTAAACATGATAGCACAAAGGAGCGAGACTACCATCTAGCTACTGCTATGGACACGTAGTCCAAAGATGAACTACTCACGCATCACTCCGGAGACAGGCATGATGATGTAGAGCCCTCCGGTGATGATCTCCTCTCCGGTAGGGTGTCGGGAAGAGTTTCAGGAACCCTCCCGAGTAGGGTTTGACGGCGACGGCGGCTCTGGAAATTTTCGTGGAAAATAACTCCGGTACTTACGGTTTTCAGGGCAGGAGGATTATATAGGCGAAGGGGCGGCGTCAGAGGGCCCCTGGGGGCCCACACCACCCCTCGGCGCGGCCAGAAGGGGGGCCGCGCCGAGCCCTGGTGAGGGCGCCCCCTGGCGCCTCTCCGACTCGCCTTCGGGCTCCGTGATTAACTCGGTGAAATATTTACGCCCATTGATTTTCGTCCAATTCCGAAGATATTTTCTTAAGTACTTTTCTGAAACGGAAAAACAGCAAAAAACAGGAACTGACACTGTGGCATCTTGTTAATAGGTTAGTCCAGAAAATATATAAAAATGATATAAAGTGTATGCAAAACATGTAACTAGAGGCATAATAACAACATGGAACATCAAAAATTATAGATACGTTTGCAACAACAACGCCGTCCACATGACGAAGCCGGCGACGAAGGCAACATCGAGCTTGGAGCGAGCCGCGGGCGAGCAAGAAACTTAACTGTGGGCGTGGGGTGCACCAGCGCCGAAGACAAATGTGGTGATGGTGAAGCTTAGAGGGATGGCCGGAGCAGCGACGGACCGGCGAAGGGAGAGATTAGAGCAGGACGGGACGACAAGGTGCCACTGCAGCGCGTCGGTCGTGATCGGGGAGGCCGCTGTAGAGGGGGACGAGCGGGTGGTGACGACATCGCTCTCATGTTCCTGTTTCTCTTGGGCGGTGCAGCCGCAATGGTTTTTTCTTCTCCCTCCTCTCCGGCAATGGCGACCCCCTTCTTTCTCATCCTTCCCTTGTTCCGACAAAGAAAGAAACACATGTGAGCTGTCGGAATTTCAACTGTGTCCGCGGATGACCGTAAACTAGCATCGGCCAATATATATATCTCGAATGCTCGATCGATCATTTCGCATACTACCAATAAAAAAGGTGCACGTGCGCGTGGTGGCTGCCGTCGTGTCTCCGCGTGCTGCGCTCGTTTCACACCACGTCGCACACCGAGAACGAACGTGCTCCAGCATCTCTGTTCGATCCGGATTTTTATAAGCTGAGTAGGACATCGATCCCCATGTTGCAAACGGAGAGGCTGTCGCCGGTCACCCAACAAAGATTAAAGTATTGATTACTTCCTCTCACATGCTATGGAAGAGAAAAGTTGTGATACGTACTGAATTATGAAACGCGTAACTAACCACACGTGTCTGTCAAAGGTTTCAAATATTCGAGCACGAGAGAAAACACATGCGTGGTGTGAAATAGACATGTTTTTTTTTTAAATTTCTTGCATATCTTCATCCCTTACGGGCTCCGGTCGGCGTACCGACAATTCGTGTACCCTCTGTCTGTCGCTTTGTTGTCTGGCGGCAAGGAGGGGAGACCCCCCGTTGCCTCGGCCCTGCTAGTAGTTTAGGTTAGATTTTTTAGTCCTCGGATGGACATCGCTCGAGCGGATGACAGCTTCATCTTCGAGCCGGAATTCTAGGTTCCGCCCCCCCTTGAGTTCGTCCATTGGGAAAGAGTCGACGGAGCTCCGATGTAGATTCCTGACCATCTTCTTGCGGCGTCGAGATTATGGTTTTCTTTTCGTGCGTGCAAGACAAAGAGATTTAATCTGGTTTCAGAAAACTTCGGATTGCTTTGTGGGGTTCTCACCAACAATCTCAGACTGGCTTCGGTAGGCAAGCGGTGACAGTGATCGAGGCGGGAGCTGGGCGTGAGTTTTATTCTGTTTGAGCTGCTTCGTACTTTCAGACCCTTTGTCAAAAAATACAAATATATGTTACACCTTTCCGATGAAAAATATTTTTGTGTAACTCCAAATATGATGCAAGTCTCCCTGGCACCAAATACTTGAAATTCAGCCAATCCCTGTTTTCTTCTTTGACCATAAATCCCAAAAGATTCTACTTTCCTTCTTTTATATATATTTTCTGATCATAAAAATATTACTACTTTTATTTATCTGGAGGGAATCAACATTTATTTCACCAGAATAAAAGAGCATGGGAGCAAAGAAGGAAATAAAAACAAGAAAAGGAAAGGCGCGTGTCCCTCCCACGAACAACCCTAGCCATGGACGGACCCACCACCCAGCCCACACACACACCACGCCTATAATAATAGACGGACGGCCTCGCCTCGCCACCTCTCTGACTCTCTCCCCTCCCCCTCCCATCCCCCTCTGCTCCTCCTCCAATCTCTCTCCCGCCCCACGCCTCCTCCCGCACGCGATCAGCTCGCCCGGGCGCCGCCACGATGAGCCTCACGGCGGCGGTATCAGTCGACCCGCCCGCGTTCGCCGTCGGGCACGCCGCGCCGGCCGCGGAGATGGGTCCGGCGGCGGCGCCGGAGTCGAGCCGCGATGACGGAGCCTTGGAGGCTGTCCACGACGGCGGGGCGGCGTCGGAGCGGCCGGCCTCGCGGTTCCGCCGGATCTGCGTCTACTGCGGCAGCGCCAAGGGGCGCAAGGCAAGCTACCAGGACGCCGCCGTCGAGCTCGGCAAGGAGCTGGTAAGTGGTGGTAGTACCGACCCGCTACGTACCTCGCACGCCACGTTCGCCGCCGCTCTAGCTCCCGTCGCTCGCGGGGAGGGACGGCTCCGGTTCTTCGATTGTTTTCCTCATACCGAGAGAAAAAAAAGGGGCCGCCTTTCCCGTGGATAGATTTCCTCTCCGGTCGATTCGGTCGGGCCTCGTCGGCGTTTTTGGTTGGCTGGTAACCTCGGAGGCTCACGATCTCGTCTGCGCCACGCTCGCTCGAACGGCGACGAGCTGCCATGGACGCCCGCCGGAGCGTTCTTGCATGATCACATGGCGAGCGCGCGCGCGTTCGCGGGAACACGACGACGCCCGGCCATGGAGTCGCCCTCCGCCGCCGCCATCGCCTGTCGCCGAAAGGCCTTCCCAATTTTTTTGTTCTTATTAGTGTCCCCCCTTGCTTGCTTGGCATCATCCAATCCATCATGACACCGTGACCTCACTTGCTTGCCCGAACGCACAAACATCTGCCTCGCTTGATTGCTTGCCCCAAATGCACAGGCATGCATTCTTTTGTCTTGCTTGCTTGCATGCACCGAAAAATTCAATGCCACCGCCGCACCTGATTTTGTCATGTGAACAGCAAGCAAACAGATAGACTGGAATTTTCTTCTGTGGCTGGTGTACTGCTCCTAGCATGGTCTGACTCTGTGTTTGTCTGTGTGCGCATTGCAGGTGGAGAGGGGCATAGACCTGGTCTACGGGGGCGGCTCCATCGGCCTCATGGGCCTCGTCTCCAACGCCGTCCACGCCGGAGGCCGACATGTCATTGGGTAAGCACCACTGCACCACCACCCCATCCCCATCCCCTACCCATCGCTATCTCTCTCTGCATTGTCTCCCTACATGCTTGGTGCCTTTATGGTGTTGTTTGCTCTGGGTGCTTTGCTCCCAGTCCCACAGCAGCAGCTCAGCTGCGCCAAAAATGGCAGCCTTGTGGAAGCTGGGAGTCTGGGCTCCATGGCATGCCAGTTGGAGCAAGGGGGGGCAGGGCAACCCATGCCGGCTGCATGCGTTCGGTTTTTTTCACAGAAATGGAAGCTCCTTTTGCTATCCTTTTCGAAAGGCTATCTGGTTCCATGCCTGCAATATGGTCGTGGGGACTCGGCCAGCCCAGCTGCAAGCTGTGGGAGGCAGTACTAGTGTTATTGCTCCTTTAGTTTAGATTATTTTTTGTGCAATGGTTATGTTCTTTTATTATAAATAATATACGTGTTAGTTGTATACTATACTTATATACCAATATATTGCCCAGTTCTTGAATGGCCTGCCTCTGGATAGATAGCTGTAGCTCTCTCTATCTCTAGGCTTGCCAGTTTTGTTTGCATGGGGAAAGATCAACTTGCTGTTGCTACATTGCTTGTTTGACTGCTTTTGGACTGGAATTAATATCGCTCTTTTGGTCCCCCTTTTTCTGTCTGCCAGGATCATCCCCAAGTCATTGATGCCCAGAGAGGTGAGTCAAAAGGCTGTAACTTGTGTTTTCGGTTGCCGCTGCATGCATCCATGCTACTACAATTCAAGTTTCTGGAATCTTATCTAGGTGTATCATTTCCCTTGTAACTTGATTATATTAATTTGTTCATACGTCAAAGTTGTCATTAGTACAAGTAGTAATTACATATGGAATTTTCTCTGAATTTAATCCCTAAAAGATTTATAACCTTTTTAGGCAGTTAACCATCGATTTTTCTGTATTTAATGCCTGAAAGATTTATGAATATGATGGGAGCTTGGTAGTATTTTTTTCCCTTGCAGCTTGATTGTATTAAAATTATTGTTTTGGACTGTAATATAATAAGTTAATTTTAGTACAATTTGGTACTACATATGGAATCTGCACTCATCCTTTAACAGTTCAAAAAACTGCAAAAACTTGTAGCCTTCTTAGACAGATATTCATCTTTGTTATGTGGATTGGCATTTTTCACCTTTATATGTTTAAATAGAGCCATATCAATTTGTAATTGTTGTGGTTTTGCACTGACGGTATTTCTTCTGATTTTCTATATCTGCAAGATGGCATGTACGACTTAGTCTAGGTTTTGACTTTTGACAGTTAAGATCGTTAATCATTATATGGATGGTTATCTTAGGATGCAGTTTGGGTTAATGTTGGATGCTCAGTTGCTTAACTAGTATCCCTAATTCATGCTTCTGTAGGTAACTGGGGATCCTGTAGGGGAAGTTAGAGCTGTTTCTGGCATGCACGAGAGGAAGGCCGAAATGGCTCGGTTTGCTGATGCTTTTATAGCTTTACCAGGTACAATGCCCTACTCCAATTTTTCTACAACTGAAAAAAATCTGAGTCGACTCATATTTTATCTAGTGCCTGATAATTCAATTGCATTGATAGGTGGATATGGAACCTTGGAGGAGTTGCTTGAAGTTATCACCTGGGCACAACTAGGAATACATAAGAAGCCGGTAAGCACTATCTTGTACTTCTTTCTGGTGCCTTTTCACACAAAAAATTATACAGTCAAAATCATCTAGAAAGGGTGTGTTTGTCTGCATATGTGTTGTCAACCCACTTCATGTTAGTAGGTATGAACACATTCTTTGTTTATTATCATGTCATTAGGGCCGTTGTGATCCGATGCTACCCGCTTTGTTCACATTTGACCACTAACTTCACCCACATGGCGATAGATTATTGTAAACATAGTGTAATCAAAGGAGCTATCCGCATCACTGCCTCAGAATATTGCTGGAACTGAAGGGCATGCTATCCGCATTCTCGACTTTAATATTTGCACCTAGTAAGATAGTCCCACACACTTTATGAATATTCCTTTTATGTCTATCAGATCATGTTTGGGGTTATAAAAAAGGCATGATGTGCCGTATATGCAAGGACATGTCTCTATGTTGAATAATTGCTTAGGAATATAGAATTCTGAATGCTTGAGGACGATAGATGGAACAGTCAACTCTGCATATCCCTCCTGTCACTATTATTGGATCTGCCGGCCTGCCAAAACTGTTGATTATTAGCATATTGGTATCAGATACGATTCTGGGGGTGTGAGTGGATCGTTCAGTAACCAACAGTGTTGAATCATGAGCCGCACTTTTGTTGGTATTTTATACTTATTCCTGGTATCTGTTTGCGGAATTGCGTATCAGGTCGGTCTACTGAACGTTGACGGGTTCTATGACCCTCTGCTGTCGTTCATCGACTTTTCTGTCAGCGAAGGCTTCATCACCGAGGAGGCGAGGCGAATCATCATCTCAGCTCCAACGGTCAAGGAACTAGTCATGAAGTTGGAGGTTAGATCCGAACTCTAAACCTACCAGTTTACCCCAGCTCTGAAACTGGAGCTTCCTTCTGCATTCCAATGTAACGTAACAGTATACATGATTCCAAAAATCCTATAACAGCATCCATGTACTATTTGCAGGACTACGTCCCGGAGTACAGCGTTGGCCTGGTCTGGGAGGACCAAGGCCCGAAGCCAGGCAACAGCCTGGTCCCGGAGCCAGAGACGGCGATCACTTCGTCCTGATCGTACCGTTGCACATACTAGGGTGCTAACAAACCGACCTGTGCCGGGATACCGACCAGTGGCGCAAATATTTATTCTCCTGATGAAGTCCTAACCAACCAACCAAAGGGTAACAACAGGGTTGCAGACTAGGTTTTGGGCGTTCTGTTTTGGTAGTGCTGATCTGATCCCCTCATGCGCTGTCACCGGTGTTGCCGATTGTTTTGGGTACATGGCAGGCATGGTTAATTGATTAGTGGTAACTTCAGTTTGGATGGGCAAGCAGCTAAGCCTGTACATCTTGCCGTGATCCTGGATTAACTATATATAAATATGATATAGTTCATAGTTTATCATGGTCTCCTGCTTGCTTCCTCGTGCTGCATTATACTATTATAAGTTTCATCTTGCTGTTCTTCGCAACAGTTTCTTGTGCAACTTGCTCCAGCTGGGATGTGATCCGACATCCAGCGGCGACATGGTCTTGCAAATATCGTTAAGATTGCGCGGCACTAACTTTTCTACTTAAAAGACAAGTTGTATCTATCAAAATCTTGAAGCAAAACAAGTTCTGTGTGAGCTGTGTCGATCGCCCTAGTCGTATGGAACAAGATAATGTGTGCTATGTTGCTGTCTCCACTGCAACATCTCCCAGGGCTGCTACCTTGCTGCTTTCTTCTTCTTCTTCAGGATCTTGGGCCTCTTTGTCTCGTAGCCGGTGAGAAAGTAGAAGGAGCGCCGTCGTCGCCGCGAACCACATAAGCTTGCTAGAAGCGCTCTCTGCCTTGTATGGTCGTACATCTGCGACGTGGTTCTTCTGCGTGCACCGTTGGAGATGGCGCGGCAGCCGTCCAGGCGCGGCAGCGGAGAGGCACCAGAGCAGCCCTCTGTTGCGCCAGCCTATCCGGTGCTCGCTCTTCCGGGCGTCCGCGATCATGGTGTAGAGCTCCTCCTTCTTGCCCTGGATCGCGGCCAGGGCCTCTTCTTCCCGCCGGAGCGCCGCCGCCGCGCCATGATTCACCTGCCCAGACACGAGGAGGAAGAGATGTTTGTTTGCACGGCCAAGTAATAAGTTGCGAACCTTGCGAAGAAACAGATACGATACCTCATCGGAGTGGAAGAGCCTCGGCAGGAGCCGGAATCGCGCTGCCGTATGCGTCCTCTGGTCGCCGGCGAGCTTCCTCGCCGCATGCCGAAGATGCGCCGTCGCCATCGCTAATGCTAATTGATGGGGATTGATCTGATCGACTGGAGCGCTAAAACTCTGAGCGCCGGCGCCAGGTTATACGGACGTGAGCAGGCCCGGCCCATCTTAAGCTTCACGTTTCGTCTCAATTATGCTAAAAAAAAGAAGTTATGCCGCTCTTTTTTCTCCTCAAAATAAAAATGCAATGCTGCTATTTAGAATAAAATAGAATAACAACCCCCTAGAAAATAAATAAATAATAATCAGTCTTATCTTCCTTTTTCTTTGGGAGAACTTTTGTTTGGAATAACCCGCACACTAGAATTTACAATATTTACTAAGTACGTCTTGTTTTTATTTCCTTTTTTGTTTTTTGTTTTCCCACTCTTTTTAGTTTTTGTTTTCATTAAAATTAAAGTACGCTTTTTGGAAAAGGAAAGCACATATATTTCACCACTGACGTGTTCTTTATCTGCAAACAAGGCACACCTATTCTTGTAAATGTTGTAATTGCGGGGATCGATAATTCCTAGTTAGAGAAGAATTAGCTTAGACCTCGGTTCACTACTTAGCGTCAGATCTAAACTTTACTGGGTTGTGGGTGGTGGCAGCGTCGTGGGCTCTTCGCCTGCTTTGCACCCGCAACGGTAGTGTGGCCGGACATGAAAATTCATTTTCCATTGGCTCGTGGAGATCTCCATCCACATTGGGCCAGCCTCGGCATTTTCCTTGCCACGATTGCCAAGGTTTTGATGGGGGATCATGTCCGTTGTGTTTGAAGAAAACCGGATAGTCTCTGATGGTTCCATCTCGAATGCTCGTGTCGAGTAGAGAAGATCCCATAGAGTACTCACATTGGACTGTAATAGTTATGTGTGTCGCACGATCAATGTTTTGCAGCACTATTCTCCACAATTGGGGATGGGGGCGGTGCTCGTAGAACTCCATGTCTCTGTTTTCGGGGTGAACACAAAGCGAAAATGCAATCCCACAACTAATGGGACGTACCCGATCTATCTGCACCGTTGATCAATTGGATATGAGTGCTTCCTTTCCGCGAGACAGCGACCTCCCGGCGCACTTTGACTTGGTCAGATCCGTCGCTAACTTGCCTCCAGCCTAACCTTGCCAAACTTTTCTGCCCGGGCTTCTTTTTCCGCCAGAAATTAAGGGCTAAGCCCTGTCACAGCACGTAAGCACGCATGTGAGGACCCTTTTAATCAATTATTTACGTGGGCCAACATAGTGGACGTGTTCACACGAGGAGGCCTGGTCAAACCGTTTTCCGAATCTCCAACGAACACTGCATGCGGACGAGATAGGTCGGGGCGTACCAGTAGTTGTGGAAAAACCGCGTTCTGAAACTAGCTGACTATGCTGGTTAGAATGGCCGATGGTGTTTGTGCTGTGTTACCTTTTTGGAGGTATCGTTTTGGTGAAGTATTTTCGAAGAGGTGTCGTTACTGGTGGTGGTGCTATTGTTGCTGCAAGTCTCTAATTGCTTTGACGGGTCTTTTTTTTTCTTATTATGTTTTTCAGCTGTGTTGTGGATGTTAGATGTAATTGATATCATCTTCGTATTAATATACCTTTTATTGTAAAAAAAAAATACTAGCTAGCTTGATTAATTGACCAGGCATCTCTACGGCGCTAGGCAAAACAAGGATCACGTGCGTCCGGCCACCGCAAAAGTGGCAAAACCCGTGTGATTAAAATAGATGGATGATTTCAGCACAGCGCAACATGGAGGCTGTCGGGCGTCACTCACTAGATCGAGCATGCATGCACAGTGGCGATCGACATGGAATGGAACGAGTGAAGCTGCCGGCCGGCCATACGTCTCCGTTGCCGGCGGGGAGAGCGGGCTGGCGTCAGGTACGCACAGTGTGGCCGGCGACATGGAAATGACTGTGACGGCTGGCCGGCCGGCGTACGTAGGTACGTCACGTCCGGACGGATAAGTGTACTTGCCTGCTTGAGTCTGGACGGACTCTGGAGGGAACATACCGACGTCGACGTGACCGGCCGGCGGTCCAGCCAGCGCCGCCCAGGGGCAGGGCACTATGCTTGTCCCTGCCGATCGACAGTCGGAAGTTGTGCACGTACGCCGCCGGGGTGCGTGCATAAATGCGGCTGCCGGCACTACTTGTGTGCGCTGTGGTCTGTGGATTGGCGACTTCGCCGGTTGTGTTATTCAGACGGATCTAGGTACAGGGTCGGGTGTTTGTCCCTGCCGGTCTTGTTTCACACTAGAGGTTTAGGGCCTCTTTGGATTGAAGGATTTTCATAGGAATATTGGAGGATTCCAATCTTTAGGATTTTTTTTCTAAGTAAGTCCTTTGGATCAAAGGAATGGCACCTCCAAAATTCCTATGGATAGCATTCCTACACCCCAATCCCATAGGATTTTCAACATCCAGTGTAACCTCTTTTTTACACTCATTCGCGTAGGATAGAGGCATTTATCCTGTGTTTTTCCGGTGTTCCATCCAAATGACCATTCCTGCAGTTTTCCTCTGTTTTTGTAATCCTCTGTTTTGCACCTGCAATCCTATCAAATTCCTGTGTTTTTTCAATTCCTATGTTTTCTAATCCTATGATCCAAAGAAGCCCTTAGTGAGAATACCTATTTAGTGAAATCTCTACCTTCACTCAATTCTCATAAAACCCTAATTCCAACCCACTAGTTAAGGGTAGAGTATTGGGGATTGAGAAAAATAAACTAAAATTTGAGAAGAAGTGGAGATTAAATTCACCCAATACTTTAGTACCAAATATGCTTTTAGGTATAAGCTGAGATTTGGTCTTTGGTGGGTATTATCCCAATTAATCCCTACAAAAACTCTAGTGTCAAACAAAGCCTTAGCAAAAAAAAAAAATCGGAAAAGAGACAACTTGTTTGCAGAGATAAAAATGATAGGTGGGCCAGCTTAGCTAGTAAATTCTATTCTATATAGAATTTACATTTCTTTGCGGTGAAAATAGGTACAATGTTCGGGATAGACTTAGATTAACAAGTTCAGTGTGCCGATTTCAGGGATTTAAAGTTCAGAGTTTAATTTATTTTTCATCTACAAGTTTAAGGTCTATTTTGGACTTTTTCGTAGTTTGGAATGAGCCGGCTCTTGGTGTGGTTATTGCTACGAGGACTTTGTTGATGGTCGTACTCAGGAGAAGTGATGATGATGACAATCGGTGGTAATTTTTTAACTAAGATCTTTCTCCTCTGTGGCGTGTGTTGGGAATCCCTTGTGTGTAGGCGGGTGGTGCCCTGTGTTGTGGGCGTGTTTCCCTTCCAAATTAATCATCATAAGAGCATCTCCACCGGGGGTGCCTAAATTGTGTCCGGCACCACCCGTTTGGAGGCCCAATTGCGGGGTGCCGGACACATGTCCGACGTTTTTTTTTGCGCCTCCCACACCGGCACCCCCTAAACGGCCGGACACCGAACACAATTTTTCGTTAAAATATAAAATTTTCGATATAATTTTCAATTCAAATAAAAACTTCGATACAATTTGATATGATTCAAATAAAAACTTCGATACAGTTTTAAATATAAATTTGGATACATGCGATCTAAGCCTTAACCCTAACCCCTGTCGGTCAGGAGCTTTGGGATCACCCCTTGGTCAAGTGGCCGTTTTGGGCAACGATCGCTATGTGTCAACTCATGGCCGATGAGGCCGGCGACAAGCTCACCGGCCTTGCCTGCCATGGAGTAAAACCAGACTCCGAGGCTTTCTCGGTGCACTGATCGAGCCACTGCTCACTGTCACAATGTATCTCTACGCAAAGAGGGTTGAAATCTCCGGCTACGTCGATGTTAATGACCGATGCGGCTTGTGGAGAAACCACTGCGTACCTGAATCCTGAAAGCCCTCAGTCTGACCGTTATAGATATTAACGGCCGGCACAGCTTGGAGGCGGCGGTGCCTCCTCGTCGTCGGACGACTCCACGGGCGCCGGCATGGGGAAGTTGCCGGTGTCGGTCCAGCCGTGGACGTGGTCGGTGTGCTCGGACGCCACCACGGCATCCCAGTAGGGGGCCGACGGGTTGAACGGCACGACGTACCTCCGCTCATCTTCCGTCGCGCCGTCTGCATCCGCCTGCCACAATGACCGGATGTAGCCCAGTCCAGCCTGCCCAGTGAGGGGTGGCGCAACCGGGACGTTGTCCACGTTCGGCATCCAGCCGTCCAGCAGGCGGCGGTCGGACGGCGCCGGGATGTAGTTGCGCTCATGGTGCTACGCCTCCTCGACGGTCATCAGCGGACGGTCGTCGGGTTGCGGAGGTGGCGGCGGGGGCGGAGGCGGTGGCGGCGCCGCTGCCGCCCGTTCCTCCGCAATCCGGAGCCCATGGATCCGGTGTCGCTTGTTCGAACGTTGGCACTGGAGCAATGAAGCCGCGTCAAGGCGGCGGCGTCGCTCGTGGTCCTCCTCCGTCGGCTGGTAACCTGGCCCGCGGCGGTGCATCCTGGTTGTGCGAGTGGCGAGTGGACGGAGAGGGAGAGGAGCGGTGCGGTGGTGATGTGTGTGAGGAGAGGCCGCGTGGTGGCCTTTTTAATGCCGGGCGAAGGAGCGTAGCGGCCGTCACCATTAACGCCAAGACGGCATGCGTTCCGCCGCGTGGCCTCTGCGGCGCTGCTACGAGGCGACGGTTCACTGCGCCGTCCAACTAGCCACTGAAACGATGTGTCGCCTGACAGCCCGTGCAACGATGCGACGACTCGCCATTGAAACGACGAGGCGCCTGCATCGCTGCCGCGTGCGGTCAGATCTCGACGCGTCGTTTCGTGTGGCTGACGGGCGGGCCATATCTGTCGTAGCCTCGGGCCGGACAGTGTCCGGGACCGCGAAGGCAGCCCCCAACTTTGGAGGCCCTGTTGGCGGTGCCGGACAGGTTTTGGGCTGGACAAAGCCTTTACAACCCCCGGAGTGGCCTGTTTTTCTGTCCAGAGCCCTAATGGAGTTTTAGGGGCCCTATTGCGACCCCCGGTGGAGATGCTCTAACAATAAAAGAACATCCGTTTTGCAATCATATGAATCAAACAAACCACGTAGAAAAAAAAATCCTCAAGACTAGATTCTTTTTTTGTGCATTCAGTACGAGGAGGAGCAATAATCTTACCATAAAGTGGGAGTAAACCTTCTTCCCCAAACAGAATGAAGGACGGCCAGCATTGCCGGCTGGGTCAGCAATGCCGCTGCCGTGATAACGCCTTGCCTTCGTTTTCACGGCCGGTGGACGTGACGGTACTTGGTGGTGGAGGTTGGAAATGGTAAACGGAATCATTACAACATAGTACTTCGTACGATCATCCTCCTAGCTCCTGCTGCAGTCTCACTCAACTGCGCCACTCCCACTCATCTGACCTCTGCACAACCTATCCATCACCATCCATGGCTATAGAGCCCAAGCAGCTTCACTCCACTGCACTGCACCGGCCTGCTAGCCGTATGTCCGGCCCGTCTGGCTCTAGCTAGCATTTCTACCTAGAGAACTTGAATCGAGCATTTATCTCGATCGATCCTTCCCGAACGCCTTGTTTTTGATTTTTCACACAAACATACATTCAAATTGATTAACTTCGGTATTCTTAAAAGTTATGTTATTCTTACCTCCATTCTGAAATATATGACCTTTTGTTAAGCTAAAATAGCCCGCCAAAAACATATTATATTTTAAAACGGAGGTTGTAACTATTTGCATGTTATTCGGAGCAATGGTTTCGGAACAACTCTAACTGCGATGTGATCCAACATCCAGCAGCGATACAGTCTTACAATCGGCCAAAGATCGTCCGAATAACACAGTAACTACAATTTCGACAAGACTAACCTGCTAGAAAAGAAGTTGTCATATATCTACGAAACATCAGAGTGTTATTATCTCCGGATAAGTAATAAAGTATCTTATAAGGACTACACGCCGTCATCTCCTATTTAACTTGATTAATTGGTGTTTGTAATGACTACAACTCAGTTGGTATGTTAGCAGTTAGCACGTCCACGTTCACTCCAAGGCCTTCTTCTTATCAAGTATTAAAACATCTCTACAAGTGTGATAATGTTGTGCTCGAACACAATTTGTCATCGATGAAACAGAATTGGTGTTTTTGTCTTCAGTACTTCTAGTAGTTTTGATACGATGTTGATGTTTTGATTCGTAGGCCTAGATGCACCTGTTATGAAAATAAATTAAAAAAATGTCCAAAAATTCGGAACACAATGTTTGGAAAAAAAAGACTTTTTTTTGCCTCGTGTAAAAAAGATAAAATAATATCTGTGAAAACTAATTTTGAAACACCGAAAATTATCTTTTAAAAAAAGGCAAACCAAAAATGTATTTTTTTCGTAAAACGGTGTGTATGAATATAGAATGTTCAGATTTACATCCGAAATTTTTGTTTAAATTCTTTTGACATTTTAAAATACGATTTTTGGATAGTAGCTGCATCTTCACCTATGAGTTAAAATATATTTCCCTAGTAGTTCCATCACTTCGAGGCAGCCGGTGCGAGGTTGAACGGCAGGAACGTAAGCGCTCCGCTTGCTTGTCATCGGCGTGGACTCGACTCTGCAGATTAACTGAAGACTCTGACGAAACTGAACCTACAACCTAACCGCCAGCTAGTTTACTCCAACAATCGGCGAGGTCGTATAATATGAAGCTAGGACATGTTGACGATGCTGAGCACGAAGCTGCGGCCACTCGGGGAGTTCGTCATGGCCTGGAGCGCCAAGCACGCTGGAGGTGAGCTAAGTCCAGCCCAGGATGGACACGTAGGCGGCGGCTGCTCCACTTGATGTACCATACTAGCTAGCTCAATCTGGATGCTTGGCGGACGTGGGAGTGTGAGCGTGCAGTGGAGTGTGATCTTTTGTTCATCATATTCCTGCTGGCGTGCCGCGGTGTCAGCGACAACTTACGCCGCCGTTGTGCACGATGACACCGTTCAAGTTCACTCAACGGCGATGGTGTTACTTCACTCAATGCGCCAACTCCATGTGGTACATCCATGAGCTGGTGGAAATTGTTCCAGCCATCTGCAGATGATTGCACTGAATTTGTTGACACGCCTGATGGTATGGAGCTGATGCATATTGTTGCTCTCTGGATGCTACGGACTCTTCTGCACATGAACAGTCAGTCCATTGTGTTGCATTGTAGTACAGTCCAAGGGTCCGCTGTGACTTCCCTGTTAGATTCTGGAAGCGACAGGTCATGGCGTCCGCCGGTGCTTCAGGACCCTGGTCCTGGAACGCTAGCGAGCTGTGGAAGACGCAAATGGCGTTCGTCCCTCCAACGCCTAGGCTAGCGCATGAACGCATGCAGGATCTGGCGGTTCACGGCCGCGGCGACATGGATGGCGAGGACAGAGAGAACAGGGTGACATCCGACATCATCTCCGCTCATCCTATATAGTGCGTTCCGACCTAGCGTGTGATGTGCGGCCCGCGCACCAGGCCTGCAACGTCGACGGGGTCATGGTCGACTGCAACGTCGAGGAGCACCGACGGCTGCAGGAGTACAACTGGACCCTGCTCTTCCACATCATCTGCAGGGAGCTCAAGCTGCAGTTCTGTCTGCTTCTGCAACCCTCTGTTTGTTTGTTTGTCTCTGCCAGCAAACGATGCATCATCAGCTACAGCTTGATCATCAACTTAAATACGATGACGGATCGTTTCGTACCCCTTTATAATTAAGGGTATGGTGGTCTTCAACGAATTATTTAATCGGCATTAACGAATAAATAAGCCGTATCTAGCCTGCTACATACACCTATGGCGTAACAGCTCGTGCAACAAGTACCAGCTATCTTCTAAATCATCCACACTAACAATCCATCCTTCTCCTCCAAAGGAGATTTTAGTAAATAATCAGAGGCCAAGTCATCATGCCCATGTCCAATGGCGGATCCCTGAATTTCTCCCCATAGGTTCTATACATGTTTCATAACTAGAAAGCTTCTCTGCTCCTTCACTAACTGGGGCTAAACCTTTTGATTTGGAACGGTGATAGATGGATGAGTGGACTAAATAAAAATCTTTATCCAATCTGATTTAGTCCTTCTATCTTAACTAGAACCTAATTTAGTAGGATTCTCACGGCTTCTTGTACCAATTTTTCCTGGTAGTGGTTGTGATCGATTCGATAAAAAAGAGGGAACAGCGTGCATTTTTTATTGGGATATCCAGTAGCCCAAACAAGATGTCCAAATAAGAACATCTATTATATGTACGAAATTTGTACAGCTCGTTCCATGTCGGCCATGGCTTTTGTCCTCGAAGACGACGAGTGGTGGCACGACCTAGGCCGGCACAAGCGACGTGTTCCAGATTACTCCATGTTACAAATTGATCCAATATGTATTGATTCATGAAAATTCACAAGCAAGCTAGCACGCACATGCCAGCAGCTTTTCTGCAGCCAACCAAGAGCACACGCGGGTATACCACAGGAGGGCGGTTTAGCCGGTTAATACCATGTTCATTCAGGCCCATTGCCTTGTGTTAGTTAGCCTCGTGATTGACTTGACCTTCACCTTGGTCGTCCATGTGTGGCCTCCAGCCATTGCTTCGGTGTACAGCTACCAAGCTATCTTAGTGCTGTTTAGTCACTACTCTAAGGTGCTGCAAAAATTCTTCATGATACTGTTGGTGATCCTAAACTCCATGCCCGACTAAACTGATATTGGCATGTAACAGTTCAGGCTGAGCAATGAAATGGTCTCTTTCACTTTTTTTCTTCCAGAGATGACAAGGACAGCATACTAGCCTACTACTAGAATATTCACACGCCAATTTCAAGGGGACTAGCTGGACCGACGCAAGTCTGCAGTCATACTCAGAACATTTGAAATGTTCTCCACAGCCATAACTATCAGTAGAGCACGACTCAGAATGTTTACCCATAGAGATAAAAGGAATGCCAAGAGGATTGTGGTACTACAGAAACATGTATACCTGGTCAGTCTAGCTTCCCAGTCTACCCTGAACTTGATAGGCGCACGGTCACATCTTCTTATTATCTTACTGAACTTGATAGGCTATTAAACACCATGGCTGTCTACCAGTTTATGCTTGCGCATTTCAATACACTACACCCAGCGGTACATCATATACTTTTTCGCACTTAGGCTGAATGGAAGTCTGCAAGCAGCACAGTGTTAGGTTTTACGACGTGTTCACATCATGCTGGCTCTAAAGCAAAAAGTTTTACAACGAGACAGAATGTTCAGACAATGTTGTACAGCAGATGAAAACCAGCCAACAAGTGGGCAGTTCCAGTGAACTTAATACAGATATAAGACATGCCAAGAAATAGTTAAATCCCAGTCACATTTAAGATACAGTCAGCATTACCACAGACGCTCTTGTCCTTTTTTTACCAAGCGATCAGAGATCATCCAATACACATCACGGACATAACCCCATACACAAGTACTAGCATATTTATAGACATACTTCAGAGAACTAGTAGTTAGCAAATGTTTGCTTCTTAGACCGGCCCGGCACTGGCCATCTTGTTCTCCTTCTTTTCTAGGAGCTCCTTCCCTTGATGATTGGCTGCTTCTATGATGCACCAAGAAATACCCTTTCCAGTCATACGGATACTCACAAATAACCCAACAAGAAAGAAGAAGCGGTTCAATATTTCGATCCTTTGACAATTCCTCCTGTGTACCAGACGATATAAGAAGCACAACTATTAACTAAAACAGGAAACAAGGGCATACATCTGTACATATTTGCAACTATATACCAAGTCTGATACTACCTGAAAGTGTCGCCGGGTCTGGGCTTGATTTCCAAGGAAAGCGGATACAACAACATTTCGTTATTCCAGGAATGCAACGTAGAAATATGGTATTCTTGACGAAACTTGGCAATCTCATCAAACAGCTTCTCTTTCAGAGCTAGTATGTTCACGTAGCGGAACGCCGCGTCTTTTCTCTCCTCCTCGGTTAGAGGCTGCAGGAGATTTTCCAGGAGCAAAAAAAAAAAAAGATGAGTTTGTATTATCAAATATAAGCAATTGATGGAGACGTTTCCTTCATTGTGAAGATGGATCTAGCTTGGAAAATTAAGGTAGAAACAATTTAGTATGGAATCAAGGCACACAGGTTCATAGATGCAGTGCTAATTATCAACTATTATCTGTTTGCGAGTTAAAGAGGGATGGATAGCATCATATTTTAGTATTTCTTTATATATAATCTTGGGGTCACGACCACAAAGTTATCCTCTTTTTTTTTCCGAGTGAAGGAGAAGGAAACAAATTATCAAGGTTAATTGTTTTGAAAAGAGTCGAATTACCAATTGCTGCCAGATCCTTGATTCCAAACCATGATCAAAAGATGTGAATTTTGCCGTCAGGGAATAAGTAAAAAGACGTGAATTTCAGAAACTTAGGGGCTGAAACGCTACCCACCCTGGTGCGGACGAGCCTTGCGGGCAACCGCCCGGGGAGTGCGGGTGCGGCACGGCCGCCGAACCTCGCCGCAAGGTTGCGAAGCGCCGCCGCCATGTCGCCGCTGCCTGCGATGCTACCTTCTGCATATGTTTATTCGTGGATAGATTAGCATGAGAGTTCCAGATCTTGAACACGAAACATCTATGCTAGAAGAATCAAAATCAACAAGACGAGATCGTACCTTGCGAATTTGGGGAGTGAGTGGGCTAGGGTTTAGGGTTCCTCGGCCGATCGCTTACGACTCCGCCTTGGCGCAGCGCCTGTCTCTATATACGGTGACGAAAGGCCCACTTTTTCATCTACGCCCAATTGAGTCGGCGTTGCTTCCATGTCGTCCACGCGGTGACGATAACATAGGGTTATTTTCAAGAGTTAAATGCATCTACAGTCCCATTGTAACAGAAACAAATGATTTTCAAGTTTACAAATGAGCTTATTGACATGTGAAGTAAGAGGGGAAATTAAATTGGTTGCCCAAGATCCAACGATGGCCAACAGTGACTTCTCAATTTAAATTAAATGTTAGTCTAAATTACTTAGGAAACCTATCTGAATTTTAGTTGCGTCTTCTCCAGAAAGCTAGGGGTAGGACAGCTTTCCGGAGAAACCGCCAAAAGAACTGGGCCTAAACATCTACTCTAGCAGTCTCATTCGACTGCCACTCCCACCCTGCTCCCTGGCCTGGCCTGCACCTCCTATTGCTAAACTAACGGGGCTATTTAGTGGGATTAATTCTTCTATAAATGATTTTCTAGTTAAAAAGTCTACATTGCCCCTATAAATCAATGCCCAGATTTTAATTCGTACTATGGATAGTAAAAGGTACTGTAAAAACTCCCTATCTCACGTACCTGTTGTAATATAGATGGAGTCCTATTGGACTATGACGTTTGACTACAACTTTGCACTAGTAGAAAACAGGCCTTTCGCCCGGGCCATTAGTCACGGACGTGTTCCAACCCGCGACTAAAGGTCCGGCCACGTCGCCCAGAAATCTGCGGCCCATTTGTCGCGGTTCGTTAGGAACTATTTGTCGCGGATTGAGATACCAACCGGGACAAATGGCATCTGCGGCCGCCACGAACATGTGCCCCCACCTTTTGTCCTGGTTCGTGTCTCGAACCGGGAGTAATACCGCGCCTTCCCGCGACGGTTCGTGATTCGAAGGCCTTTGAGTTCCCGCGCTTGATCACACGGGAAACGAAGAGGTTGATCACACGGGGAAACGAAGAGGTTGATCAAATTAATGGATTTTGGGAACACGGTTGGATTAATTACCATGGCCTCCTCATCTCCCTTGCTATCTCTATATAAGAGAGCTACAGTGCCATTTGCCAAATGCACCATCTCCTCTCTGTAATCTCTCTACTCAAAAATCCTCTCTCGAATCGCTGCCGCGCGCCATGGAGCCACTTGCGCGCCCACCTCGATCCCAGGTGTTCCACTACAAGGACGACGCCGTCAACATGAACTTCAAGGTCGTGGTCACTCTCCGCGCATCAACCGTGGAGAGATGGATCCGCGACGTCAAGAGGCGCTACCTCGACGCCGCACCGAAGAAGATCGTGGGCCTCGACTGCGAGTTCACCGACGCCGCACCCAAGGAGAGGCAGCATGCCGCCGTCCTGCAACTCTCCGTGGAGACCGACACGTTGGTGTTCCATATTTGCTACGCTGATCGGGTGCCGCAGGCCCTCAAGGACTTCTTGATGGACAAAACCATCAAATTCTGCGGCGCGGCTATCAACAACGATCAACGTATGCTGGAGCCTTACGGAATTCATATTCCGTCCGCCGTCGACCTCCAGCGGGCCGTTCACCCTAACCCAACGTACCCTAATCTTCCGAGTCTCTATGCTCTAGCCAATTTTACTATTGGCACAACGCTTCAGAAGAAGAAGAAGATCAACAAGAAGAAGAAGAAGAAGAAGAAGAAGAAGAAGAAGAAGAAGGAGGACGAGAAGAAAAAGGAGGAAGAAGAGGACCTCACGAGAGGTTGGGGCAACTTTCCATTGAGCTTTTATCGCATCAAGTATGCCGCTCTGGACGCTCGCCTAGGCTACGAGATTGCTAGGAGGTGTCTCGGTGGTATGTGCGTATGTCTCAATGTGTCGATCTAGATCGTCTCAACAATAATTGTCATATGTGAGATGTTTGATTGAAATTATAAAAAGTTGTGTGATTTTTGGATTTATTTAGCACTTGTTTCCCTTTATATTGTTAATTATCTCTGGACCGTACTAATATTCAGCAATAGCAAGTTTGTGCAAGTATCAAAAGTAATTTTTTTTATTATAAAGAGTTCTACACATTCTAAGGATTTTTTAATGACTAAAAAATTGTTGAATTTGGCCAAGTGGATCAAAAGTTATGGAATTTCGAAAGTTAAGGATTTAAAACTCTCTCTCTGTCGATCCCTCTCTCTTCTATTCCAAAAGTGTACGGTATGTGGTAGCGTAGAAATATACGAAAACTATTTTGAAATGAAGAAAAGAAATAAATAAAATGAAAAGAAAATGAATTCTCTGCCGCGGCAAAGAAAACTGTCCAAATTTCTGCCGCGATCATTAGTCGCGGCCTGGTATACGAGCCGCGACAAAAGCTTGTGACTCTGTTTTGGTGGCCTTTTGTCCCGGTTTGTATGTCAAACCGGGACAAATGGTCTGGCCCTATATATATGCAGCCCCTCTTCCCCCTCCGCGACACTCTCTTGTTTTTTTTCCTGGTGGGAGGTGGTGTAGGTTTGTGCTAGTTTTTTTTTCTACATATGCACTAGAGGTGTTCGGTGAAATGCCTGTTAAAGCGATGCCACTTGAGTTCACACAAAACAAATATGATATGAGGTGTCCGAGCCACACTTAAGCTTCCTCCTCTTTGTTTCCAAGTTTCCTAAAAGGTTAGCAACTACTTTCTCGTTTAGACCACGCGGTACTAATTTTAGCATCGTGATTGCGTTTGATATATAGTTGCATGATGCAGATAGGCCACCCATGGATGTATGGTGACCGACGCTCTGGCGCTTATAGAGAAGGCGTGCGTTCTTTTATCATTGTGGCCGAGGCGAACAAGCGGCGGGATGGTTTTATGTGTTGTCCGTGTGTCAAATGTCGGAATGAGAAGGATTACACTTCCTCAAGAGTCATTCAGAGCCACCTGCTTCGGTCCGGTTTCATGTCCGGCTATAATGTTTGGACCTATCACGGAGAAAGAGGGGTTATGATGAAAGACGGCGATGAAGAAGAGAACGATGATGACAACTACCGATCTATATTTCCTGAATACGCTGATACCGCAATGGAAGACAATAAAGAAGAAGGAGGTGAAGAACGGGCAGCATATGAGCCCGCTGATGATCTTGGTCGGGTCATTTCTGATGCAAAGCGAGACTGCGACACAGAAAAGGAGAGGTTGCAGTTCGAGCAGATGTTACAGGACCACAACAAATTGTTGTACCCAACTTGTGAAGATGGCCAGAAGAAGCTGGGTAGCACACTAGAATTGCTGAAGTGGAAGGCAGAGACCGGTGTGACTGACTCGGGATTTGAAAAGTTGCTGGTACTAATGAAGAGGATGCTTCTAAGAAATAACGAATTGCCCGCCAGTACGTACGAAGCAAAGAAGCTTGTCTGCCCTCTAGGATTAGACGTGCAGAAGATACATGCATGCCCTAATGACTGCATCCTCTACCGTGGTGAGAAGTACGAGAATATGGATAAATGTCCGGTATGCACTGCATTGCGGTATAAGATAAAAAAAGATGACCCTGGTGATGTTGAGGGCGAGCCACCCAGGAAGAGGGTTCCTGCCAAGGTGATGTGGTATGCTCCTATAATACCACGGTTGAAACGTTTGTTCAGAAACAAAGAGCATGCCAAGTTTTTGCGATGGCACATGGAAGACTGTAAGAAAGATGGGATGTTGAGGCACCCGGCTGATGGTCGGCAGTGGAGAAAAATCGAGAGAGAGTTCCCGGACTTTACAGGTGACGCAAGGAACTTATGGTTTGGTCTAAGTACAGATGGCATGAATCCTTTTGGGGAGCAGAGCTGCAGTCACAGCACCTGGCCCGTGACTCTATGTATCTACAACCTTCCTCCTTGGTTGTGCATGAAGCGAAAGTTCATTATGATGCCAGTGCTGATCCAAGGCCCGAAGCAACCCGGCAACGACATTGATGTGTATCTAAGGCTATTAGTTGATGAACTTTTACAGTTGTGGGCCGAACCAGGTGTACGTGTGTGGGATGAGCACAAACAGGAGGAATTTGACCTACGAGCGTTGCTGTTCGTAACCATCAATGATTGGCCTGCACTTAGTAACATTTCAGGACAGACGAACAAAGGATACAGTGCATGCACGCACTGTTTAGATGAGACTGAAAGTATATATCTGGATAAATATTGGAAGAATGTGTACCCGTACAATCGTCATTTTCTTCCGCACAGGCATCACTTAAGGAAAAAGGCAAGCATTTCAATGGCAAGGAAGAAACCCGGATGAAACCTGTCCCCCGTAGTGGTGCTGATGTATTTGGTATGGTCAAGGATTTAAATGTAATCTTTGGAAAGGGTCCTGGCAGAGAACCTGTTCCGAATGACGCTGACGGACACGCACCCATATGGAAGAAGAAATCTATATTTTGGGAGCTAGAATATTGGAAAGTCCATGAGGTCCGCTCTGCAATCGACGTGATGCACCTGACGAAGAATCTTTGCGTGAATATTCTAGGCTTCCTGGGCTTGTATGGAAAGTCAAAAGATACACCGGAAGCACGGGAGGACCAGCAACGTCATAAAGGACGAGACGGCATGCATGCAGGGCAGTTTCAAGGGCCTGCCAGCTACGCTCTTACCAAAGAAGAGAAGGAAATCTTTTTTGAAGTCCTTTTCAGTATCAAGGTCCCGTCTGGCTTCTCGTCGAATATAAAGGGAATAGTAAATATGAAAGAGAAAAAATTCCAAAACCTAAAGTCTCATGACTGCCACGTGCTTATGACGCAATTGCTTCCGGTTGCATTGAGGGGAATTCTACCAGAAAATGTTCGACTAGCCATTGTGAAGGTATGCGCATTCCTCAATGCAATTTCTCAGAAGGTAATCGATCCAGAAAGTCTAACAGGGTTACAGATTGATGTGGTCCAATGTCTGGTCAGCTTCGAGTTGTTGTTCCCGCCATCCTTCTTCAATATTATGACGCACCTCCTAGTTCACCTAGTCGAAGAGATTAGAATTCTCGGTCCTGTATTTCTACACAATATGTTCCCCTTCAAGAGGTTCATGGGAGTCTTAAAGAAATATGTTCATAACCGTGCTAGGCCAGAAGGAAGCATCTCCAAGGGCTATGGAACAGAGGAGGTCATTGAGTTTTGTGTTGACTTTCTTCCTGACCTGAAGCCGATTGGTGTTCCTGAATCTCGGTATGAAGGAAGGCTGACTGGAAAAGGCACACTAGGAAGGAAAACAACGGTATGTAGGGACGCGCTTTCTTTCACTCAAGCACACTACACAGTTCTACACAATTCCACCGTGGTTGCTCCGTATATCGAGAAACACAAGAATATTCTACGCGTCGAAAACCCGGGGGAGCATGAATCCTGGATTAAAGGGGAACACGAGGCGACTTTCGGCAGTTGGTTGCAGACACATCTCATGAATAACAACACTGTTGGAGATCAGCTGTACTTGTTGGCCAGGTTACCATCGTCGACTATATGTACTTTCCAAGGGTACGAGATAAATGGGAATACATTTTACACGATCTTCCAAGATAAAAAGAGCACCAACCAAAACAGTGGTGTCCGCTTTGATGCAATAGACGACAATGGGCGGAAGGACACATATTATGGATACATAGAGAAGATATGGGAACTTGACTATGGACCTACTTTAAGGTCCCTTTGTTTCGGTGCAAATGGGTCAAGCTGACAGGAGGCGGGGTACATGTAGACCAAAAGTACGGCATAACAACAGTGGATCTCAAAAAGCTTGCATACATGGATGAACCATTCGTCCTAGCGAACGATGTGGCTCAGGTTTTCTATGTGAAGGACATGTCTACCAAATCGAGAAAAAGAAATCAGCAAAAGAATACATCGTCCGATGAGCCAAAGCGCCACATAGTTCTTTCAGGGAAAAGAAACATTGTGGGAGTGGATGACAAGACAGACATGTCAGAAGATTATAATAAGTTTCATGAAATTCCGCCCTTCACAGTGAAAACTGACCCATGCATCCTGTTAAATGATGAAGATGCTCCATGGCTACGGCGCAGAAGAAAACCACAACACTAGATAGGGATGTTGGTGATTTGTAATAATGGCTATATGCGAATACAAACCGTATGTTTTGACTATATGCACTGTCTGGATGTATGCATGGAATCTGAATGATTTGTATTCGGTCGATGAAACCGTTTGATTTGTATTCGGTCGATGAACTGAATGATCAGAGCGCCTTGCCGCTGCTTGGATCCGACCGAGGGGCATGGCTACCACTTCCACCACCACCACTCCCACCTCCTCGGCAATTCATCATTGTGTCACCCTAATCCAGTGGTTGGATTCAACCTACCCGAGGGCTTGTGTTAGGGAACATGCCAGCGGGTAGGCTAAATCCAACCATTGGGTTCGGTGGCAAAGGTAGACGCTCGTTGTGTGCCGTTTCGCTGCAGGGACGTCGCTATTTATAGGTGATTAGAAGGTGTACCTGTGGATGAGGTGGGAGTGCAGATCCAACAGCTCACAAGCGCTCTAAAGAAACACACCCCTGATCCAACGGCTCACAAGCGCTTGAAAGAAACACACGATCCGTGTGCTTCTTTAGTCCCGGTTGGTAACACGAACCGGGACTAAAGGCTCTGATCCAACAGGTCACAAGCGCTCGAAGGAAACACACGATCCGTGTGCTTCTGATCCAACGGCTCACAAGCGCTCTAAAGAAACACACCCCTGATCCAACGGCTCACAAGCGCTTGAAAGAAACACACGATCCGTGTGCTTCTTTAGTCCCGGTTGGTAACACGAACCGGTACTAAAGGCCCTGATCACATATATATGTAGGCTTGGCCGCCATTGCCATATCACATCTAAACTCATAACTGCAACCTCATCACTCTTCCATTGACTTAGGTGTCGCCGACGATGTCCATGTTGGACCAGAGGGGCGATGTGCGGGACTGGGCTCCACCGGGCTGGCACTGGGAGGTGCTACCTTCCGGGACGCGCAGCTTGGTGAGGAATCCGGGTGACGTCGTCGACCCGGATCTTCTGTGGTGGCAGTCGCGTGGGCCACGCTCGGTGCAGAGGGAGCCGGCCTCCGAGGAGGTGGTACGTCGCCGTATCAGGGAGGAGGATGAGCATGTCCGTCGCTACATGTATCTATTGGATAGGCAGTATGACAGTAGGTGGTCGTTTCTTCAGAGGGTTCCTTCTCACGTGAGCTATGACCCTGTGAGGGTTCCTTCTCTTTGGATGCGCAGCGCCGGCGGCTCAGCACCCCGCGGGTCAGTAACCGGTCGAAGTTAGTTTCAGAGTCTGTGATCGCCATCATAGTTATTCAAATTATCCAGTTATGTCATTCCGTATAAATTATTTGTATTCGGTCGATGAACTAGTTATTCAAATTCAAGCACTTTCATGTTGAAAGTTTTCTCAAAAGCCGCGACTAAAACCTACCGCACCCACCTTTAGTCGTGGGGCGTGGTTCAACCCGTGACTAAAGACATGCTTTTAGTCGCGGCTTGAGCCACGCCCCACGATCCGTGTGCTTCTGATCTAACGGCTCAGAAGCGCTCTAAACAAACACACGATCCGTGTGCTTCCGATCAAACGGCTCACAAGCGCTCGAAGGAAACACACTATCCGTGTGCTAGCTTCTTGCCATATCACTATATATATGTAATTTTGGCCGCCATTGCCATATCACATCTAAACTCTTCCATGGCTTCCACCGTACTAAGCTACCGTCAGGCGGAGGAGCTTTCCGCCTCGAACTACCCCTGCCCGCCTGGCTACTGCGTCCCCGCCGGCTGGATGCTAAGCGCCGGAGGCGTGCCGGTCCCTCCTGTCCCTCATGGAGTGGCGCGCCGGGCGGCCATCACAAATCACTACTAGCTCGAGCTCACGCCGGAGCAGCGGATGGATCCCCACTGGCATCCCGACTACCGCCCGACTTGGGACGCCTTCTTCATCAATCGGCGTGAGAGGGCGCTCGCCAGGTACGAGGGGGACGGCCCGCCTCCTTCGGACTTCAACGAGGCCGGCCGTCAGCTGTGGTGGGCTGGCCGAACTCTCCAGGGCGTTATGAACTACATCACGGCCGGCGATAACCCCCGCCTGCGCTACCCTCAGATCCAGTCCAGGCGTGCTCACCCGTCGAGGTGGGAGCCACGAGCGCCGTCCGATGACAGCGACGACGATGACGAGTATTATAGGCCTAGGCAGGAGTATGACTAAGATTGTTAGGACTAGTTATCCAGTTATGTCATTCCGTATAAATGATTTGTATTCGGTCGATGAACTAGTTATTATCAAATGATCCACTGTTGTCATTGGCTCCAAGATTCAAAAATATGCAAAAAAATATTAGTTAATCCATTTTTTAATTGAAAATGGCAAAATTGTTAATAGTTTGCAGAGTTACAATAATTATTTTATAAAACAGAAAATGGTTTTGGATTACTTATTCAAATTCAAGTACTTTTCATGTTGGAAGTTTTCTCAAATTTATTCAAATATTTGTAGAGTTAATCCATTTGTGAGTAAGTATTTGAAAAAACAGAGAAAACAGCGCGCGAGCACATTTTTTGGCCCAGCGCGTGCAAATTTTGGGCTATAAGTCGCGGCCCGTACCACCAGCCGCGACTAAAGCCTGCGACGCGCGCGCGATCTGAAACCGCCCCCCCCCCCTTTAGTCGCGGGGCGTGGCTCAACCCGCGATTAAAGACTCCATTTGTCCCGGTCTGTTCTACGCCCCGCTACTAAAGGTCCGTGTATATACTCCCGGTGCGTGGCTCAGACCGCGACACCGGAGGCCATTTGTGACATAGCGCCGTCAGGCTGCCGAAATTTTCCACCGCCACCGTCGCCCGAGCTACCGCCGCCCGAGCCTTCCTCTCCGCGCCCGTCGCCGTCGCCTCCTCCGCCGCCCGAGCTCGCCGTCCGGCCGCCGCCGCCCCTCAACTCCGGCCGCCCCCGCGCCCGAGCGGCTGCCACCCCCTCAACTCCGGCCGCCGCCCCTTAACTCCGGCCGCCCCCGCGCCTAAGGCGCCGCCGCGAGCTCGCCGTCCCCTAGGTCAGACTGCCGCCGGCACCCCTCTCCTCCTTAACCACCGATTTTTAGCAAATTGTAGATAGCAAAATTATTTTATGAGATTTTAGAATTAAGTGTGTCAGTTCTAGCAAAATTAATTTATGAGATTTTAGTGATTTTAAAATTAAGTGTTAGTTCTAGCAAATTATTTTATGTTAGTGTTAGTTCTATCAAAATTATTTTATGAGATTTTAGAATTAAGTGTTAGTTCTAGCAATTGTTTAAAGTGTTAGTGTTAGTTCTAGCAAAATTAATTTTAGAATTAATTGTATAGGTGTTTAATGAATTGCTACGGCCAAAAATCATGTTAGTGTTAGTTCTAGCAAATTGTATAAAATCTAGCATTTTTAGAAATTTGTAGATAGCAAAATTATTTTATGAGATTTTAGAATTTAGTGTTAGTTCTAGCAAATTAATTTATGAGATTTTAAAATTAAGTGTTAGTTCTAGCAAAATTATTTATGTTAGTGTTAGTTCTAGCAAAATTATTTTATGAGATTTTAGAATTAAGTGTTAGTTCTAGCAATTGTAATAGTGTTAGTTCTAGCAAAATTAATTTTAGAATTAATTGTATAGGTGTTTGATGAATTGCTACTGCCAAAAATCATGTTAGTGTTAGTTCTAGCAAATTTTTTGTTAACTTTAACAATTATGCAACTTTTGTTATAAATAATTTTATGTAGCAATATTGTATGCGAAAATGATATTGTGTGCATTTTGCAGAAACTATGGATCCACCTAGTCCGATCCGCAGAGACCTAAGACAAGAAGAAATTCTCGAGGACATAATCCACAACGCCACCGGTGCTGATCCACCCGAATCTCCCTCGATGTATCTGAACCCATCCGGTGAGGGTGAAGAGGTCGACCAAAATGAGGGGGAAGCCGACGCCTCTGATGATGGAGAAGGCGACGGCTCCGATGATGGACCCTTAACGAAGTCCGGCAAGGTATATATATGAAGTCTGATGGTCAGTAGATGCATTAATTGAGTTGTATATATATGAATTGACGAATGTTTCTTCTCTTAGGCCTCCACATCGAGCAAATGTTCCAAACGAGGCCCGGCCAAAAAGTTGGCCGCATCTGCGCATTATACAATTACGGAGATATCACCAGTGGGCGAACCGTTGGAACCCATAAAGGTTGCAAAGAAATTTGTAAAACAATGCGGAGTTATGGTTAGGGATCGCGTCCCCATCACCGTTCGAGAGTGGAATAAGCCCAAAGGGGTGGAAGATAATGATTATGTCGCCGAAAGGTACAAAGATGGTCTTTGGAATGACCTCATGGCACATTTCACCCTCCCAGAATGTGAGGAAGAGGACGACACAGCTGCATTGAGGGACAAAGTCAAGGTGTTCACTCTTAAGAAGATGGCCGAACTATTCCGGCAGTGGAAGAAAACATTATGGCAAGAGTATCAGAAGACCAATAGTGCTCCAAAATTCGAGGGCTATCTAGTGAAGCAGAGGTCTTACTGGGATGCATTTGTGAAGTACAAGAAGTCAGAAGATGCTACGGAAAAGTCAACACGAGCAAGACAAATGCTGCGAAAAAGAAATATCACCATAAGCTCGGGACAGGGGGGCTACGTGACTGCCATGCCAAAGTGGGATAAAATAGAGGAAGCGCTGCTTGCTAAAGGGATCGTTCCAGAACCAATTTGCGACGAATGGGAACTGAGGGCACGAAATTTTTTCCTTGCGCATGGGAGTGAGTATGACATGGAGACAGGGGATCTTATTTGCAGTGAGGGGATAAGGGTACCCAGGGAGACATGGCTGAAAGTGGTGAAAGAAATTAAAGAGGGGAAAACAAAGTTCCGTGCTGATAGAGAGAAAGACTTGCTGACAAAGGTCCTCGGGAATCCAGAAAAAGGAGGACGAACACGAGGCTTTGGCCCTAGTTATCCCTGGGAGATTGGGTTTCCAAAGACAAAGATACTTATAGAAGCCGATCGAGAGCAAAGAAGCGATGGGAGGAGGAGGAGGAAGACAAGTTCAACCAGTTGCTAGCTAGAATTGACAAGCAGCAGCAGCAGATTGAAGAACTTAGAGGAGAGCGCCTGCAAGATCCTGCACTCGATATTACCGCTGGCCCATCTCTGTGGAGAAGCAGCGTGGCTGAATCGGAGGTCCCGTCTGACGGTGCACGGATGATAGATGGCGGTCCCGGCTACCCCGTGGATGGAATCAAGGAGCAGATACCTTGTGAGCTCCATCAGAAGGTGAAGAACATATCCCTAAAGGTGGCGGTCGGAACTGCTTTACCTTGTCCACCTGAGGCACGTTGGCATGGCCGTGAGATTCCAGCTGGCTATGCTAAAGTCGGGGTGGATGAAATCATAAGGGGTTTGACTCAATGGAGCTTGACATCCATGGACCTGAAGGTGAGAAGACACTCGGAGAAGTACTGGGTGGTATCATTCTATGGGACAAGAACAACATCAAGCTTCCAGGCTCGGCGCCAAGTCCAACACCGCCTCTGAGTCGTCGCAGGTCACCATCACCTACAAGAAGCCCACCCAAGACTATGATCAACACAGCGCGAGTCCATCTCGATCTCCGCCGCCGGACTTGGGCCGGCCGTCTTCGCCGCCGCCTTTGCCAGCTAAGGCCAATAAGCGGAAGCGTGTTTCGTCGCTGAGTACTCTACGACGCAGCAGCCCAAAACGAAAAAGGGAGCCCGTCCCAAGAGTACCTCATAAGAATCTTCCCATCAGAACTTACGATCGTACTGACGAGGAAATCGCAGCGATCGCAAAGGCTGAAAAGGATGCGCATTTTGCAAAGAAAGAAAACAGAGCCCACCCCGGTATACACTGAGAAGCAAATAGCATCGGGAGTTGATTTTCTGAGCACAAATCGCAATATGAGTTGCACCATAAGCCAGATGACTATGCACGCACACTTCGGAAGGAAGCGGAGAAGAACAAATCAAGTAAAAGTGCAAGCGGGAGCAAAGCAAGTGAAAGTGCAAGCGGGAGCAAAGCAAGTACAAGTGCAAGCGGGAAACGAAGGGACGTTCCCCAGCTCGGAGAACAGGCCAAACAATCGATCCCACCCCTCAAGGTGTTATCCAAAGACGTTCCTCAGGCACAGCAGGATTTGGTAGAAGCTGCAAAGTTGGCAGCCGCTATGGGTGTGACTGTTGCTGAACTGTTAGGTTCCCAAGACGACAAGTTACCCATGGCTGATGTAGCCCCTACATATGTCCCAGGGAAGCCTTTGGTCAGCGAACAGAAGTTGAAACAACTGCCAACACAAATGCGAAATTTGCATCAATGGTACTTGAGAGCGGTAAAGCGGGACAGAATAATGATCGTGGCGAAAGTCCCAGCAGAGTACTTCTTCCGAGCCGAAGAGGTCCATGTTGACTTTTCAGAACTCTTCCAATTATTCAATTTGGACGCCCTCGACAAATCTCTCATGAGTTGCTATTGTCTGTAAGTTGTTGAATTCATTGTCTACATATAACTTGTTCAGTTCATTGCATTTGTAATTATTCTCATTATATATATCCTTCATATTATGCAGAATGAAGATGCAGTCTTGTAAAAGAAAGGTCTATAGTGTTGGGTTCATTGACCCAGATAAAGTACATATAGAAACGCTAACGACGAAACCCGACGAGACGGCGGGAAACCTTCTAAGGTTTCTAACGGAGCAACATTACTGTGACCACATATTGTTTCCTTACAACTTCGAGTAAGAGTGTTACTGTCTTGTACACACTAATTTTTACTTACTCGATGTTAAGTGTAATTGATGAGTTACTGACGTATATATAAACGGGTGCAGCTTTCACTGGATTAAAGAGAAACCTGGAAGAGTTCCGCAACATGCAGGACATGCTCCAGAGGTAATATTCGCGCTATATCGGTCTCTTTCGTTGATTTCATGAGATATCAGGTAATGAATTAACTCATTCATTAATTCATTTTCTTTGCCGGGCAGGGTTTGGAACCGATTCAAGAGTGTGGTGAAGGGTTCCTTTAGTGAGAAGCTGACGTTTACTCCGGTCTCGGTAAGTAGTACGAGATATGACCGCGCATCTCTTTACTTCTAGTTTCAATACAGTTATTATTTTGATGCTAGATTATTATTTTGATTGAATTCTATTCTCGTAAAGTGCGCGAGGCAGCCATCGGGGACGCATCTATGTGGATACTACGTTTGCGAGTTTATTCGCACGTTTACCACTGAGCACAAAGATTATAGAGTCGACGTAAGAAATACGTTCACAACATTATTTTATTACCTCGCTTTTTGTTATCATGATTGATGTTCATATTGATCTCCCTTTCTTATATAGTTTGAGAGACTGCGGGAAAAGGTCCTACCGGAGCAACGCGTACTAGCAATTGCAGAGGAACTAGCGGGATTTCTGCTGAAAGAGATGGTAGACGACGCCGGAGAATTTAGTGTGAACAATAGGCATAACCGATGATGCCGGGCCGTGTAATCGAATAGACGGGCTTAGTCCCGTGTGATCTCCATGTAACTATCAAAGTTGTATATTTTGTATGCTCGATCGTGTACGGTATGTGGTAGCGTAGAAATATACGAAAACTATTTTGAAATAAGAAAATAAATGAATAAAATAAAACAAAATGAATTCTCTGCCGCGGCACAGAAAGTGCCCAAATTTCTGCCGCGGCAGAGAATTAGTAAACCCTAAACCCTAACCAAAATGAACTCTCTGCCGCGGCACAGAAAGTGCCCAAATTTCTGCCGCGGCAGATAACCATTAGTCGCGGCCCGTTATACGAACCGCGACTAAAGGTTCTGCCCCTAGCACGCCCAGGATGAGGACCATTTGTCCCGGCTGGTGACAGGTCCGCGACTATTGGTTGGACCTTTA
>QRDG01000099.1:841556-1014443 GCA_012064385.1 Puccinellia tenuiflora | reverse complement strand
CAGGAGATTTGTCTTCAGCTTGAGCAGCAGAAGGAGGAGCCGGCTTCAAAGGAGGCTTGGTGGCGACTCTCTTCGTTTGAAAGCCAGTACCCCTGGGACTCTTCATATGCTTAGCAAGCTCTGCCTGTTTTTGAGTGTCTCCAGAGACAGCTCTAGAAGGAGTGGGCACAGCAGGAGTCTTCAGAGTGGGCTCGGCACTAGGAGCAGGAGCCGCCGGTGATGAGGAACTTGGACCAGTAGAAGAAGAGAAGACACCATATGGGTCCTGTGATGGCGGCCAAAGTTTACTATCGCAGGAGTTTCTGGAGCGACTCTTTTTTTCTCCAAATCATAGTGATGAACCCATACCTCAGGGTCCATCTTATTGGCTATCTCGCAAGCATATGGTCGCACCAATTTTTCTTCAGCCTTGAAGTCATCTTGAGTAAAAGGTTTGCCATCCTCATGTTGCTCAGGCTTCCCCATTGTAAGCATTACTGGCTCTATGACAGTTGGATAGTAGCTGTGGGCTAAAGCCAAGATCCTGATGGAGGCTCTCCTCAATGAAGATTGTTTCCACAGACGCATATAGCCTGGTGCCCTAGACAGCTCATCCACCAGACGTTCAGGCTCCTTGGGGCACTTGCCCTTATGGTTCAGATATTTAACCACTGCACGGGCTCCCTCTTGTAGCCCATGACAGTGATCAAGCAGCTCAGATAGTTGCTTGCTGGTGGGTAGCTTCAGTTTAGGGGAGTCGGCCCCTGCGGAAAAGAGATCAAAGAGTGATTGTCAGTCTAAAAGCAATTCAGAAAGGTGCAAAAAGGAAGCAAGCAAAGGTCATAAACTTACCAAATATGTGTTGGCACATGGCACCAATGCCTTTGCGGCAAGTATCAAAAACAGCCTTTAGGTCATTGTGTGCCTTCTGAGCAATCTTTTTGGCATCAGCCGACTCTTTCTTTACCTGCTCCAGTTGAGCAGCCAAGGTTTTCAGATCCTTCTCAAGCTGAAGGGAGTGTTCTTTTTCGGCCATGGCAGACCTGGCACTGGCAGCTGCCTGGTCCTCAAGCTCTTTCATGTCTCTCTTCATCTTGGAGACAATGCACTGTAATCACAAGTCATAAAGCACAATTAAGCTTCACAAGTCAAGTTGAGAACTAATGAGCTCCAAGTCGTCACAAGTTAACAACTTGGCGCTTGGGGGCTACTCAGGAGTCAATTTTTTCATAAACAGCAAGCAGGCAGGAGTCCTAGTCGACAAGTCATAAGCTCCAAGTCACCACAAGTTAGCAACTTGGCGCTTGGGGGCTACTCGCAGAACAGAAATTTTTCTTCAAGTAAGATATCAGTAAATTACATATGTTGGTAGCTCCAAGTCGTCGCAGGCTAACAACTCGGCGCTTGGGGGCTACTCGTGCAAAAGTTTTTGGTCTAAGGACCCGACAGACAGTAAATTAGCAGCCCCGAGTCCTAGTAGAGCTAAGGACTCAGTGCTTGGGGGCTACAGTGTGCAAGTTTTTTCTATATAGCAATTGAGTCCAGTTTCAAATCAAGGCACCTATCCTAGTCACAAGTCACCACAGACAGGTGCTTGGGGGCTACTGGGATAGGATGACGCCAGAAAAGCATATAAGGTGAAGTCAAAGGACTTACTTCATGAACCATGAGGAGAGATCTAAGAGCCGCTTGCTCATCATCCTTCAGCCTAGCAGATTGGTCGTTCAAGTCGACTGCTTCAGCATAGGCTTCAGAAAATGACATGTTATCTGCCACCCGAAGTCGGCTGTAGTTAGTAGATGACTTGATCTTGATGTTTGGAGAGGCTGAAGGAGTCGGCTTCACAGGAGTCGGGTGAGTTTGAGGTGCAGTATCAGGAGTCGCAGCACCAGAGGAGGGCTAGACTATTGTTGGAGTCGCCGCCCGAGTCCGTGAAGGGGACTCGGGAATAGTAGAAGTTGTAGTTGCACCAGCTGATGCAGCAATGGAAGGACCTGTCCTCGTGCTAGTCATTTCAGAGGCCGAAGGGGGGACAGGTCCACGCCCAGAGGTAACATCAACCATGCCTGGGAGCTTGGTCACTTTAGCACAAGGCCGAGCCCTGAAATGCACAAAGATAGAAGTCAGCACCGGAATTAGTGAAAAGGGAAAAAGCAGAAGTCATTTGAATGCAAGTATAGAAACAAAGGAATCTTACCCAACATTGGTCTCCAGGTCCAAGGAGGCCTGAGAGTCTGAAGAAGGCATCGACATGCCGGAGTGGTAGGAGTCGTCCTTATGGGGAGGAGAAGCTGATTTCCGCTGGTGCGAGACAGGCAGAGGCTCGGGAGCATCTGCAGGCCCATCGGAGCGCAGTTTCCTCTTCCTGGCGGCGATAACACTCTGCATGTGTTCTTCAGGCTTAGTAGGAGAGCGAGAGGACCCAAGGACTCGTGAGAGTGGTACCTTGGGAACAGCCTCTCGAGATCCATTATTGTTTGAGGCTGGGGAAGAAGAGGAGTGACTCCTAGCTGAGGACTCCACAGATGGTGATGGCTGAGCAGCAGCAGAAGTGGAGTCAACTTGTTTAGTGACGGGAGCCTCTGGAGAGGACTCGTCGTCGTCAATCTCCTCCACAATGGGAGCCTCTCGAGAAGACTCCTCTTCAACAACGTTTTCAGTTGGAGCCTCTGGTGAGGACTCCTCATCAGCAGCATCATCTTTAGTGGCGGCCTCCTGGGAGGACTCCTCGTCATCATTGTCAGTGTCTTCTGCCACAGTAGTTTGATCTGTGGCAGGAGTCTCCTCCTCAACCTCTTCTTCAGCCTCAGCCTCAGCTTCAGCTTTGTTTTTAGTACCAGCTCCAGAGGCCGGACTTCCAGAAGGAGTCGGTGAGCTGTAACAGAGTCAACAAAAGTGAGTCAGTAAGCAGTACAAGTAAGATCAAGGTAGAAATAAAGTAGAGAATGATACTTACATCAGGAGCTGGGTTGGTGGAGCAAAATGGCTGGAGCCCAAAATGGGCTTGGTCCTTCATCGGTTTCCCAGTCAGCTTTTTGATAAGCCGACCAAGTTCGGGTCCATCAGATAATTGCTCCGTAACTCGGAGGTCATCACCAGCACATCTAGTATATGAACAGATCAGCCGAGTCCTAGGACTCAGAGGCTGGATTCTCCAAGTCGTCTAGCAGCGGACCAGATCCATATTTTCCAAGTTATGAGATAAGAGGGCCCGGATTCGAGTGATCAGAGACTCGACTCTTGGCCGGGCGGCCTCAGAGCATCTAGCTTTCATAAGAGGAGTCGCCCGGAGGCGATCCTCAGAGAATAAAGGGAGCTTTGGTTCACCTGCAGGGGAGGTGTCCTTGCAGTAGAAGAAGGATTTCTGCCAGTCCTTGATGCGGTTAGGAAAGACAGGTTTTGGGAATACAGAGTGGAGGCGCCGCTGAAGGGCAACGGCGCCACATTGGAGGAGAGGGCCCCCAGAAGTCTCGGGCTGGGGTGCAGTAGAAGAGTTCGAGCCAAAGGTTGAGATCTGGCTTAATTTGGAGGTAATCCTCACACAAAGTCACGAAATTGGAAAGAGTGAGAATGGAATTAGGAGCTAGATCGTGAATCCGTAGATGATAGAGATCGAGGAGTTGACGGAAGAAAAGATCACCGGGGGGAGAAAATCCGCGGAAGAGATGCTCCACGAAAACAACCACCTCACCCTTAGCGGGAGAGGGAACGATTTCATCCCCTGGGGCCCGAGCTTGAGCGCTGGAAGGAATCAGACCTGAGAGCCTGTGAGTCTTCAATTGTTCCGCCGTGACCTGTAGATCCACCCCAATCGGCGGAAATCGATCGCTTGGAGGAGGATTTCGCGGCGGCGGCGGCCGCGGCGGCGATGTCCACCGTCCTGCTCGACGAGGATGCCTTGGCCTTGGGTGCGGTCTTTGCGCGCTTGGGAGCCTTGGCGTGCGGGCAGTGTGTGCTGGGCACGGGAAGAGATGGGCGCGAAGAGAAAGAAGAGATTTTGAGCTGAAGGGGGCAAGTGAGGTTTAAGACCTAACCCTTAGGTATTTGTAAAGAGGGTAAAACCCTAGAGAGTTACAGTACAGGTCCACAGTAAACTGTGGATAACGTTTCATTAGTAATGGTTCAGTGGTTAACAGACAGAAAGGACATAGCAGAGAAAAGTTAAAGTCACAGAAGTGGAAAAAGCCAGCTTGTCCCAGAATGGCGAGTCCTGTGACAATGAAAGTCAAGTTATCTAGTCCTTGTTCGCAAGAGTCATAACAAACCCGGCCAACATGTGCAAGGGCAAGGGTGATGACTTGAACAAGGAATGAGGATGGACTCATCTTTTATGTGTCTTATGTTATATGCAGGAATTCATCTTGGAGCTAGCAGCAAGCGACTTTGGAACCTGTGGCTCAAGTGGAAGGAGTCGACCCAGGGAGTCGAATCAACAAGTCAGAGAAAGCCGCCAATCTGCACCCAAGATAAATTCGGGGGCTACTGATGGGGGGATACTTTATAGGTAGGCCCATGGATCCGAAAAGTAGACCCGCCAAGACCAAGAAGGCCAATGCCGAGTCACGAGCCGAGTCACATGGGCTGGGCTGGAGACAAGCCGACCAAGTCCCGTGTGGAGAAGGGGGCTCGTCCTGAGAAGGAGTCCAAGTACAACCCGGAGTTCTAGTTTGGAAGGACAAAGCCTAGAGTAGGACTCCGTATATGAGTAGAACCCGATACAGATTGTAAGTCCAGGGACCCGCCACCTTTATAAGGGGGGTCCTGGATCGTAGTGAGGGAGGCCCAATCAAGTTAGAGAAACCCTAGCCACCAGAGAGAAGTCGCCGGCTCCTGAGTTGTAGGAGCCGGATCCTTGTAATCGAGATCTAGTAAAGAGCAATTACATAGAAGCAGGAAGTAGGTCTTTACCTCTAATCAGAGGGGCCGAACCTGGGTAAATCCTTGTTCCCTGGCGAGATTAACCGTTCCCACGTACTTCAATCACCAATGGCCCCAGAACTCATCTTCCCTGAGGAAGAACTTGCCGTGACAACCCCACGACACTATCACTACCAAGGTAACATCTCGTGAGCCTCATGTGGATAATAGCACAACAATAACTAAAAATGCTATATTGCCATGTGCTAGTCCTAGTAGTTCATCCACTAAAAATGTTGGTACATCATTGTAGCGCCCTGACCCCAGAGCTATACAGTGAAACGTTGTGCAACCGGTCATGCTACACAATCAAGGGTTACTGGGGTTACCAATCCCAGGCCAAAACACATTGGCAGGCGTGCTCGGAATACATCATCGGCACACAACACCTCGATCATGCCATAAGCTCGGACATCGCTTTCACGTATAACAAAGAGACCAAGACTGCGGAACAACTGGCACATCACAGACTCTACGACACAAAGTTATCATAGTTCAACTCATATAATTGAGAAAGATAGCAAATGACACATCAGAGGTCACTGACCCATCATTACAACAGCGGAAGCAAATTAAAGTTGTCTAAACAACAAGATCCAAATTATGGCCTAAGAGGCCTACAGATAAACATCCCGTGCCAGCCTGTTCCATGACGTCCCAAGCTACCACCTGGGAACCCCAGACTACTCGTCGAAGTCAACATAGAACCCACCTTCCAGTTCGGTGGCGTCCTCCTATGAAACAAATAATAAGCAACAAAGCAAGGCTGAGTACGACGTACTCGCAAGAATTAGTAGGGCGATATAGGCCCGATGCTGACGGAGGCTGCAAAGCTATATAAGTGGTTGCTTTGCATAAAGCTAGTTTTGTTTCCTTCCGAAGACTAGGACTCATGGCATCGTCTAATCAGAAGGTTTTCATAAGGGGATAAGAGGGTAACACTTTTCTCTTCGGTTCACAGGGAACCTACTGTATTCAGCAACTCCACTCATCTACACCAAGGCACTCCCTCGAATCTCCCTCGAGGAAATAAACCTTTTATCACACGTTGATTATGCAACCTCTAGCTGCCATTTGATTAAAGATCAGGTTCAGGTTTTCTATGAGCTAATCCGCCTTTCCCAAGATTTTGTCCATAACCGTGGACATGGCTTTTCGAAAAGATTAAACCCTGCAGGGGTGTACTGTTTTTACCACTGGTACCGTCCGACCCCTTGCCTGTACATTTAGCTCTCTTCCGGGGAAAGCCGGCAGGGCGGGCGCGGTTAAACCTTTACAAAGCATGAGACTATCCAAGGGTCATCGTGACGACAGGACAAGTTCAGCGCCTCTTTCAACACCCTGCCCCATCGCCACTCCTATCAACACCACCATCATCATCATCATCATCATCATCATCGTCATCATCATCAACTCACACGCAAATGGAAAGATCAAACTAGAGGACCCTTGGATACGCCCGCACTAATTATTCGGTTAGTAAGGAGCCCATACTCCCACCTTTGGAAGCACGCTCAGTTTCTTGGTTCTAGCTAAAAGCACTCTCAGCCTAGGCGGCAAGAATGAGGAAAAACACCAACAACCCTGTTGGCAACTCATCCAAGCCTTTTAGCAATTTATTATTAACACAAGTATCCACCTCGGTCCGAACATTTCATCCACTTCACAATTATGGAATATAATCAACGGACAACTTAAGCATTCGACAAAAGCATGGCTAAGCATATCTAAGCATAACAGACATCAGATATGATTTATCTCAGGCCAACACATCAAGCTATGGTTCATAGGTAGGGAAACATAGTAATGGTTCAGGGAACATGCAAGTTATAGGAATTCTATCCACTGAACAAAGTTGTTGCTAGAATCGAATGCAATATTATGGTGGATAAAATACTTGTACTAATAGGATGAGATATGCCAAGAAGGTTAGGTTAGCTCTTGCCTTGTTGATAACGCTGGTCGCAGTGGTTGTCGAGGTATTGTGGTGGAACCTCGACTCCTGAATCTAACGGAACACAAACAATAACAAGAAACAAAATAAATAACACGGAGACAAGGTGCAATGCACAATCATGATGAAATGGTCATATTATGCAATGAAAAGTAATTGGGCATGTCCCACAAGTTAAATGGAACCCCTAAAATAATTATTGCACTTAATGGGCTTAAACTCCATATTCAACTTAGTGAAATAGCTAATTATACAAAAATGTCCAGTACTGAAATATTAGGCCTACATGCATGAATATGTCATTATTAGATAGGTATTAAGCCACTGATCATTTTGGTATATCATTTGCAATTTTTGAGTTAATATTTAGCAAGTTATGATATTTCCAATACTTGATTTAATTCTGCCATTTTATTAAATTTTAGTGAACAGCAGCAAAATTAATTCTACCACTCTCTAAAATGACATAAACTTGTAGTGGGTTGATTACTGAACATTTTAAGCTATTATTCATAATTTTTCGATGAGTAGAACTTAAGTTATGGATTTTCCAAAAATGGAATTAAATCTGCCATTTTAGCAATTTTAATTTAAACAACAATTTAAATGTTCATTGTCATGTGGAAATGGAACTAATATTTAGATGTTGTTTTCCTGATCATTTATAGATCTTGTTTATAATTTTTGGATCAACATTGATTAAGTTATGAATTTTAGAATATCCATCTATTTTCTGCCTTTTTACATAATTTGAATAAACAGCAATTTTAGAAAATTCAAACCAACTTGTAACCCTCACTAGCAGATAGGCATTTACCCCCTGGTCATTTCAAGACCTTGTTCACAATTTTTGAGGCATTATTCATAAGGTTATGGATTTTTGAATTTGGGTATTAATTCTGCCCTTTTTGTATTTATTAAATAAAGGCAAATTATTTTGTTCAATTAATTCAACCAAGGGCACTAATAGGTAGATATTTCATTGCTGAGCATTTTGACATATTATTTGCATTTTTCTGAAATGTAAAACTCTAGATATGAATTTCTAAAATTTGAATAACTCACAGATGATTCGCATTTCATATTTAAATTTCAATTTCAAAAATTCATTTGCATGTGGGAGTTACATTTTTGGATAGGTTGTGAAATTATACACTCTCTGATACTTTGTTTGAATTTTTCTGAGCTACCAATTAATAGATATTCCAATTTCTATTTTCTGTTAATTCTCTGAAATCTTAAAAACAGATGAACTCTGACATCATGCTGATGTCACCGAAGAACTGTAGCCCGGGTTGATCATGAATTCGTCGACTCTGGCAGGAATTGGGCGCGGGAAAGGGCACTAGACGCTAGAGGAGGGAGAGGCGAGTCGAGGGGCGGCGGGAGAAGACCATATGGTCGCCGGAGTTGTGCCGGCGACCAGGCCTAGCGGCGGCCGACGGTGGCGCTAGTGGGGGGGGGGGGGGGCGGTAGAGAGCGAGGGAAGGAGGGAGAAGAAGGCCAGGAGGGGCGCAAGCTCACCACGAGTACGTGGCCGTGGTCGGAGACGGCGGGGGAGGTCGGGCGGCGGTGCAATGGTGATCGACGGTGGCGGCCCGAGGCGGAGAAGACGCGGGCGGCGACGGCAACTGCGGGGCTCCCGGCTCGATTCACTTGGCGGGGAGGGAGAGGAGCTCGAGGCGGAGCTCACGGCGGCGATGGCTAGCTCCGGGGCGGCCAGAGGCGACGGCATGGTGCGGTGGCCGGATGCGGGAACGGCGGCGGCAGGAGCTCGGCTAGGGTTAGGGTTAGGGTTTCGCAGGGGGAAAAGAGCGGGGAGAGAGAGAGGGTGGCCTCGGCTTGCTTCTTATACCCCGAGGAGAAGCGGCATGGCGACAGTGGCGGTGCGGTGCGGTGGCGACGGCGAGGTGAGGCGCTCGGTCGCTACAGGGACTAAGACGAAGACGCTTTTCTGGAAAACCCCCTGCCAGTTTTTCTTCCTTTTCGGTTTTTATTTCAATAAATGAAACAGCAGCCTTTTCTATTTAAATGGGGCGTTTAATCATTTTCAATAATTATGAAATTATTTAGGGAGGCTCCTGATAATATTTGTAAGTTCCACAAAAATTGGTTCTGCAAAATAAGAAGTTTTGCATCACTTTTGCTCATAGTGTTTAAATATGGCAATTTTAATAATTTCCAAACTTTTATTGACTTGGAATAATTAAGCGATTCCATGAACTATGAAAATATTTATGGAGGCTCCTACTATTATAAGGGAGCTCCCATGATTTTATTTTGAATTTTGAGAAGTTGAACTTGGAGTCAAAATTCACCATTTGTTTAAACCAATTTGAATTCTAATATTTATTACTTTGCTTAACAAGCAATTGTCTTTGACAAAGATTTAAACAAATATATTCTTGGAACTTCCTGGACAATTTGGAAATTCTAGAATAATTTGGTTTGCTAAGTTGAGCAATTGCATTTGGTTTGGGATTTTTGGGAAGTGTTTGATTGCTTTAAATGATTTCCATTGTTTGCAATATTTAACTTAGCATTTTAAATATGTATGCCATGCTGCAATGAAAATAAAAAGTGAAAATTTGGCCCATATTTTAGGGTACCAAATCTGGGCTGTTACAATTCTATCCCCCTTACAAGAATCTTGCCCCGAGATTCCTAGAGTAGGAAGAGAGAGAGGAGGAAACATGACAACCCTTAACTTCAACGATCTTCTCGATCCCACGATGATCTTCCTTGTTGCAGAGAGTAGGTAGCAAGCATGACGTGCCGACGAGAAAGTCAGAAGATAGTTCAAGGTGATAGACAAATTTTCACCAAGGGTTGGAAATATGAACTTTGCACAAGACCATAAGCCATTGGGGAAAACTAGGAACAACTTGACCATACAAAGGTCGAGCAGAGGATGGGAGAAACGACCGAGAGACATTTTTAGCAACACCACGTTAATGTTCTCCTCGATGTTCTAGATACCACTATCAGGCTTCGGAAAAGCCTTCAATAGGTCATCAAGTGGAGGTCGGACCTTTAAGATTGCAAGGAGACCATAAGGGCAACTTCCAGAACAAGTAGCACAAAATCCTCATGGAGAGTGGTTTGATTTTACGAAAGGCAAGAGGATACCACAATAGACCTTCCAGTTAAGTAGGGCTACCACAACCTCAAACTTGCCGGATTTACACAAGGCCTATGTCATACTCTTAAGGAACACCAACCATCATTTCTGCTTGAGATTCAGATTTGGTTAAGCGTGCGGAAATTTCAGACTTGACACGTCTGAGAGAGGAGTTACAACAGTTAACGAGGGGTAAGGTTCTCAAGAATTGACCACAGCGTCAAGCTCCAGAACATGAGCTAGATTACGAGAGGAAGATTGACTTTTCCAAGCGAAACAGATGTGGTCTTGGAGTTTCGACACGAATCTAACTTATTGACCGAAGGTGGGCACCTGAACAAATGGACTTGGTAGCACGGTCAAACTCGACTTGATGATCTGATTACCAATCGTGCTAAGAGCGCCATCAAAGTCCTTGGATATCAAAGCAATATCAATTGCTAAGAATGTCCGATTTCCACATCAATATGCATCCTCAACAATCTCGAGCCCGAGTAGCTCGGAGGTAGATGGATAAGGAAGGGTAGGAGCATCACTTCATCCGGTAAGTCATGAGACTAAGCACGACATCTGGATATAAAAGAGTGTGACACTCCATGGTTGAACATAACAAAAGCTAGACAAGCCTCTTATTCTGCGGATTACAAATCTTTGACCTGGCTGAGAAATGGACAAGGTACCGGAGTTTGTTTCTCCTAACATCCCGGTGTGGAATGTATTGACGGACCACAAGGGTAACATGCATCGGAACACACCAATGCACGATAACACTTGACTGTCAACTGACAGATAAGGGTCGGACAACAGATTAAGAGTAAGGAAACGGGCTAGCAACAATATCAAGATAATGCAGAAGCCCTTGTTAGCACTCTTCCGACAACTAGTGCCGAAAGGGTTTTACTAACAAGTGTTATTGGAGGAAAACACAAACTTTGATAGAAAACTCGCTAAGAGCAATCTTGTCGTGATCCAGATGGTTTCATGACAGAATATCCAGCTATAGCTCGTGACAGAGAAGAGGTTTGTTGCCGCATTTCAATTACGACTACAACCACCAAATTGAAGATTAACTTCAAACATGGCCAACCTAACGTAGGGTTTAACAATTAACATCAGGATTCAACGGGAAAGATCTGGGTTAAAGATCAGCTTCATGTATTGGGACTCACAAATAGCATAGTGCTCACATGGGTGACAACCCTCATGAATCAATACACCAGAATTCCAGTACAATCCGGGACCTTCGGTTCAAGACCATGGGCCATAACCCAGAGAGAGAAACACCCGATTAGGTGCGAAACGTTTTCAAGGGTTCGGATGTTTTGCACCTTCTTATTCATTGGGTGCGAACAACGGAGTTTACTTCGGATTCTGAAGACGGAAGCAACCTAACCAGTAGACTAAAGGTAGGAACCAACCCCGTGAACCTAAACTTTGACCCAACTTTAAAACAAATAGAGCTAAGGTGACTCAGAGTTAGAGCGAGTTGGGTAAGAAGTAAAAAGAATCCTAAGAGGGTTTTCACAACTCATTTTCAGTTCGTAAATAACTTTTACTCCACTAGACTCAACTTCGACCAATAGAACGGGTTTCCTACAGGCAGTACTGCTCTGATACCAACTTGTAGCGCCCTGACCCCAGAGCTATACAGTGAAACGTTGTGCAACCGGTCATGCTACACAATCAAGGGTTACTGGGGTTACCAATCCCAGGCCAAAACACATTGGCAGGCGTGCTCGGAATACATCATCGGCACACAACACCTCGATCATGCCATAAGCTCGGACATCGCTTTCACGTATAACAAAGAGACCAAGACTGCGGAACAACTGGCACATCACAGACTCTACGACACAAAGTTATCATAGTTCAACTCATATAATTGAGAAAGATAGCAAATGACACATCAGAGGTCACTGACCCATCATTACAACAGCGGAAGCAAATTAAAGTTGTCTAAACAACAAGATCCAAATTATGGCCTAAGAGGCCTACAGATAAACATCCCGTGCCAGCCTGTTCCATGACGTCCCAAGCTGCCACCTGGGAACCCCAGACTACTCGTCGAAGTCAACGTAGAACCCACCTTCCAGTTCGGTGGCGTCCTCCTATGAAACAAATAATAAGCAACAAAGCAAGGCTGAGTACGACGTACTCGCAAGAATTAGTAGGGCGATATAGGCCCGATGCTGACGGAGGCTGCAAAGCTATATAAGTGGTTGTTTTGCATAAAGCTGGTTTTGTTTCCTTCCGAAGACTAGGACTCATGGCATCGTCTAATCAGAAGGTTTTCATAAGGGGATAAGAGGGTAACACTTTTCTCTTCGGTTCACAGGGAACCTACTGTATTCAGCAACTCCACTCATCTACACCAAGGCACTCCCTCGAATCTCCCTCGAGGAAATAAACCTTTTATCACACGTTGATTATGCAACCTCTAGCTGCCATTTGATTAAAGATCAGGTTCAGGTTTTCTATGAGCTAATCCGCCTTTCCCAAGATTTTGTCCATAACCGTGGACACGGCTTTTCGAAAAGATTAAACCCTGCAGGGGTGTACTGTTTTTACCATTGGTACCGTCCGACCCCTTGCCTGTACATTTAGCTCTCTTCCGGGGAAAGCCGGCAGGGCGGGCGCGGTTAAACCTTTACAAAGCATGAGACTATCCAAGGGTCATCGTGACGACAGGACAAGTTCAGCGCCTATTTCAACACCCTGCCCCATCGCCACTCCTATCAACACCACCATCATCATCATCATCGTCATCATCATCAACTCACACGCAAATGGAAAGATCAAACTAGAGGACCCTTGGATACGCCCGCACTAATTATTCGGTTAGTAAGGAGCCCATACTCCCACCTTTGGAAGCACGCTCAGTTTCTTGGTTCTAGCTAAAAGCACTCTCAGCCTAGGCGGCAAGAATGAGGAAAAACACCAACAACCCTGTTAGCAACTCATCCAAGCCTTTTAGCAATTTATTATTAACACAAGTATCCACCTCGGTCCGAACATTTCATCCACTTCACAATTATGGAATATAATCAACGGACAACTTAAGCATTCGACAAAAGCATGGCTAAGCATATCTAAGCATAACAGACATCAGATATGATTTATCTCAGGCCAACACATCAAGCTATGGTTCATAGGTAGGGAAACATAGTAATGGTTCAGGGAACATGCAAGTTATAGGAATTCTATCCACTGAACAAAGTTGTTGCTAGAATCGAATGCAATATTATGGTGGATAAAATACTTGTACTAATAGGATGAGATATGCCAAGAAGGTTAGGTTAGCTCTTGCCTTGTTGATAACGCTGGTCGCAGTGGTTGTCGAGGTATTGTGGTGGAACCTCGACTCCTGAATCTAACGGAACACAAACAATAACAAGAAACAAAATAAATAACACGGAGACAAGGTGCAATGCACAATCATGATGAAATGGTCATATTATGCAATGAAAAGTAATTGGGCATGTCCCACAAGTTAAATGGAACCCCTAAAATAATTATTGCACTTAATGGGCTTAAACTCCATATTCAACTTAGTGAAATAGCTAATTATACAAAAATGTCCAGTACTGAAATATTAGGCCTACATGCATGAATATGGCATTATTAGATAGGTATTAAGCCACTGATCATTTTGGTATATCATTTGCAATTTTTGAGTTAATATTTAGCAAGTTATGATATTTCCAATACTTGATTTAATTCTGCCATTTTATTAAATTTTAGTGAACAGCAGCAAAATTAATTCTACCACTCTCTAAAATGACATAAACTTGTAGTGGGTTGATTACTGAACATTTTAAGCTATTATTCATAATTTTTGGATGAGTAGAACTTAAGTTATGGATTTTCCAAAAATGGAATTAAATCTGCCATTTTAGCAATTTTAATTTAAACAACAATTTAAATGTTCATTGTCATGTGGAAATGGAACTAATATTTAGATGTTGTTTTCCTGATCATTTATAGATCTTGTTTATAATTTTTGGATCAACATTGATTAAGTTATGAATTTTAGAATATCCATCTATTTTCTGCCTTTTTACATAATTTGAATAAACAGCAATTTTAGAAAATTCAAACCAACTTGTAACCCTCACTAGCAGATAGGCATTTACCCCCTGGTCATTTCAAGACCTTGTTCACAATTTTTGAGGCATTATTCATAAGGTTATGGATTTTTGAATTTGGGTATTAATTCTGCCCTTTTTGTATTTATTAAATAAAGGCAAATTATTTTGTTCAATTAATTCAACCAAGGGCACTAATAGGTAGATATTTCATTGCTGAGCATTTTGACATATTATTTGCATTTTTCTGAAATGTAAAACTCTAGATATGAATTTCTAAAATTTGAATAACTCACAGATGATTCGCATTTCATATTTAAATTTCAATTTCAAAAATTCATTTGCATGTGGGAGTTACATTTTTGGATAGGTTGTGAAATTATACACTCTCTGATACTTTGTTTGAATTTTTCTGAGCTACCAATTAATAGATATTGCAATTTCTATTTTCTGTTAATTCTCTGAAATCTTAAAAACAGATGAACTCTGACATCATGCTGATGTCACCGAAGAACTGTAGCCCGGGTTGATCATGAATTCGTCGACTCTGGCAGGAATTGGGCGCGGGAAAGGGCACTAGACGCTAGAGGAGGGAGAGGCGAGTCGAGGGGCGGCGGGAGAAGACCATATGGTCGCCGGAGTTGTGCCGGCGACCAGGCCTAGCGGCGGCCGACGGTGGCGCTAGTGGGGGGGCGGTAGAGAGCGAGGGAAGGAGGGAGAAGAAGGCCAGGAGGGGCGCAAGCTCACCACGAGTACGTGGCCGTGGTCGGAGACGGCGGGGGAGGTCGGGCGGCAGCGCAATGGTGATCGACGGTGGCGGCCCGAGGCGGAGAAGACGCGGGCGGCGACGGCAACTGCGGGGCTCCCGGCTCGATTCACTTGGCGGGGAGGGAGAGGAGCTCGAGGCGGAGCTCACGGCGGCGATGGCTAGCTCCGGGGCGGCCGGAGGCGACGGCATGGTGCGGCGGCCGGATGCGGGAACGGCGGCGGCAGGAGCTCGGCTAGGGTTAGGGTTAGGGTTTCGCAGGGGGAAAAGAGCGGGGAGAGAGAGAGGGTGGCCTCGGCTTGCTTCTTATACCCCGAGGAGAAGCGGCATGGCGACAGTGGCGGTGCGGTGCGGTGGCGACGGCGAGGTGAGGCGCTCGGTCGCTACAGGGACTAAGACGAAGACGCTTTTCTGGAAAACCCCCTGCCAGTTTTTCTTCCTTTTCGGTTTTTATTTCAATAAATGAAACAGCAGCCTTTTCTATTTAAATGGGGCATTTAATCATTTTCAATAATTATGAAATTATTTAGGGAGGCTCCTGATAATATTTGTAAGTTCCACAAAAATTGGTTCTGCAAAATAAGAAGTTTTGCATCACTTTTGCTCATAGTGTTTAAATATGGCAATTTTAATAATTTCCAAACTTTTATTGACTTGGAATAATTAAGCGATTCCATGAACTATGAAAATATTTATGGAGGCTCCTACTATTATAAGGGAGCTCCCATGATTTTATTTTGAATTTTGAGAAGTTGAACTTGGAGTCAAAATTCACCATTTGTTTAAACCAATTTGAATTCTAATATTTATTACTTTGCTTAACAAGCAATTGTCTTTGACAAAGATTTAAACAAATATATTCTTGGAACTTCCTGGACAATTTGGAAATTCTAGAATAATTTGGTTTGCTAAGTTGAGCAATTGCATTTGGTTTGGGATTTTTGGGAAGTGTTTGATTGCTTTAAATGATTTCCATTGTTTGCAATATTTAACTTAGCATTTTAAATATGTATGCCATGCTGCAATGAAAATAAAAAGTGAAAATTTGGCCCATATTTTAGGGTACCAAATCTGGGCTGTTACAATCATGTGATGAATTACTTGCTTTGCCTTGTTGCTCTAACAATGATGCATCTACCTCCTCTAGTACTTGTGTTGTCACTAACCATGTAGAGAAGAGAGGAGAGCTCAAGGCCCAAGCCACTTCTTTGAAGAAAGGCTTGGAAAAGCGTCATGAGGGGAAGAGGGCACTTGACAACCTGTTGAGTGTGCAACAATCCCCAAATGACAAGAGTGGACTTGGATTCAACTCCAACATCAAGTCCAAGTCCAACAAGAAAAAGGGCCAAGTTCAAGTCAAGAATCCGGCCAAGATCACTTGCTTCAAGTGCAAGCTAGAAGGGGCACCACGTTCGGGATTGCCCAATGAAGAAGAAGAAGTCTCTTAGTGAGAAGCAACTAGGGAAGCGGTCTCTTGGTCCATCTCGTGCTCAACCACGGGTTGAACAAAGGCCACCTCCTAAGAAGACTCAAGCTATTGCTCCTCAAGTTGAGGAGCCTATTAAGAAGAAGAAGAGTCGGTGTTGCTACCTTTGCCGTGGTAAAGGTCATTTTGCTTCTTCATGCACTAACGGTACCTCTTCCTCTCCTATCATAATTGATGATGAATATTCTCTTAGGAAGGATAGAGTTGGCAATGTGTTTGCCAAGTATGTGGGAGCTCAAAGTGGTGTCAAGAAATGCACCATTTGGGTTCCCAAGCCTATTGTGACTAACCTCTTAAGACCCAACTTGGTTGGGGACCAACAAGCTTCAACTTGATCAATAGGTGATTGTGGAGGACATTGGTGACTTGGCTATTTTTGAAGAATTAAGGTATCTTCATGGTTTTATTTCTCAAGCCAAGTCAATTGGATTATCACATACCTATCTCATATCCAATGCTTCCTCCTTGCGGTAACTCGTATTTAACTTATATATACATTGAAAGTTGCTTGCTCCCTTGCATGTGTTAGTTTTGTTCCTAATATGTGCTTGTATGTGATATGCTTCTTCCTACTAGTCTTGTTATTCAAGGTTGTGTATGATAGTTGTGTATCATGTATGTGTATCTTTGTGTTGAGATTTTTACATCTTGTGTGGATTTAATTTGGTTTTTTGAGATATTAGTGGACTATCCCATTTTGGGGGAGTGATGTGCTTTGTTCACTTCACAAACCTAAAAATGTGTGTACATGAGGCACACCACCTAGTATTGATATTTAAATATTATCTAGCTACTATGTGGTATGTCATATTCATGAGAAATTCAAATTCTACAATGTCCATTAATTTCTCTAGTTGGTTTTATTTGCCTCTTGTTTAAAAATAAAATGAATCATCACATTATGGGGGAGTAATAAGCTATGTGCATATTACAATCCCATAAAAAATGTGAACATTTGAGGTTTTCCACTTAGAGTTGATATTGCAAATTATCTTTCTCCTATGTGGCATGTTTGCTCGAACAAGTTCAAAATTCCTTTTGGTTATCTTTTGGCTCTTGTTTGCATGAGTTTGCTTGGTGTGGTTTTTCTCTAATATGCATTTCCATATATTATGTGATAAACCATTTGTTTCATTTTATTTTAACCATGGCGTTGCCGGTTGGTTCGAATAATTGAAACTACCAACAAATTTTTTCAAAATATGGTGTTTTAATTCTTATCTTTTTCCATATGCTTATTTGTTGTGAAGTTGGTCTTGAACATCATTCCTATATACCACCGAGAAATGTCTCTATATACTCCTTGTCCATGACAAGTGATACTAGTAATTGTGGTGGATTTTGTAGACCATCTTCGCATTGGCTCTTGCGTTGATTTGCTTTATCTATTGCCTTCATTGCCTTTTGAATGGATCCTTTTTTTTAATTGGTAGTGTTTAGTGTTGTAAATAAAATATGGAGAGTAATGATCCCTTGTACATGCATTTTGTATTCAAATGCAAATATCAAAGATAACGCATGAATATTGGGGGAGCATTCCTTTTTATTTAGAACACTAACCTATCTATCAATTTTTGACCCTTTCAATTGGCATTCGATTCTTTATCTTGTGTTGGTACCTTCAATTGGTATTAATTGGAATTTAATATCTCCTCCATAGATATTTGTTCCAATTGATATTTATTGTGGGAGTCTTGATACCTTTGTGCTTTATCTTACTTTACTTGATTTCGGTCAAGCTTTATCCTCTTCTTGGTATCTTTTCTCCTAGTTGATATTTTTTGTTTTAATTGGTATCTTATTTTCAATTGGTGTCTTTTCAATCATGTGTTGTTTTATTTGATTCCTATTGATATCACACTTCATGTGTTTATGTGTTTTGGAATCAATCATGTGTTGATTTGATTTTTCCCCAATCATGTGTTGATTTGGAGTTTGATATAATTTGGACAACCTTTAGGGTCACACTCTTGTGTGCTCTCTTCTTGGTTTACTTGGTGTTTTGTCCAAATTGTATCTCTTTTGGTTCTTGTAAGTCTATGCACGCATATTTACTAATATATATTTTATATGGCATGCTAGCCTTTCGTGATCCAATATATAGGGGATACTCCACCGAATCCTAAATCGGCTAACATGTGCATGAAATTCAATTTCATATCTATATGCACATATTTATGTGGATTGTTTCCTATATATTGTAGTTGATCTAACTACTATGGGACCCAATGAGTTTGGGAACCATTTTGTACTCTAATTTTGTTTTAGGTACAATGGAGATGCATTGGATGCTTGCCTCATTCATAAGGAAGGTGTTCTCACCGTGTGATTGTCGGAGTCAAGCTTTGATGACAAACCAACTCTCATCATCTTCATCGTCAATGCATCTTGGTAACAAGTATCTATCTCATGCATACTTTTCTAGTATTCAACCTTGTGTAGGTTGCCTCTTGGCATGAAATCCTTTATGTGCAATTGTTGTGGTTTTGGCTTATTTTCTTCACTTGGTATATCTTTGTGATATTTGTGATGAATTTGAAAAAACCTTTTCTTCAATTGATATTATTTGTTTGTGATACTTGTTGCCTATTTCAAAGCATCTTCACTATCTCTTGTTCCCTTAGTGATATGTGTGATGCATTTGATATATTTGAAGTTCATTTATATACAATGAGATAAATTTGAGCTATGTGCTATGCTTTTATGCAATAATCTCGTTTGTATATTTATGACTTCCTTTTGGATACCTTGTTCTCCTTTTCCCTAACCATTTCGTATGTATATGTTTCTTTGCGGATGTATATCTTCAATGGTTTGTCTAATAAGAAACCTATACATATGAGAGAGGTCACCTTTAGTTGGTATCCTAATTCTTTTGAGCTACCTTGCTTTTATTTATAATTCTTTGGTGGCTCCAAATTTGTCTCATGAGTGCTTGTCTTTTTGTTTATTGGTATCTTTGCACACTCATGTTTTTGTTGAGGATCTTTTACTTCATGCTTACCATGGTAAGCATGTTGATTTTTATTGGCTAAATGATCTCACTAGCCCTTGGCATTCTCAATTGGTTTTAGTTTCCAATTGGTATCCCTAAGCGTGTGAACATATTCCTTTAAAAGATCTTTTATTTCGGTTGGGCCTATCTTATGATGAATTTTTGAAAATTGGTGTCTCCTTATGGCTCAACCACATCTTTGATGCAAGTGCTATGATTTGCTTTTGCATTATGCACTCTTGCACTTGTTGAGTGTTCTCGATGATTTTGGGGGAGCAAGGATGCCATTTTTGTGCACTCCTCAATTGTGCATGAAAATTGGGGAGCTTCTCTGTTTTTATTTAGAACTCTCGCTTTGGATCTTTTTGATTGCCTTTCTCCTTTGTGGAGATGGTTAAAATGACTTAATCTTTTTTGCAATCGTTTGATCCTCAATATAGTTTGATTTCCTCTATTTTTCGTTAAAAGGGATTGTCATCACCTTTATGGAGGAACTCATATTATATTGGCTCTCTAAATTTTTCTTCCCATTTCGGCAATCGATGCCAATGGGGGAGAAGTTTAGAGGGTTTAAGGAAATTTGGGTTTATGCTTTTGTTGCATTTGCCTTGCATGCGCTTGCATCCTTGCTCGTTTGTCTTGCAAGGATGCTCTATTCGTTATATAAACCCTCTTAAAAAGGGGTTGTCATCAATTACCAAAATGGGGGAGATTGAAAGTGCATGGTTGCTCCCATGCATGGTTTTGGTAATTAATGACAATCTCTATGGACTAATGTTTGCATTGAGCTATATTTATAGGTGTGTCCATTTGAGTTGCTTGATCTCCATTTGTTGGAATCAAGGTTAAGGGAAGAAGTTTATGGGTTGATCAAGGCTTCGTGCGGGTTGATTAACTCTCAAGTCCAAGTGAAGATATGCCGAAGAGATGCTTCTCCCATCTTGGTGTATGGGGGAGCAACATATGAATCTTCACCGAAGCGCGATCGAGGAAGGTGGTGCGTCTTGAGGAGTTGAAGATCGTCTTCATCGACCTCAAGTGGATTAATGCGCAAGGCAAAGGTATGATCTTGATAGGGTTTCTATTTTACCGGTCTCATATTGTTTAGTGAGAGACCGGATTATAGGATAGATAACCGTACTATCAAGAGGGGCTCTCGACCGAATATCGTGATTGTATCGTCGTGTAGAGCACAAACCTTTGCATCCATGCAATCATCTTTATTAGTTCTTATTTGTGGTTCTTATTTGTCTCGAATCGTGGTGTGGTCTTGGTGCTTGTCGTGCTCGTCATGACAAAGCTAAGTTCACCGAAAACGGTTTTCATATGCGTCTTCTATTGCGGTTTCGGTATTGGAGATTTTGCCGGTTCATCCATGCGGGACATTTATCTCTTCCATTTCTCTGCAAAATCTCCATTACTTGTTTGCCATTTTCAAAGGTAGCATTTGTCGTCCTCTTTCCAACAAAATTGGTTTTATTTCATTCAGACTTCATTTGCAAAAGTTTCGGCATTTCCAGTTTTCAAAATAGAGGTTTAACCTTTCCCCATTTGGTTTTATAATATTTTCTTGGACTATGATGTTTCTCTGTATAATCTTGTTGTGCTCGTTGTGACGATTCCAACGAGTCCAAGATTATCGAAAACGGAGTTCGTGGGTGAAAGTTATTGCATTTCCGATTTGCAAATGGGAGCTTTTACCTTTCCCCATTTATCTTTATATTATATTCTTGGACTATGATGTTTCTCTGCATATTCTTGTTGTGCTTGTTGTGACGATTCCAACGAGTCCAAGAATACCGAAAACGGAGTTCGTATGCGAAAGTTATTGCGTTTTCGGTTCGGTCGAATTTTCAAAACAGAAATTAGAAAAGGAAAAAAAAGGGAAACAGGCAGGCCGGCCTGTCCGGGCTCGAGGCCGGCCCAAGGCCGGGCGGCTCGGGTGGTCTCCCGGCCTGCTCCCTCCCGCGAGGCCGGCCCGAGGCTGGGTCGGTGGCCGGCAGCTTCGGTAGGCCTGCCTCCTGCGCTGGCAGGCCGGCCCAAGGCCGGGGCCAGGCCGGGCCACCTGCTTGCCGCGCTGTTTTTTTTCTTTCATTCGATCGCTTGTCAGCTGTGCTGCGTTCGCTGCTTTTCGTCCGGGAAGATGCTTTCCCGGCCCGGCCGGGGCACAGGCCGGCCCCAGGCCGGGTTTCCTGCATCTGCGTTTTTTCCTCTTTTTGCCCCCAACGGCTCTATTTTTGGGGGCACTATAAAAAGGGCTTCTTCCCCATATTTTGAGCTGAGCCCATTTTCTCTCTCCCCACCATTGTTGCAACCAAGGTTTTGGATTTCGGTTTGCAAATTTTACCGCCCAGGGGCGAAATGGGCGGATTTCGGAATTTCGGAATTTCTCGGACGAAAAGAAAAAACCAAAATTTGAATTTTGGAACGAAAAATGAACGAAATTTAGACGAAAAAGAGCGAAATTGTAACAAAGAGTTGAAATCCTGCAGCAAAGACAACAAAGGACGAAGCTTACAGAATCGCATCTATTTATTGATTGATTACATCCATGAATGGCTTTGGTAACATAAAACTTCAATCAATAAAACAATAAACTAGCAGGAATCACGCTGTACAGGAACGATTGACTGCTAGCTCCACTCATGGTCTTGTTCCGGCGGCCCGGACTAGCGAGCCGGCCGGCCGCGCTTTCACGCTACATGGACTTGGATGGAAGGAGAAGATCGAGCAGAAAGATGGGGAGTGCTAGACTGCTTGAGGACGAGGTGGTCGGAGATGGGCAGAGGCCGCGCTACTCAGCATCCTTCGGCTTGCGCTGCCTACAGCTGCCAGACAGATGACGGGAGTGGGGAAAAAATGAAACTAGGGTTAGGGAACGTTTCGTTTCTGCTTTTATACCACAGGGGTCTATGGTGGGCTATCCTGAATCATGGGCCGGGCTGAACATTCAAATGGGGCCGAAATTTTTGACCGGATCGAACTTTTACCGGGCCCAAACGAAATGGCCGGATTTTGTTCAGTTTTCGTTTTTTCGGTCCGAAATCCAAAACCTTGGTTGCAACATTTTGAGAGCTCGATTCCTCCACTTCCCTCCGATGATTCTTGCCCAAATTTAGGGAAAGAAGATAGGAGATCTAGATCCACTACTCCACCAAACAAAATCTCCTCTAAGTGAGGAAATCTCGTTGGATCTAGATTTTGGAGTTCTTGGTGTTTCTCCTCCGTTCTTCCTCCTAAGTCCATCCATAGCATTAGTTGCTTTGGTTGGATTTTGGGGTGAAGGATTTGACCACTTGGTGTGATCTTCCCCTTTTGCATTTGTTGCATCAGGTTGTGCTCCCCACGGTGATTCGTGGGATTGAAGGTTGGGAGCTTGTTACTCTTGGGTCATTGGACCCTAGACGGTGGTGCCGTGAAGACTTTGACTTGTGAAGCTTCGGCAAGTTTTGGGAGCCCCCAATTGAGTTGTGGGTGTGTGCCCCAAAAGTTGTAAGGGCTCCGGAATCCGCCCCGAAGGATTCCGATAGTGAAAAGTGAACCAAACCTTTGGGTGCGGTTCATCGGAGAATAGGGTGAGGCCTTTGTGGCATCTTGAGTAGGCCTTTTGTGGCGAGCTCACACCCCTCCAACGAGACGTACTCCCTTAACAAGGAGGAACTCGGGAATAAATCCTCGTCTCCGCGTGCCTCGGTTATTTCTATATCCGAGCCTTTTACTTATGCAATTTACATTGTGATAACCTTCGTGCTTGAAGTTCATATCTTGCTATCACCTTGTTGTCATATTGCTTAGCATAAGTTGTTGGTGCACTTAGGCAAACCTAGTATTTTAGGTTGTTAGCTTGTTAATTTAAACACATAGTTTTATTCCGCATTTATCAAGCCCCTAAATAGAAAAGTTTTAATCACCTATTCACCCCCCCTCTAGGCGACATCGGGACATCGTTTGTTCTTTCAGCCGCGCTCCTACCGGTGACTGACGTGGCCCCCTCCCACCACGGGCTGCCTCTGTCGCCGACCGCCTCTTCGTCTTCGTCCAGCACTAGCTACTCGCCAGCGTCGCCGTCATCTTCCCCAACCACTTCATCTACTCCGACAACGGCGGGCGACATCAGCACCTTCCACCCCCTGCTAATTGGCGCCGCAACCGTCATCAAGTCCTCCTCTGCTGGCCCATCCGACATGGTGCGTTCAGCTCGTACTGGTTCCCCGTCTCCGCATGTCCAGTGCTGGCAACACCGACGTGTGCCTTCGTCTACGACGTGTCCCCGGGTCTGGCAAGCCTGGTGCGACGCCTCATCAACATCAACTAACTTACCATCATCGTGTCGCTGCAGCTCGCCAAGCCACACCGCTTATTCCGACGCACCGCTGTGACTCGAGCCGCGCCGCATCCTCTCACCGCCCCTACGCATGCCCGATGCCGGCAACACCGATGCATGTCTTCCTCCATGATGTGTCCTTGGGCTTGGCATGACGCTTCGTCCACGACACATGACTACATGGCACCTTGCGCCCGCGGCTCCTCGACGACTCCCTCGATACCGGCTACTCCGACTTGACATCGACCACGGCATTCCTCGCACGGCTACCTCGACTACGGCCTCACCACCCTACGCTCTTGGCTCCTTCGACATCGACACAAAGGGCTACTGCCTGCTTGGGAACCTCATCGGCTTCCACTCCAACCACAACTTCCGCGATGCGTCGACTGCTACGACTGTGGTGGGGATGTCCGTCGGCTCCGCCTTCAGATTCTTCTCCGGTCTCACCGTCTGCGTCGCTACGTTGTGACTGTGGGGGGATGTTGAGTATCATGGTTATTTAGGAAATATGAGTTAGCGTAGGTGTACTCCAAGTAGACCATTGTACTCCTATAATACGCCCATGAGGCTTAAGCAATAAAAAACGATTCCATCAATCTCTCTATCTTTCTACAATTAGTAACTTATTTCGTATAAATGGATCAATTCAACATTTGTAATGTGATGATTAATTTCTGATAATTAAACCTACGTCCTTTTGACGTGCATGGATCAAAAGTCTGCTTAAGTGTGGTGAAGCTTCCTTGGTCCCTTTTGGTGGATAATTAAAGAGAAGATGCGGTGGATGGAGCTTCCCTTTTGTATTTAGCAGCCGGCCTGGCGGTCACATACTGTTGTGGTCCTTTGTGTGTCTGTGCACGTATACATACATACGTACAGATACAGTCAGCAATGCATACATATGAGTACTACTCGTACTACTACTCAATCATGTCTAGCGAGCAATGGCGTTAATTGACATTCATGATCATGATTACTACTCGATTCTATTTCGCAGACACGCGTCCTTAATTAGAAGTTTTGCAATTAAACGCACGGCCGGAATCAGAAACGTACATTTATCCGGCCGTGTACCCGAAGAGAGGAAAAGGAAGAAGATAAAGAAATGCTTGCCGCGTGCAACTTGCTCAAGGACAGCGCGAAAGGAAGCTACAGTAGCTAGCTAGCCAGGTAGGCGAAGCAAACAAACATGAAGAATGAGCAAATCCAGCAAGCTAGGTTCTGCTTGCTTTGAAGCATAGGCTTCCGTTTTATCAGGCCCCAAATGCGTCAAGTACGGGCAATGCAATGCGATGCGATGCTTGCTGAACATGCATGGAGAAAAACCAAATCCATCCTGGAAAGAAACCCAATGAATCCTCCTGAAAGCTAGCCACTTTCCATATTACCGTGTGTTGCCTTTGCTTAATTAGCTGAATGGATCGATGAAACCGCTAGCTAGGTAGCCTTACGGCAAGATCAAAGCAACTTTGTATCATTGTATGTATACCTGGCCAACAACTGCAGCTGCATTCCTCAGCCATCGTCGGATGGAAATGGGAATTCAGGTGCTGCAAGCTCTGCAAAAAGGTACTGTCGGTGCGGGTGACCATGGATCTCTCTCTACATGCACGGGGATCGGTGCCCAATCATGACCAGACGGCCGTCAATCATGGCCTACTGGGCTGGGCTGCTGCGATGGAAAGAAGAATCCACATCGGTGATCGAGCGTGGAAATTTCTGCATTTTCAGCTTCAGTTACTACTTTCTCTCAGCGTGTCGATCGCCGGCAGCAGTGAAGCAGAGCAATCAAGCGAGCGGCCGCGCCGCACGTGACCATCCACGGAACAGAGCGAGCGAGCGAGCGAGAGAGCGGAGAAGGCAACGAACGCTGCACAGCACAACAATTAACACGCCGCCCAAGGGAAGAAACCCAAGGGGCTCCTTAGACAGACAGAGAGAAGCCACCAAACCAAACACCAAACGCCGCTCTCCTCTCTACTTCTTCTTCCTCTTCCTCCCCCCTCTCGGCCGGCCCGTCCCCGCTCCCGAGAAGGAGAAGCGCACTGCATTGGCCTGTGGCGGCGGCGGGCATGATGATGCGGCGGGTGGCGCCGGCGGCGGCGTCGGCGTCGGAGGACGAGGCCGCCGCGGGGGCGGCGGGGTCGGGGACGGGCGCGCCCGGCTGGCTGGAGGCCCTCCTCGGCACCCGCTTCTTCCTCGCCTGCGCCGCCCACCCGGGCTCCCCGCGCAACGAGTGCAACATGTTCTGCATCGACTGCCGCGCCCTCCCCGCCGCATTCTGCTACTACTGCCGCTCCCACCGCCACGCGTCCCACCGGGTCATCCAGGTGGCAATCTTTTTCCCTCTGCTCGTCTCTGCTCGATTGGCAACGAAAAGCTCGCGTTTTTCTGACGGTTCCTTCCCCTGTTTTCTGGCCGGCATTGGGGCAAGCAGATACGGCGGTCGTCCTACCACGACGTGGTGCGCGTCACGGAGGTGGAGGACGTCCTCGACACCGCCGGCGTCCAGACCTACGTCATCAACAGCGCCAGGGTCCTCTTCCTCAACGAGCGGCCACAGCCGCGCGGCGCCGGCGCCGCAGCGGGGAAGGCCGCCGCCTCGCCCTACAACTGCGAGATCTGCGGCCGCGCGCTGCTCGACCCGTTCCGCTTCTGCTCCCTCGGATGCAAGGTACACCTAACAACCTTTTTTTCTCTCTCTTTTGCCGCTAAAGATTGCGCCTTGAATTGCGTAATTTCTATAGCATCTATTATTATTCTTTTCGCCACAATGCCAATGCTGAACCGGCAATGCCGTCCGATCGGTTCGGTTCTGTTCGCTCACGTTTAATCCGTTTCTCGACTCATGCAGTTGGTGGACACCAAGAGGCACGGCCACGAGCCGGCCACCGGCAATGTCGGCGGCGGCGGCGGCAATGAGGCGGAGGTCGGAGGGAGCAAGCACGGCGCGCGGCCACAGGGTCGGCGGCGGAAGGGGACACCCCACCGCGCGCCCTTCGGTTCGTGACAGATGCCATCCCATCCATCCAAGATCAAATGTCATGGAGAAACGGCAATGCCAGGATGGGGAAGGAAGAGCACGCAAAAAGGAAGAGCTCCTTGGCCGCTTCTACTCCTCACATACCAAGCAAAGGAAGGCAAAAAAGAAAAGAAAAGATACCAGCCGCACCGCCCAACTAGAAAGAAAAGCCACTCAACCACCATGGAATGGAATGGATGGAAGGAGTAAGCGACATGTCCATCTCAACCTCTCACCCTCATTTCCCTCTCACACCATACTGCCATACCATAGGCCATACCAGCATTTGGTACATGACTCTAGCAGCTAGTCATAGCTAGATGCAATTTTTTTGGGGGTTGATTTTTTTTCTTCTTCATTCTACAGCTTGATTAACAGTTTCCTCTACATTGGCTGATAATTTACATAGTACATTGTTGATTGTTCCCATATATATTAGCACCCTCTCTTTTTTCCTCTTTGAGACCAAAGAAATTGTTACTGCTAGCTCCATTTGTACTCACTTGGTGGCTTGGGAGAAAAGAATCTACACATACGTACAATCCAGGCCTAGGAGCGATGAAAGAAAGGAAGATGATTGTCTTTATGCCTGTCTGCTGGTTTGACCTAGCCAATGCAATGTTGCTGCTGATTCATTTCATTATATATTTATATATTTGTTATATGCGGTCCGATGCTGTCGTTGCTGGCCTGGCCTTTTGTGTACATATATGATGAGCTAGCTAGCTCATCTCGGAGCGAATATAATGTGCTTTCTTGGATGATATTGTTGTTGGGACATCCAGCTCTACATTGTGCTCTGCTTGCTACCCTCCTCACTTGTTTCTTTCTCATCAATTCTCTGATGGTGTGATCAGCCAGAGTAATTAGGCTGGATTATACTATCTGCTACGCTAATTAACTAAGGGCATATAATGCAGATCATAAAGAACAAAATCATGTGTTAATTACCAACATATTTACTAGTATTTTTTCTGTTTTTATTTTCCTTTTGAGAAAAGATTGTTTTCTGTTTGTTATTGTGGATGATGTTGATGTGAATTGTAATGAGGTAGCAGGAAGAGAAAGCGAATAATGAGTAGGCCCAAAGGCCAAACCCACCACATGGGACATGGCCGACTTGCATGGGTTGCGTTGGGTCCAGTTTGATCCTTTAAAAAAATAAATCAAGGTCACTCCCTATCAAACAAGAAAAAAAAAGAAAAAATAATATAAAAAACAAGGGAGAAAAATAAATGCTTTTCGTCCAAAGTACTGGTGTATATGTACTTCCTGTCATAACTTGCTGATTCGTTCTCTATGCTAATTAAACTGGGCAGGTCATGATCAGTGACTTGTATGGTCTGTTGGTCACTCTCTTTCTCTTTGTGCTGGAATGACTAGGAAATACTTCACTACACTTTTGTCATTTCTTAGCTACTAACTACTGGTGGTTTGGTTTTGGTTTGGTCCCAAGCTACACAATAATAGTAGTGATGAAATGATGATGATGAACATGCATGATCATCCCCACTGGCCACTTGAACTGCCCTGCACATTATGGTAGGTTGGTACGGTATGCATGCTTTGCTTGCTTCCGGTTTGAAAGTTCTTGTGTCTCCTCTTTGGTCCGTGACCGGAGGGATGTATCGAGGAGGCTCAATACAGGTAACATATGGATGTATCGATTTCTTGAATCGATTCATTTTGGGCTGGCATGTACTCCCTTGGCTCCATATTAGATGAATTTCAAATAGATGTATCTAGACATATTTTACATTTAGATACATCTATTTGGGAATCATCTATAATGGAACGGAGGGAATAGTTGATATTTGCTCTCCTCTTAATATTGTTGCTTCTGTTTTCTCCTCAAAATAGGCTTTCGTCCCGCTTTATAAATAAAATAGCAACCATCATAAAACCATCATCGATACAAACACAACGCCACTCATGCTGCGGTAGCAGCACACATACCTAAAGAAAAAAAAAATGAAGACATAGGCGGATCGACTAAACTACGGTGACTTGCGACTGCTGCACCCTCCGAAGAAGTACCACCATGCTCCTAGCGCCGAACCGTCGAGTACCAAGCGGCACCTTGAAGAAGGAGAGCACCCGCAGCTGTCCGGACCAACATACCGGCCCTAGGGTTTCCCTCGGCACACAAGCGGACGGAGGTTAGCCACGACGCCCTTCAGGAAGGGAAGATGCCACCCACAGGCGGCACCGCGTCGGTGCCGGCCGAGCCGACAAGGATTTCTCCCGAAAAAATCCTCTCCGCAATCCTGAATGATCCGTAGCACAGGAGCCTGCGAGAATGAGGCCTCTGTAAGGTTCGTAGATGTTCGCACCCATTTTTGGCACCTAGCCAGTTTGACCCTGGATGTTATTGATCAAGGCAAGATGTACATGGAGGACGCCAAGACATGGAGAAGAAACAAGAAGACGAGTTATGTGCCAATCGGCAAGCCACCAGGGCTCAGGCCACCATGTCTCAGGACCCGGCATTTGGCCATCTTCCAGAAGACGGCACCATCCAACAAGCTGGCATTCTCATAAGAGCCGGTCATTCCCCAGGAGTCAGCGTCGTCCAGAGGCCGACCATCGTCAAGGAGCCGACATTTTCCAAGGAGTCGACATCGGAGCCGGCATTATCTAAGGAGCCGGGTTTGTCCCGGGGGCTGTCATGTCCCAGGCGGGTCACAAGCCGGCTTTGCCAGCATTGCCAACTTTAGAGCCTGCATACTGCCATAGGAGGCGCCACTATCGTCCTAGTCATTATATCTCAGAGAGAAGGCATTCCGTCATTTCTATATGGAGCTGGGTCATGCTATAGTCAAGCTTGTTTGCTGATTGAGGTAACTCAAGGAGGACCCGGGAAGGCTTGATGACCCGGCAAAGACAACACCCAGGGAAGGCGACAGGCCGGGAAGGACCTTAACTCATACCACGGCGCCATAAAGGATACCTCAGATGGAGGAATGCTTAATACGGAAGTTGTGCGCGTCGTCGAGACCTACAAATATGCTTTTGGTATCATTGCGATCCGGGTTAAGGTGCAACCTGCAGAGTCATGACGGAGAACGGTCAGCTTCAGATTTTGACCAGCAGATCAAGATGGAGCCGAAGAGTGGTCAAGAAAGCTTCGGATGGAAAAGTGATCACCGCAAGAGTTGTTCGTCTCATCGAGGCGTACAAGTTTGGTCTTTGGGCCATCTTCATCCGAGTTAGTATGCGACTTCGGCGTCCACGACAAGAAGCAGGACAGGAGGTGCTGCGAATCTGGACAAGAGTTCGACTTGGACTAGGACTAGGGTTTAGGACGGGATTTTGATGTGCTTTTCTTGTAAGGAAAGCCTAGATGAGTCCTATGCTTACACGGGAAGACTAGCGGCCTCATATATATGTGAGAGGTGATGGCCGATTGAATAACGAACAGCACCAATCGACATATCAATCAATCTATCTTTTCGTTCACCTTTACCCTTGTACCTATGCTTCTTGTTCTTCCATGAGACGGCCATGCCGGCGAGTTGCGGATCCATGAGGCTCTAGGGGCGGTCAGGCCGACCTAGAGCAGCCAATCATCGCTGGAGCTTCCTCTGACGGGGTCCTTCCCGAGGAACTGGGGCGTCTGGTATCAAAAGTGCCGGCTTACTGTCTTGCGTATCGCGCTGGAAGCCGGCCTCCTGCAGTGTGAGTTGTGGAGCATCTCCCTCGACGCCGCGGGTGTAACAGCCCCAGTTTGGTACCCTAAAATATGGGCCAAATTTTCACTTTTGCATTTCTTTGCATCATGGCAGACATATTTAAATTGCTATTGCTAAATAAAGCCACACTTGGAAAACATCTAAAAAGGGAAGCAAAACCCTTCCCCAAAAAAAAAAATCCCAAACCAAATGCAAAGCTCAAGTTGGCAAAACAAATTAATTTGAACTTCCAAATTGTCTAGGAAGTTCCAAGTTACATGTTGTAATTATTGGTTAAAAGTAAATTCTTATCAAACAAAGAAATGAAATTGAGAATTAGAAATTGGTTCAAATCAATTCCTATTTTTGAAACCAAGTTAAACTTTCCAAAAATTCAAAATAAAATTATGGGGAGCTTCCTTAATATATTGGGAGCCTCCATGAATATTTTCATTATTTTTGAAGATGCTTAATTGCTCCAAGTAAATGCATTTTGGAAATTATCAAAAATGACCATAGTTAAACCCTGTGAACAAATGTTGCTCAAAACATTTTATTTTGGAGCACCAATTTTAGTGGAGCTTCTAAATGAGATGGGGAGCCTACAGGAATTTTCCCAGAATTTTTAAAAGTGTTTAAAGGCCTCATTTAAATACCTAAAACCCTGTTAATTTTAAAATTCTGGAAAAGGGGAAAAGGACGAGGGGGTTTCTGCAAAAGTGTCTTCTTCCTCCCCTGTAGCGACCGCACGGTACTGGCGCCATGCCGCACTCCATCGCGTCGCTGCCGCACCCTCTCTCTCGCTGCCCTGCTGCGGATAAGAGCACCACGAGGTCGTCCTCGCTCACCCCTCGCACCTGCTCCCTTCCCATTTCGCCCCAAACCCTAGTCCTACCGAGCTCCTGCCCGCCGCCGCCACTGTCACGGGCGCCGTCGACTCCGGCCATCCCGAAGCAAACCGACGCCGGCATCCTCTCTGCCTCGAGATACTCTCCCTTCTCGCTGACGGTGCCGTGCCGGGAAGCCCTCCACTCGACGAATCGAGCTCACCCCGTTCCACACCGGCCGCCGGCCTCGTCGTCGATTTGGACGCTGCCGTCCTCGCTAGGCCTCCCCGACCTCCCCTGCGTGCTCCTGGTGAGCTCTTGGTGCTCAGGCGCCTCTTCTCCCTCTCCCCCTCACTCTGGTGGCTGCGGTCCATGTGCGCCGCCGCGGAGCTCTGCTCCGGTGACCGCCGCCGCCGTGTCCGATGACCATCTGGTCTCCCCCGCCGCCAGCCGTTCTCCCGCTTGATGACGCGTCCGGTGCGCGCCCTCCCGAGCCTCGCCCGCGTGCGTACGCGTCGTCCCGTGCGACACCGGGGAGTGGTCGCCGCGACGGCCACGCCGGTCGTGGCATTGACCGGCCAGCATACACTGCTCGCCCGGCCTGAGAACCGGCCTTGGGCCGACCCGGAGGCCGGATGCCTCGAGCTGGTGCCCGGCCCGATGCCCGGTCTGAGCCGGCCAAAGGCTGGTTGCCTCGGTTGCCTGCCCGGCCTGTGGGCCGGCCTGGCCGACCTGAGGCCGGCCTGACAGGGTTTTTCCTTTTTCCTTTTTGGAAATAAAACAAAATTAAAAGAATTGTTAACTATTTGAATATTGCTTCAAATTTAGCAAATAAAATACCAATTTGTTCAGAAAAACAAACCCTATCTATTAGTGCCTTTGTAATGGTCTTTTGAAAATATTATTTTGCTGTTTAATTGAAAATTATTAAAATGGCAAAAATAATAACAATATTGGGAAAATCATAACTTGATAAATAATTACCCAAAAATTGTAAATAAAATATCAAAGTGCTCAGCTTTTCAAATGCTATCTAATCATGCTAATGTCACATCATGACAACAATCTTTCCTTTGAAATTATTCTTTAATTGGTTAAAAGAATTAAATTCAAATAATCATTTAATTCACTATTTATTCATCGATACTCGGAAAATCACAAACTAGGTACCAAAACGATCAGAAGAACAATACCCAGCTAATCATGTCATGTTCATGCATATCTAAGCCACCCTTTATCCATGTAATAATTTATAACCAATGTGGACATTAAGTTAAATATGGGGTTGCTTCCAAATAATTGCACTAATTATTTGGCACCCCATTTAATATTGTTAGTTAATTTATATGATGACACCCTTGCATAAACTTGTCATATCATCATGTGTTTGCGCATTGCACTTCAATATGTGTTGATTGCCTTGTTTCTTTTCGGTGTTTGCTTCTTCTTGTTAGAACACGATTCGAGATCGAGACGAGCTCGAAGTGGAGAGCCACAACACCGAAGGCCGACAATGGAGTATGGAGCGACAAGTCAACGAACCTGTTTTCCCCGAAGCCCTATATCTTTAAATTGCCAACCAAGGCAAGAGATAACCTAACCTTCTTGGCATATAGCATCCTATTGATTTATACAATTATTTTATCCACCATAATATTGCATTCGATTCCAATGTCACTTTTGAGCAAGTTGTAGAGTATCCTATGAATTGCATTGTCCCCTAAACCATCACATGTTTCCCCTCCTATGAACCATAGGTTTGATGTGTTGGCCGGAGATAAAATATATATGTGTTGGTTATATGCTTAGCTGTGCTTAGCCATGCTTAGTCAAATGCTATTTTTGTCCGGTGATTTAATTCCATATTTATGATGTTGATGGAATGTTCGGACATGGTGGTTACTTGTGGCACTTAATTAAAATTGCTTAAACGGCTTGGATGAGTTGCCATCGGGGATGGTGTTTTGCCTCATCCTTTCCCCTAGGTGCGAGTTCTTTACCTCTTGAACCAAGACTGAGCGTGCTTCCAACGGTGGGGACATATGGAATCCTCTGTAACTAAATAACTTGTGCGGGCGTATCCAAGGATCATCCTCTAGATTTGTGCTTTCCATTTGCGTGTGAGTTGTAGGTGGACGAAGGCGCGATGAAGAGGGTGTGTGGTGGTGTCTAGGATGTGGCGATGGGGGCAGGGGCTGAAATAGGCTGGATAAACTTGCCCTGTCGCCACAGGTGATCCTTGGATAGTCTCACGTGAGGTAAAGGTTTAACCGCGCCCACTTGCCAGCTTTCCCCGGAAGAGAGCTAATCAGGCGAGCCGGACGGTACCAATGGGTAAATTAGTACACCCCTGCAGGGTTTAATCTTTTTCAAAAGCCGTGTCCGCGGTTTTGGACGACTTGGGAATAGTCGATAAGATCATAGAAAACCTGAACCCAATTAAAATTTGGCAGCTAAAGGTTGCAACTTTTCAACGTGTGATAAAGGTTCATTTCCTCGAGGGTGATTCGAGGGAGTGCCTTGGTGGAGATGAGTGGTGGTTTCTGGCTACATGGTTCAATGTGAACCGAAGATAAAAGTTTACTATCTTATCTCCTTTCGAAAAAACCTTCTGAGTAGTCGGTGCCATTGAGTCATGCTTTTAAAAGGAAAACTAGCTTTATGCAAAATAACTACTATACAGCTTTAGAGCCTTGTCATCATTGGGCCTATATCGCCCTACTAAACTTGCGAGTACGTCGTACTCAGTCTCTCTTTGTTGCTTATTACTTGTTTCAGAGGAGGACGACACCGATCAGGCAGGTGGGTTCTTGTGGACATCGACGAGTAGTGTGGGGTTCCCAGGTGGCAGCTTGGGATGTCGTGGAACAAGCTAGCTGGGATGTTTATCTGTAGGCCTCTTAGGCCATTAGATGGATCTTGTTGTTAGACAACATAATTTGCTTCCCCTTGTTGTACTGATGGGTCAGTGACCTCTGTGTGTAATTTGTATCTTTCTCTCTATATGATTTGCTATATGCTCTTTTGTGTCGTGGAGTCTGTGATGTGCCAGTTGTTCCACAAGTCTTGATCTCCTTATTATACATTGATAGCTATGCCAGTGTTTATGGCACGATCGATGTGTTGCGTGGGAGCGGTAATTCCATGCCCTTCGATTGTGTAGCATAGCCTGTGGGTTACATAGCCTCTCTGTATAATTCTGGGGTCGGGGCGCTACAAGTTTGTATCAGAGCAGGACTGCCTGTAGGAAACCCTCTCTATTGGTCGATGTCGAGTCTAGTGTTCGTGAAAATTATTGATAACCTAAAAATGAGTTGTGAAAACCCTCTTAATATTCTTTTTACTCCTTATCCAACTCGCTCCACTCTGAGTTATCTTACCTCTTGTTGTTTTAACGGTTCTTCTGCTCGTCTGGCGATTCAACAATTTAGGTTCACGGGGTGGGCTTCTACCTTTAGTTTACTGGTTAACTCTGCTCGTCTGCCAATTCTAAAGCCCGAAGAGAGGAAGTATTGCGGATCGTCAAGACATTCCTTTGCTTTAGCCAAGATCTTGAACCGAAGGTCCCGGATTGTGCTAGGGCTCTTGTGTAATGATTCATGAGGGTTGTCACCCTTGTGAGCATTATGCTGTTGTGAGTTCCGGTTCATGAAGCTGATCTTTAACCCAAGATCTTTTCTGTTGAACCTGATGTTATTTGTCAAACACTACATCAGGTTGGCAAAATTTGAAGTTAATCCTCACGCTCGAGCTTGCAGCCGTAACTGAATTGCTCAGCAATGCTCTTCTCTGTCACTAGCTTTAGCTAGACTCTCTGTCAGGGAACATCTGGATCACGACAAGATTACTCTTAACGAGTTTTCCAACAATGTTTGTGATTCCTCCAATAACACTCGTTCGCGAAACCCTTTCGGCACTAGTTGTCGGAAGAGTGCTAACAAGGGCTGCTGCAATATCTTGGAATTGTTGTTAGCCCGTTTCTTACTTTAGATCTGTCGTCCGTCCTCCATCTGTCTTGTGACAGTCAAGTTTTATCGTGCATTGGGGTATTCCGATGCATGCTATTATTGTGGTTTGTCAAGACATTCCACTTCGGAAGGTCAGGAGAAAACAAACTCCGGTACCTAGTCCATTTCTCGGACCAGGTCAAAGTATTGTAAATTCGCGGAGTAAGAGCTTGTTTAGCTTTTGTTCCGTTCCACCTTGGAGTGTCACACTCTTTTATATCAAGAGGTCGTGCTTAGTCTCATGACGTACTTGATGAAGTGATGCTCTTACCCTTCCTTATCCATCTACCTCCGAGCTACTCGGGCTCGAGAATGTTGAGGATGCATATTGAGGTGGTAATCGGATATTCTTAGCAAATGTTGTTGCTTTGAAATCCAAGGACTTTGATGGCACTCTTAGCATGATTAGCACTTAGGTTATCAAGGCTAGGTTGACGGAGCTGCCAAGTCCATTTCGTTCAGGTGCACACCTTCGGTCAACGAGTTAGATTCATGTCGGAACTCTCAAGACCACTTCTTTTTCCTTGAAAAGCAAGTTTCCTCTCGCAACCAGTGGCTTTAGTCGCTGTGGATCTGCGTGGAGTTCATCTTGTCACCCCGGAAATAATCACAATGTGGTCATGCACGTGCAGATTGTTGTTGAGATGGTAGGTTGTTACCTCTAGTTCTCTAAATACGTCATGTATGCCACTAGCCGAGTTGTTCTTAAATAAGAGGAAGTTTTCAAATCTCAGCATCTTACCGGTGTTTCCCAATCAGGACTCAGTTGCGCTTCAGTGATTGGAGTACATGTTGGTTCAATTTTCTTCTCGTAGTCGTGACCCATGGAACTTGCAATCTAGCCCTTGCTATGGAGCTTGACACAGTGGCCCGTGTCTTGAGAACAACTAGTGACCCCACCTTTCATCAGCTTTCGCAACCTCCCCCTTCAGGCCTGCTAAAGTCTGAAGTGTCTGCACACCTAGCCCACTCGGAACCTCAAGTAGAAATGATGGTTGGGGTTTATCAAGAGTATGACCTAGTCCTACCTGAAACCTCGGCAAGTTCGATGCTGTGGTTCACGCACCTCACCGGAAGATCTATTCACGAGATCTCTTGGCTCTTTAGTCAATCCCACGTACGTTGTGTGAATGCATCAGTCCCGTTAGGGCCAAGCTTTTAACCTAATGGAAGCGTCTGGTATGTCAAAGGCGTGGAGTCCACAAGATGTCCTTTCTCCTCGCAGTGCTTCAAATCTCTACTGGCTACACATCAGGGTGGTTTGAAGTGATGTCTTAGTCTTGGACAAGGATCCTGAACAAAGTGATCGGTTGTCCTATCCTCGGCTCGACCTTTGTTTGGTCAAGTCGTTCCTAGTTTCCTCAATGGCTTATGGTTTTGGGCAAGGTCCATTTTGTCCGTCACCTTAAGCTATCTTCTGTTCTTTCCGCCGCATCGACATGTCATGCTGGTTATCTTAAGTCTGTAACAAGGAAGATCATCGTGGGATCAAGTAGATCGTTTAAGTTAAGAGTTGCCATGTTTCCCTCATCCCTCTTCCTACTCTAGAATCTCGGGACGAGATTCCTGTAAGGGGGGTAGATTTGTAACAGCCCCAGTTTGGTACCCTAAATATGGGCCAAAATTTCACTTTTGCATTTCTTTGCATCATGGCATACATATTTAAATTGCTATTGCTAAATAAAGCCACACTTGGAAAACATCTAAAAAGGGAAGCAAAACCCTTCCCAAAAAAAAATCCCAAACCAAATGCAAAGCTCAAGTTGGCAAAACAAATTAATTTGAACTTCCAAATTGTCCAGGAAGTTCCAAGTTACATGTTATAATTATTGGTTAAAAGTAAATTCTTATCAAACAAAGAAATGAAATTGAGAATTAGAAATTGGTTCAAATCAATTCCTATTTTTGAAACCAAGTTAAAATTTCCAAAAATTCAAAATAAAATTATGGGGAGCTTCATTAATATATTGGGAGCCTCCATGAATATTTTCATTATTTTTGAAGATGCTTAATTGCTCCAAGTAAATGCATTTTGGAAATTATCAAAAATGACCATAATTAAACCCTGTGAACAAATGTTGCTCAAAACATTTTATTTTGGAGCACCAATTTTAGTGGAGCTTCTAAATGAGATGGGGAGCCTACATGAATTTTCCCAGAATTTTTAAAAGTGTTTAAAGGCCTCATTTAAATACCTAAAACCCTGTTAATTTTAAAATTCTGGAAAAGGGGAAAAGGACGAGGGGGTTTCTGCGAAAGTGTCTTCTTCCTCCCCTGTAGCGACCGCACGGTACTGGCGCCATGCCGCACTCCATCGCGTCGCTGCCGCACCCTCTCTCTCGCTGCCCTGCTGCGGATAAGAGCGCCACGAGGTCGTCCTCGCTCACCCCTCGCACCTGCTCCCTCCCCATTTCGCCCCAAACCCTAACCCTAGTCCTACCGAGCTCCTGCCCGCCGCCGCCGCCATCACGGGCACCGTCGACTCCGGCCACCCCGAAGCAAACCGACGCCGACATCCTCTCCGCCTCGAGCTCCTCTCCCTTCTCGCCGACGGTGCCATGCCGGGAAGCCCTCCACTCGACGAATCGAGCTCACCCCGTTCCACACTGGCCGCCGGCCTCGTCGTCGATTTGGACGCTGCCGTCCTCGCTAGGCCTCCCCGACCTCCCCTGCGTGCTCCTGGTGAGCTCCTGGTGCTCAGACGCCTCTTCTCCCTCTCCCCCTCACTCTGGTGGCTGCGGTCGACGTGCGCCGCCGCGGAGCTCCGCTCCAGTGACCGCCGCCACCGTGTTCGATGACCATCTGGTCTCCCCCGCCGCCAGCCGTTCTCCCGCTTGATGACGCGTCCGGTGCGCGCCCTCCCGAGCCTCGCCCGCGTGCGTACGCGTCGTCCCGTGCGACGCCGGGGAGTGGTCGCCGCGACGGCCACGTCGGTCGTGGCATTGACCGGCCAGCGTACACTGCTCGCCCGGCCTGAGAACCGGCCTTGGGCCGACCCGGAGGCCGGATGCCTCGAGCTGGTGCCCGGCCCGGTGCCCGGTCTGGGCCGGCCAAAGGCTGCCTGCCTCGGTTGCTTGCCCGGCCTGTGGGCCAGCCTGGCCGACCTGAGGCCGGCCTGACAGGGTTTTTCCTTTTTCCTTTTTGGAAATAAAACAAAATTAAAAGAATTGTTAACTATTTGAATATTGCTTCAAATTTAGCAAATAAAATACCAATTTGTTCAGAAAAAAAACCCTATCTACTAGTGCCTTTGTAATGGTCTTTTGAAAATATTATTTTGTTGTTTAATTGAAAATTATTAAAATGGCAAAAATAATAACAATATTGGGAAAAATCATAACTTGATAAATAATTACCCAAAAATTATAAATAAAATATCAAAGTGCTCAGCTTTTCAAATGCTATCTAATCATGCTAATGTCACATCATGACAACAATCTTTCCTTTGAAATTATTCTTTAATTGGTTAAAAGTATTAAATTCAAATAATCATTTAATTCACTATTTATTCATCGATACTCGGAAAATCACAAACTAGGTACCAAAACGATCAGAAGAACAATACCTAGCTAATCATGTCATGTTCATGCATATCTAAGCCACCCTTTAGCCATGTAATAATTTATAAGCAATGTGGACATTAAGTTAAATATGGGGTTGCTTCCAAATAATTGCACTAATTCTTTGGCACCCCATTTGATATTGTTAGTTAATTTATATGATGATACCCTTGCATAAACTTGTCGTATCATCATGTGCTTGCGCATTGCACTTCAATATGTGTTGATTGCCTTGTTTCTTTTCGGTGTTTGCTTCTTCTCGTTAGAACACGATTCGAGATCGAGACGAGCCCGAAGTGGAGAGCCACAACACCGAAGGCCGACAATGGAGTATGGAGCGACAAGTCAACGACCGTGTTTTCCCCGAAGCCCTATATCTTTATATTGCCAACCAAGGCAAGAGATAACCTAACCTTCTTGGCATATAGCATCCTATTGATTTATACAATTATTTTATCCACCATAATATTGCATTCGATTCCAATGTCACTTTTGAGCAAGTTGTAGAGTATCCTATGAATTGCATTGTCCCCTAAACCATCACATGTTTCCCCTCCTATGAACCATAGGTTTGATGTGTTGGCCGGAGATAAAATATATATGTGTTGGTTATATGCTTAGATGTGCTTAACCATGCTTAGTCAAATGCTATTTTTGTCCGGTGATTTAATTCCATATTTATGATGTTGATGGAATGTTCGGACATGGTGGTTACTTGTGGCACTTAATTAAAATTTCTTAAACGGCTTGGATGAGTTGCCATCAGGGATGGTGTTTTGCCTCATCCTTGCCCCTAGGTGCGAGTTCTTTACGTCTTGAATCAAGACTGAGCGTGCTTCCAACGGTGGGGACATATGGAATCCTCTGTAACTAAATAACTTGTGCGGGCGTATCCAAGGCTCCTCTAGATTTGCGCTTTCCATTTGCGTGTGAGTTGCAGGTGGATAAAGGCGCGATGAAGAGGGTGTGTGGTGGTGTTTAGGATGTGGCGATGGGGGCAGGGGCTGAAATAGGCTGGATAAACTTGCCCTGTCGCCACAGATGATCCTTGGATAGTCTCACGCGAGGTAAAGGTTTAACCGCGCCCACTTGCCAGCTTTCCCCGGAAGAGAGCTAATCAGGCGAGTCGGACGGTACCAATGGGTAAATTAGTACACCCCTGCAGGGTTTAATCTTTTCGAAAAGCCGTGTCCGCGGTTATGGACGACTTGGGAATAGACGATAAGATCATAGAAAACCTGAACCCAATTAAAATTTGGCAGCTAAAGGTTGCAACTTTTCAACGTGTGATAAAGGTTCATTTCCTCGAGGGTGATTCGAGGGAGTTTCTGGCTACATGGTTCAATGTGAACCGAAGATAAAAGTTTACTATCTTATCTCCTTTCGAAAAAACCTTCTGAGTAGTCGGTGCCATTGAGTCATGCTTTTAAAAGGAAAACTAGCTTTATGCAAAATAACTACTATACGACTTTAGAGCCTTGTCATCATTGGGCCTATATCGCCCAACTAAACTTGCGAGTACGTCGTACTCAGTCTCTCTTTGTTGCTTATTACTCGTTTCAGAGGAGGACGACACCGATCAGGCAGGTGGGTTCTTGTGGACATCGACGAGTAGTCTGGGGTTCCCAGGTGGCAGCTTGGGACGTCGTGGAACAAGCTGGCTGGGATGTTTATCTGTAGGCCTCTTAGGCCATTAGATGGATCTTGTTGTTAGAAAACATAATTTGCTTCCGCTTGTTGTACTGATGGGTCTGTGACCTCTGTGTGTAATTTGTATCTTTCTCGCTATATGAGTTACTATATGCTCTTTTGTGTCGTAGAGTTTGTGATGTGCCAGTTGTTCCACAAGTCTTGATCTCCTTATTATACATTGATCGCTATGCCAGTGTTTATGGCACGATCGATGTGTTGCGTGGGAGCGGTAATTCCATGCCCTTCGACTGTGTAGCATAGCATGTGCGTTACATAGCCTCTCTGTATAATTCCGGGGTCGGGGCGCTACAGCGGGTACCCGAATCTTAGGTGTGGTTGATCAAACACCTTGGCGACTCCCGATTTGTGAGTGTGGGGCCCAGTTTAAAGCGCAACACACTTGTTGGCGAGTCCGCTGGGGATGAAGCGTCAAACGAACTACAACCCGTTCTTGCAACTTGGAGCGCATCAAGAGGCAGCAATCTATAGAGGTAACATGTATCATCAAGAGATTTATGTAGATGCAAATAGCCCTCGCGTCGGTGGGGATGGGGCTACTATATCGGGTAGCTCTAGTTATCTTCCATATAGCTATGAGCAAAAGCCGATAGAGGACCCCCTTGTCTACACACGACAAACAGATCCGAGTTCTCATGCATCAGCTGCCCCAAATTATAGGCCGATGAATAACATTGAGTACTTGATTGATCAACATGGGACACTTCATAGGCTAGAGGATGTCTCGCGGTTTTATTCATCGGCTGTCGACTCGCAGTATGCGGGATCACCCCCAAACAGGACGATGGATGGGGGAATCGGCTATGGTTCTACGAGCTATGTGGCCGGTTACTCTCAGCTGACTTACACATCGCCTCATGGAATTAATTACTCAGCGCCACGTGCATCTAGTGGTTTTCATTAATCGTCTTACCTTCATGGTCGTGGCCGGTTATATGGAGATTCTACAGGAGCACAGGTGCCGACTTAGGTTATTGCGGCTGATAGTACCTCCCACTAACCAGTGCGAAATTTCGGCGCACCATAGCTGAAATATTTCAAAGGATTCGGGGGGCAATCCTATGATGAATGGAAGGCCAAACACCTGAGAGATTTTGAGGCGCATAAGCGGATGCATGAACAGGAGGAAAGGAAGCTTGAAGAAGAAACCAGATTAACCCTTTCGCGCACCACAGAAGGTGAAACACTGCAGGACAAACAAAAGGAGATTGACTCGACCGGTTCGGTCAATGCCGGGTCGACTGAGAAGTCGGCTAATGGAGAGTTCCTCGTCGAGCCCTTAAAATCTAAAGATGCTGCAGCTAACACCATTGACTTCATTACGCCAACTTTGGATGAGTTATCAGGCGAACAACGTCAAGGCTATGAAGTTTTCAAAAGGAAGCGCTGAGAAGAATTCGAAGCATTCAAGAAAAAGCGCGAGGAGGAGGACTTACAGATGTTTTATGCAAAGCTCGAGGGAGACATTGCCAGGTTTGATTCCCCATGCAACAATCATGTCGAATCATCTACGAGACGATCAGGAGAAGGTTGACTCGGCTAGTCATGACAAGTCGGCACAGGCCGGTTTGGACAGTTCACGTGCTGAGTCCAATCAACAACAGAAGATCGACCAGGTAGTCACAGCCGGCTCAGTGGAAGCCGAACCCGGCAGTTTGGGTAATGCCCCGAGTCGGACATACATGCCGAGTCCATCAAGCTGGCAGAGGAAGAATTCGTCAAGCCGGAGCACGGTGAGCAATGCGAGTCCGCCGTGTTCAACATTTCTACCCTACGAGTTCCGTGCCGAAGATGATGAGCATCAAGAGCAAAGTGAGAAGACCGAACAAAATTCGGTTAATGATGAGCATCAAGATCTAGAAAGAGAAACTGGACAATGTTCGGTTAATGAAGAGCGTACAAATGACGCAACACGGGATTCCGAAGAGGAACTCGAGGCGTTGGAGAGTTACCCAGAGATGGAGCAGCGTATTGTTCCTGTTGTGCCACTATCAAGTTCTCCCAGCGTCTTCTAAGAGGTACGCCTAGCCGGCAGTTTACTTGTCCTTCGATCTGGTCAAAATTATATTGTTCATACATCTACTAGCTTGATTCTAGTTAACTTTAAAAAACCGATCGAGATGAGTGACTTGTTTGTTAGGAATAATCTTGTCACTAATTATGCCGATCCACATATCATACCAAGCATAGAGGCTAATAGTGGCAATTTATCACAACCAATGTTGTTCCCGTCATGCCGGCTAAATTTCATATTCATATGGAAAACTTTTCTTGTTACGTGCCTGGCTAACATTTGGTCTCAGATGAGACGTAATATATTATTTTGGTTGCAGAAACATAAAGCCAGGTTCCCAGCTTCTCCAAATAACCGATTCGAGAGCATCGGAAAAGGAGGATGAAAAACAAAGCAAAGCCGAGTCGGGTGACATTAAGCCGGCACCACTCGGTTGCTTAATTCCGAAGCCGGTATCACATTATCGGCTGCAAGATGAGCAGTGTACCTTTAGTCCGGGCGTAGGTGATCACATTGTCAGTGCTTCGTCAGCTAATCCAATTACCATAGATGATCACTATGTCAAGCCGTCAAGACGAGCGAATGCTGAATTCATTCGAGCGGAATATTGAGGACTGTGACATGCTTAATCAAACCTCACAATCGGTCATTCAAGGACGATTGGAATTTGGTACGGCACAAGCTGATGATCAGTTGGCACAAACCGGACTTGACGGAAATCAAGAGTTGAATCGGCTGCCTCAAGCCAACTCATCCAAAGACGGACAGGTACACAATGAAGCTGATGAGATCGAGTCGTGAAGTAAAGAGATTTTTCAAGTCGACAATCAAGTCGGTAATCTTGAAGAAGGATGTTCCATCAAAGTTGCAGCAAAGGCGCCTAACACTGGGGGGCAACCACAAAATCCGAAGACCGATGCCAGCAAAGCCAAAGAGGACAAAGGCATCGATAAGCACAGGAGGAGGAAATCAAAAGTCACCTTTGCTCAATTATTGGATAAATATCAGAGGATAAGCGAAGCTAAAAGTGCTCATCGCCTCATCGGCCAACTGACGCAAGGGCATCAAAGTCACCCCCAGGGCGCAAGTCGGAAAACCGGGATTGGCGAAAGGAGAAGCTCAACGTGCAGACTCCACGTACTCCTTTCAAGCTGCCAATGCCGAAGTCGCCCATACCTTCCCAAGCCGGCTTCTATTCACATTCATCAAGGGACATGTATGACTCACGGGCACACCATCTGTCTTATACTAAATCACCTCGCCAGCTTTACGTAGCTCCGAGAGGAACAAGCCGACAAACACATGATAAAGACCGACTCAATGCCGAGTCCGCCCGGAGCTCGTGGGGGAAGAAGGAGATGGTGAAGCAAGTCTACTGGGTGAAAAGGGATGGTCGCAAGTGCGTTGTTTCAGATTTGACTCCAAGTATCAAAAAGCCAGTCGAGTTGACGTTGGCTATTAAGGGAAAGGAAGTGAGGCGAGTTACTTTCAAGGACCCAATTGTCGAGTCTGGACAAGCCAAGCCGGAGGTGCCCAAGCCCAAGGAGAAATTGCCAGTGCATAAAGCAAAGTTACAGCCGGGATGCTTACTCGGTTTATCACATTGGCAAGAGAGACAGCTGAAGCGGCTTAGGGTCGACGAGCTGAAGAAAAGGAACATGGCGTGGGTTCCCAAGCGAAGCCCGCAAGTGAGTGACGTGCCAGTTCCTGTTGTGAAGCCGGCAGGAGTAAAGGAGGGCAAGCGTGGAGCCGGCAGAAGCCGACAATATTCCTCTCATTATAGGAGACCTCAGACGGCGCAACATCCATGTTCTTCAACCGTTCCATCAAAGCGGACATCTAGAAATTTATCCCCAGCCAAAACGTCTGACTTGTTTCAGTTATTCACACTTTGGTGGACGGGTTCCTCTAGTCCTTCGAGATGAGGGCGCATGGCCGATATTTGCATATCGCCCCGAGAATGCATTGTGTTGGCGAAGTCGACATCTGGCTAATAGTGTCTATCCTAGAAGCTGATGCTCAGTTTCGCCAAATACTGGCAGGGTCGGCTTAATTATTGAGTCGGCTGCTGACAAGGATCTAGTGCGAGCTGGGTAGCCAGCTGGGAGGAATTTGTTTTTTCTTATTTGTAGGATCTGAATTGGACGATCAGGCAAGCTGCACCACGGGATGCATACATGAGGGAGCTTGTGCTATCAAGATGATGAAATTCTGAAGTGGTTCTACCCAGGTGGCAGCTAGTCTGAGCAGATGGCCGATAAAAAGATTATCGTCCTTAGCATACATAGCTGATGGAGTGTTGACATCGTGCTAACACCAAGACCCTAGACAGATTATTTTCTGGCACGCAAGGTCTGCCAGAAAACAGGGGGGCATGTGTTCGCACCCATTTTTGGCACCTAGCCAGTTTGACCCTAGATGTTCTTGATCAAGGCGAGATGTACATGGAGTACGCCAAGACATGGAGAAGAAACAAGAAGACGAGTTATGTCCCAATCGGTAAGCCACCAGGGCTCAGGCCACCATGTCTCAGGACCCGGCATTTGGCCATTTTCCACAAGACGGTACCATCCAATGAGCCGGTCATTCCCCAGGAGTCAGCGTCGTCCAGAGGCCGACTATCATCAAGGAGCCAACATTTTCCAAGGAGTCAGCATCGGAGCCGGCATTATCTAAGGAGCCGGGTTTGTCCCGGGGGCTGTCATGTCCCAGGCGGGTCACAAGCCGGCTTAGCCAGCGTTGCCGACTTTAGACCCTACATACTGCCATAGGAGGCGCCACTATCGTCCCAGTCATTATATCTCAGAGAGAAGGCATTCCGCCATTTCTATATGGAGCTGGGTCATGCTATAATCAGGCTTGTGCCCTTCTATTTCAGAGATAAGGGAATGTGAAGTTTCATAAGTAGAACCTAGAGGGGTTTTCCCGCCTAAAACCCCTCCGCCCCCAAAGGTGCCCTTGTGGGATCCCCTTAGCCTAGGGAAGGGACGGAATTCCAGAGAGTCGGAGGCTAGGCTAGGTAGCGCTGTCGTGGGATTATCACGGAAGATGCTACACGGGGTAGCTTACGAGAGGTGGATTAGGCGGCGTAGGAGATTCCGGGAGCGAGATTGCAAATGCGGAGTTTACCCAGGTTCACGTCCCCTCGGTGGAGGATCGCTACATCCTGCTATAAGTCACTATGATCATGATAGATGTGTTTACATGGTGGCCGCCGGTGGCGGGTGTTGTGTGGCCTGTTGTGCCTTGTCTATTCGGGTGCCCCTACCTGGCTTTATATAGGGAGCCAGGTAGGGTTTACAAGTGTTGTAAATTGCTTCTTGGGCTTCGTGTCAACTTGGGCCTAGCTGGGCTACCTCCATAGTGGGCCACATTGTACCTCCATGCGGTACCCGGAGGCCATATCCTTGTCAAGCGCACCAGACGAGAGTAGCATAAGCGAGAGGTGATCTCCTCCGGGACAGGATCTGCTCGTCTTGAACCTCTAGCCAACACCTCTCGGGTTCTCACCTGCAACCACCTCTATAAGCTACACATGATAAATCACTCAATCCAGACATGCAAGACTAGGGCTTTTAGCCTCCGGGCGGCCTGAACCTGGGTAAACTCCCTGTGTCTCCGTGTTGCTTGGTAGTACATAGATCGGAGGTCTTGATGAGGTTCTCCCGGAAGTAGGCGTCTCCCAGCCTCCTTCGCGCACTGTGCCGAACCTAAAAAGGGGGTATCCTTTACTCCCGGTGTCCGTGATCGAAGACACGACATCTGGCGCGCTAGGTAGGGGGCGCAAGCACTGGATTCGTCTTCATCGGCATCGAGATCTTCATCGAGATCTTGATTGACGTCTACGTCAGCTCCGTCGCCAGATTCTTCAGCAAGGCCTACGTCAACCATGTCGCCAAGTTCTTCTTCAAGATCTGCTTCAACCAAGTTCTTCGTCAAGTGCTGCTTCGGCCTTGATGTCGAACCTCTTCGCCAAGATCAATGTCAAGCCTGTCGGTCACGACTAGATCTACCCCGAGTTCTTCTTCCTTCTACTCCGACCGGAGCAGCTGCTTCCTCAAAGGCTGGGTGAGCGGGCACGTTGAAAGAACAAACTATGCCGAGATGTCGCCTAGAGGGGGGGTGAATAGGCGATTAAAACTTTTTCAAATTAAGGCTTGCTAATTGCGGAATAAAACTAGGTGTTTAAATTAACAAGCCAACAACCTAATATACTAGGCTCACCTATGTGCACCAACAACTTATGCTAAGCAAGGCAAGAAACAAGGTGAAAGCAAGATAAGTATTTCAAGCACGAAGGCTATCACAATGTAAAGTGCATAAGTAAAAGCTCGGGTATAGAAATAACCGAGGCACGCGGAGACGAGGATGTATTCCCGAGTTCCTCCTTGTTAAGGGAGTACGTCTCGTTGGAGGGGTGTGAGCTCGCCATAAAAGGCCTACTCAAGATGCCACAAAGGCCTCACCCTATTCTCCGATGAACCTCACCCAAGGGTTTGGTTCACCTTCCACTATCGGAATCCTTCAAGGCGCATTCCGGAGCCCTTTTACACCATTCTTGGGACACACACCCACAACTCAATTGGGGGCTCCCAAATCATGCCGAAGCTTCACAACTCGAAGTCTTCGCGGCACCACCAACCGTCTAGGGTACACAATGCACCCAAGAGGCACAAACTCTTGGGAACACAATGCGCCCAAGATAACAAGCTTCTCAACCTTCAACTTCACGTATCACCGTGGGGAGAGCAACCCGATGCAACTAATGCAAAAGGCAAGAACACACTAAGTGGTCAAATCCTTCACTCTCAAATTCCAACCAAGCAACAAATGCTTTGGGGGGAATAAGAGAGGAAGAACAAGGGGGAGAACCACAAAAGAACTCCAAGAACTAGATCCACAAAGTTCCCCTCACTTAGAGGAGATAAGGATTGGTGGAATGGTAGATCTAGATCTCCTCTCTTGAATCCCTAAATTTGGGCAAGAATCATCGGAGGGATTGAGAGAAATCAAGCTCACAAGTTTGCAACAATGGAGGAGAGAGAGAGTGAGTGAGCTCAAAAAGGTTAGCCAACTATTGGGGAAGAAGGCCCCTTAAATAGGTGGCCCAAAAATCTGGCCGTTGGAGGCATTCCAGTCCCGCAGCGCCGGAAGTACCGCCAGGAGGGCCGGTACTTCCGGTCTTCCTTTGAAACTTCAGACAACGGTCTTCAGCCGAACTTCCTTCAACCCGCCACAGCGGTAGTTCCGCTGGAACCACCGGTAGTTCCGGTAATAGCGGTAGTACCGGATCAACTTCCGGTGCCACTTCCGTTGAGTCCAGTACCCAGCTTTCGTAAGCGGCACTGGGCTCCGGAAGTACCACCGGAAGTTCCGGGCGGTAGTACCGCTGGGAGCGCCGGTACTTCCGGTAAAGCCGGTAGTTCCGGTCCTACTTCCGGTGCTACTTCCGTTTGAGTCCAGTACCCAACTTTCGTAAGCGATACTGGGCTCCGGAAGTGCCTCCAGAAGTTCCGAGCGGTAGTACCGCCCGCGTGGCCGGTACTTCCGGTTACTGAAAAACAACAGAACACCTGGTACGAGAAAAAACATAACTTAATCATCCTGACTCCATTTTCGATGATCTTGGGCTCGTTGGATTCGCAACGAAAAGTTCTACAAGATCATGCAGAGAAACATCATAGTCCATCATGTGAGGAGGAAGCCACAAGGAGAGAGTTTGACCTCTCTTAGAAAAGACAAGCTGGTAACACCTCCAATACCAAAAACGCAAGAAGATATTCATTAAATCCGTTTTTGATGAACTAGAGCTTGGCATGGAGATGAACACAAGCTCTAAATTCTCACATGGATAAAAGCCAAAAAGAACCAATAAAGATGATAGCAAGGATGTAAGGATGCAAAGGTTTGAGATCTCCATGAACGATACGATCAAGATACTCGGTCGAGAGCCCCTCTTGATAGTACGGCTATCTATCCTATAACCCGGTCTGTCAACTAACATCATGAGACCGGTAAAATAGAAACCCTATCAAGATCATACCTTTGCCTTGCACATTAATCCACTTGAGGTCGATGAAGACGATTTTCATCTCCTCAAGACGAACCACCTTTCTTGATTGCGCTTCGCGTGGTGAAGTTTCACATGATGCTCCCCCATACACCAAGATGGGAGAAGCTCTCTTCGGCATATCTTCACTTGGATTTGAGTGTTGATCAAACCGCACTTAGCCTTGATCAACCCATAATCTTCTTCTTTTAGCCTTGATCAACCCATAATCTTCTTCTTTTTGCCTTGACTTCAACAAATGGAGATCAAGCAATCTAATGGACCAACCTACAAGTATAGCTCAATACAAACATTAGTCCATAGAGATTGTCATTAATTACCAAAACCATACATGGGGGCAACCATGCACTTTCACACGTCTACGGCAAGCGAAAGCCATGTCGGGAACTCAAGAGGTCCATGGTGAGCCGTCGCAGCAGTCGACTCGGAGAAGCTGGGGCCTGGAAGATGCACTGGGCACGGCCCGAGCGCTTCTCTCCTTTCCGCCAGAGAAGTGCAAGAGCGATCCCCGCGCAAGGGCATGGATCGCTAGCTTGGAAAACCTGCTGGACTATGCTCACCACTGCCACGCCCCCGTGAGTTTTGCCCCGACCAATACCCGCGCTGCCGCCGTCCCTGCACCAGCACCCCCAGAAGAGGAACAACAAGAGGATCCCCGTGGCAAGAGGCCCATGGATCCGACCCGAGAGGCCACCGGCTAAAACTCCAACCCCAGGCGATGCGCCCGCGAGGAAATGGAGGGCCGGGCAGGCCAGCATCCGAGGACCTTCCCTGCACCGAACCCGGCGACCATCCTTGACCTCTTCCGCCTTGAGCAAGGACCCAAGGAAACGCTATGCCACTACATCTGGAGGTTCCGGTGCGTCATCAACCGCATTCCCCCAGCTGAACTCCAAGAGATCTCCATCATCGCCATCTTCCATGTCAACGTCGGCAACTTGATGATGCGTGAAAAGCTGAGCGTTCGTGAAGTGGACACCCTGGAGGACTTGTGGAAGATGGCCGACCGATGCGCACGGGCCGAGGAAGATGCTAACCTTCCGCCCCGCGAGGTAAGCTGAAGCCAGCCACATGGCGCGCATGAAGTACCCGCGACGCCACGAGATGTACCCGGAAGAATCGAGTTGTCACAGGAACTCCCCATGAGCAATAAAAGATAAGTTATCCTTGATCAGAATCCATGTCATGCCTAGCTATCTATTTCCCGGGTATAAAACTATGCACGAAACAGAGAACACGTCTTGTCCATCAAATGAGCACTCCAGGGGGATGACTCTCCCGGGAGTACGAAGCAGTGAGAGACCTGATACTGCCCGGGAGGAGTGTGTGCCAGGAGGGTGAGCGACCTTCTGGGAATCGGTAGGGCCTGTGAGGGCATTCCTGATCAGTCAGAGTGATGGGGGAATACCCAACCGGGTATGCCAACAAGATGGAGAGAAACCAGCAGGTTCCAGAAGGACCTATAGACTGTGCCAACTCCTTGACAGGAGTTAGACTGTGGCAACTCCTTGACAGGAGTTAGACTGTGGCGACTCCTTGAAGGACCTGACACTGGGCCGACTCCTTGAAGGACCTGACACTGGGCCGACTCCTTGAAGGACTTGGCACTGGGCCGACTCCTTGAAGGACCTGGCACTGGGCCGACTCCTCGAAGAACCCCCCAGACTGGAAGGTTCCCGAAGAACCCCTCAATCTAGAAGGTCCCCGAAGAACTCCCCAGACTGAGCCAGCCCACTTCCAGAAGACTCGTACAAAGGAGTCCAACTACAAGACGGAGTCCACTTCCAGAAGACTCGTACGAAGGAGTCCAACTACAAGATGGAGTCCACTTCCAGAAGACTCGTATGAAGGAGTCCAACTACAAGACGGAGTCCTAACTTGGAAGACACGAAGATTAATAGGTTCCTAAATAGGACTCCGACCTGGAGACAAATTGTAACCCTGGGAGTCCTCGTGTATATAAGTGGAGCTCCCAGGTCGTCATAGAGAGGCCAGAAGGAGTAGGCCAGAACAAGTTAGATAGACAGAAGTTGAAAGCTCTCAAGAAACACCAGATCCATAGTCGCCGACTCCCAAGCCTAAGGAGTCGGAACCTTGTAATCGAGATTAGATCCACAACAATAAAGAACAAGCAGGAAGTAGGTCTTTACCTCTAAACAGAGGGGCCAAACCTGGGTAAACTCCTTGTCCCTCGCCGAGATTTACCAGCTCCCGTGTACTTCTGTCACAACGTCCCCACAACTTAGCTTCCCGGAGGAAGTACTTTCCGAGACAACCCCACGGCAGTTGGCGCCCACCGTGGGGCCTGTGACGAAAGGAGTTGAGATCACGGAAGAAGCTCAGCGAGGGATAGAAGAACTTCGTCATCAGCCAGATCTTCTCCAACCGAAGAGAAGCAACCGTCATCGACGATCCAGCTATGATAACTCCTCACACGGCGAGGACTCCTTCCACCGCGAGGACTCCTTCCGTCAGGATGACTTCTTCCGCCGCAGTGACTCCTTTTTCGGAAAGGACTCCTTCCGTCAGGATGACTCCTTTCGCCAGATTACTCCTTTCGCCATGATCACGGAACGCCAGGGACGACTCCCTCGAACAAGATGGCCACAGATGACTCCTTCGAGACTCCTTCCTTCACGGATGACTCCTCCGAGACTCCTTCTGCCGTGGACGACTCCTTTGGACAAGCTCGCGACGGATGACTCCTTCAGACAAGCTCGCGACGGATGACTCCTTTGGACAAGCTCGCCACGGACGACTCCTTCAGACAAGCTCGCCACGGATGACTCCTTTGGACAAGCTCGCCACTGATGACTCCTTCAGACAAGTTCGCCGCAGATGGCTCCTTCGCAACAACCTCGCCATGGATGACTCTATCAGACAAACTCGTCAAAGATGAATCCTTTTCGTCAACTCTGCCGCATCAAACTTGCCAAAGATGACTTCTTTGCGTCAACTCGTCGCAAATGACTCCTTCATGATGACTCCTTCATGTCAACATCATCAACACAGAAGAATAAAAATAAGCTAAGTCGCATTTATATTTAAATTTCATATTTTATTCAGTTAAATTATATAAAGTCAACCGCCTTTGAGTTAATTCCGGGAGCTACATATCTGGTTTATGAAGAAATTGCAGAGATAATCCAGAAGATTATAAAGTAAGTTTTAAATAATGCAAGGGGGCTAGTATAAGTTGAGTACAATTATTATTCCAGAAAATTCTAGGTGGCATATTTATTCGATCCTTGGAGGCCTAATTGTAGCCAAATCTCAAAGTTGGGTTCTTTAAAAACCCGCCATGGATTTCTAAAAAGTCGAGCTCTCAAATAACTCGCACCAGGTTTATTTAAAGTCGGGCTATCCTTTGCTCGCAACGGATTTCTCAAAGTCAGGCTATCTATTGCTCGCAACGGATTTTTCAAAGTCGAGCTATCTATTGCTCGCAACAGATTTCTCAAAATCGAGTTCTCTATTGCTCATAATGGATTTATCAAAGTCGAGCTATCTAATGCTCGCAATGGATTTCTTTAAGCCAAGCTCTTTATAGCTTGCATCAGATTTATTGGAAAGATTTATTTTTTACACCCACAAAGGGATTTCTAAAAAAATATCAATATCTCTATACTCCAGCCTATATAGCACAAACGAGCCCAGAGAGCTCTACAATACAAACGAACCCAGAAATCTCTGCAATACAAATGAGCCCAGAGAGCTCTGCAATACAAATGAGCCCAGAGAGCTCTGCAATACAAACAAGCCCAGAGAGCTCTGCAGTACAAACGAGCCCAGAGAGCTCTGCATTACCAACGAGCCCAGAGAGCTCTGCAACATTATAACATATTCATTATGATCAAAGGGATAAAGCCGGCTTCTCTACAGTAAGAGTTTTGCCGAGACACCCAGTAAGTGCGCCTTTATTAACTTTGGTCATTAGGTCCTTGGGGGCTTGTCTTTCAGGAAAAAGCAGGCTTTAGACTCATGGACCTGGCAAAGAAGCCAACTTGTTCCTGATTTTAGCTGGTAAGTTAGATGCAGCCTGCACAATATGGACAATCTACAGGCATGACTTGTTTCGAGCTCCTATGATGCCTAAAGGACTTAGGATATTGCGATCTTGTCAGCACAAGCTGTTAGAAAAGCCATGCGGGGCCTACTTATTCATCAGTATAAATTCAGAAGGGTTATAAGAACCAAACAAGACTTGTATACTGTTAGAGTATATCTCTTGTATAGGATACGTCCCATGTATTTGTACACAACCAACCGACGTTGTATTGATTCGGTTTGGATTGCTTCCTTGCCGTGCAAGGCTCCTTGTAACCTGACTATATATTGAGATGAATAGATGCCCCGATGGTGTGGCGTTTTTCCCTCAACCTATTCTCTGTTGCATGGTATCAGAGCGTATCGCTCCAAAACCTAAACCCTAGCCCTCCACTAGATCCAATCTCCAATCTCCCAACCCTCCGCCGCAATGGACACCTCGGCCTCGACCGTCTCCTCGGCCTTCGATTCCCTGGCCGTGACTGCTCCGGCCTCACCCTCCTCCCTCGCCGTGAACGTGGCCAGCATCAAGACGCACGTGCCCATCGTCCTCGACCTCAAGAAGTCCAACTACACCAAGTGGCGCATGCTCGTCGCCGTTCTTCTCGGCCGCTACGAGCTCACCGCTCACATCTCGCGCTCGACTCCAGAAGCGGAGCACACGATCGAGTGGAACCGGCTGGACTTCACCGTCCGCTCCTGGCTGTATGGCTCCATCAGCGAGGAGATCCTCGACATCATCATGTCGGAGAACCAGACTGCCTTCGACGCCTTCTCTCTCATCCGCAACCTCTTTCTCGACAACCAGATGACCCGTGCTGTCTACCTAGAAGCGGAGTTCCACGCCATCATCCAGGGAGACCTCTCCATCACCGCCTACTGCCACCGCCTCAAGTCTCTAACGGATGCTCTCGCCGACGTCGGCCAACCAGTGACAGACCAGACGCTCGTGCTGACCTGCCTCCGCGGCCTCAACCTGCGCTTTGCTGACATCACCACGATGGTCACCATGCAGGCTCCCCTCCCGACGTTCCTGCGGACGCGCTCCCTCCTGCTGCTGCGTGAGACGCAGCTCCTGCACGCCGTCCCGGTCACACAGCAGACCGCACTCTACGGCACCGGCTCCAGCTCCGGGAACGGGGGCAGCAGCTCCGGCCAAAACCCGGGCTATGGCCAAGGCCACCACGGGAACTGTCGTGGGGTTGTCACGGCAAGTTCTTCCTCCGGGAAGATGAGTTCTGGGGCCATTGGTGATTGAAGTACGTGGGAACGGTTAATCTCGTCAAGGAACAAGGATTTACCCAGGTTCGGCCCCTCTGATTAGAGGTAAAGACCTACTTCCTGCTTCTATGTTATTGCTCTTGATTGTATCTCGATTACAAGGACCCGGCTCCTACAACTCAGGAGCCGGCGACTTCTCTCTGGTGGCTAGGGTTTCTCTCTTGATTGAAGCTTAGCTTACTACGATCCAGGACCCCCCTTATAAAGGTGGCGGGTCCCTGGACTTACAATCTGTGTCGAGTTCTACTCATACACGGAGTCCTACTCTGGGCTTTGTCCTTCCAAACTAGAACTCCGGGTTGTACTTGGACTCCATCTTTGGACGCGTCCTTTCTTCATCATGGGCCTTAGTCGGCTTGTCTCCAGCCCAGCCCATGCGACTTGACACGTGACTCGGCTTTGGCCTTCTTGGTCTTGGCGGGTCTACTTTCCGGGTCCATGGGCCTACCTATAAAGTATCCCCCCATCAGTAGCCCCCGAATTTATCTTGGGTGCAGCTTTGTCGGCTTCCTTTATCTTCTTGATTTTATTCCTGATTTGACTCTTGGGGTCGACTCCTTCTGTCGGCTCCTTTTCTCCGAGTCATAAGCTCAGAAGTCGCTAGCTGCCAGATCCAAGATGAATTCCTGCAATTAAAACATAACACACGTAAAATGAATCCGTCCTGTCCTTTCGTACAAGTCCACCGCTCTAGCTCTTTATAGCCCTTGGCCGAGTCTGTGGCTATTCCTGTACACTACTCTGTCGATTTTCAACTCTTTAAGTCATGGGACTCGGCTTCCTGGAGCAAGCCAACTCTTCTTCCATCTCTGTAGCCTTATCCTTTAACTGTCGAATCGTTATCCACGATTTTACCGCGGGCCACCACTGTATACCTCTAGGGTTTTTACCCTCATATAAATGTCAAAGGGTGAGAACATAAACCTCTACTGCCCCCTCATTCTCCAAACTTTCCTGTCTCTCCTGCACTCGTTTCTTTCCCGCGCAGCGCTCCCTCTTGCACCGCACGTACGCCATGGCCCCCAAGCGCCCGACCAAGAGCACCTCCAAGGCCAAGGCCCCTTCTGCAAGCAGGATCATCGACATTGCTACCGAGGCCGCCGCCGCCGCCGCTCCTGCCTCGAAGAGATCTATCTCCGCCGATTGGGGCGGTTCAACCATCACGGCGGAGCAGCTGAAATCACATCGCCTTGCTGGCCTTCTTCCTTCAAGCGTCAAGGCACGAGCTCCTGGGGATGAATCGGTGCCTTCTCCGGCGAAGGGCGAGGTTGAGGAGCACCTTTTCCGCGGTTTCACGCCCCCCGGTAACTTGTTCTTCCGCCAGCTCCTCGAGTTCTACAAGCTGCGCATTCATGACCTCGCTCCCAATTCTGTCCTTACCCTTTCCAATTTCGTTGTTCTCTGTGAGGATTACCTCCAGATTAAACCAGACTTAGATCTATGGCTCGAGTTGTTCTACTGCAACCCCCAACCTGAAACCTCCGGGGGCCCTCTCTTACAGTGCGGCGCTGTAGCTCTCCAGCGTCGCCTAAATTCTGTCTTCCCTAAGCCAGTTTTTCCGAACCGCATCAAAGACTGGCAAAAAACCTTCTTTTATTGCAAGGACACCTCTCCTGAGGATGAACCTAAGCTCCCTCAATTCTCTGAGAACCGACTGGAGGTGACTCCTGCTATGAAGGCCAGGTGCTCAGAGGCTGCCCGGCCCAAAGTCGAGTCATTGATCCTTAGAATCCGGGCTCTCCTCTCTCATGACCTGGAGAATATGGATCTCGTCCGTTGCTGGACAACATGGAGGATCCAGCCGCTGAGTCCTAGGACTCGGCTAATTTGCTCTTACACTAGATGTGTCACTGATGATCTCAGGACAACTGACAAGCTGTCAGATGGCCCTGAACTTGGTCGATTGATCAAGAAATTGACCGGCAAAATGGTGAAGGACCAGGCCCACTTTGGGCTCCAGCCTTTTTGCTCCACCTGCCCAGCTCCTGCTGTAAGTACTTTAACTGTCTTTCCTTCTTGCTTGCTTGTATTATCTCAATTTGCTAACTCAAACTTTCTGTTTCCTCTCTGCAGCTTACCGACTCCTTCTGGAAGTCGGCCCTTGAAACTGACAAGGGCAAAGGGAGCACCTCTGCTGCTGCAGAGATTGTTGAAGAAGAAGAAGCCAGCGAGGAGTCCTCTAAAGAGGCTACTGCCGCTGGTGAAGAGAATGAAGATGAGGAGTCCTCGCCTGAGGCTCCCACTGTCAATGTCATTGAGGAGGAGTCCTCCTCTGAAGCGCAATATGCTGACGAAGAGCACACTGAATCAAGTCCTGCAGGAGCCCAGCCAACTCCATCTGAGGAGTCATCAGATGTCAAGAGTCGCTCCCCGACTCCTCCAGTTCCGAAGAATGGGTCCCGGGCTGCTGTGCCTAAGGTACCCGCCTCACGAGTCCGAAAATCTAGCAGCTCCTCCAGCGAGCCCGAAGAAATTCCTGCGCAAGTCCTTGCTGCCAAGAAAAGGAAACTGCGCTCAAGCGGTCCTGCAGAGACTCCTCCGCCTCTACCTGTATCACACCAGAGGAAGTCGATCTCTCCTCCTGAGAAAGCTGACTCCTATGTGTCAGGAATGTCAATCTTCTCTTCTGACTCTCAAGCCTCTTTGGATCTTGAGACAAATGTTGGGTATGACTTTTCTCCTCTATTTTTACTAGCATGACATCTGTGTTTACCTTTAATCAATATCTGACTTTTAATCTGTCCTGTCTCAGAGCCCGGCCCTGCGCCAAGGTCTCCAAGCTACCAGGCATGGACGATGTGACTTCCAGCCGAGGAGTTGTACCGCCGTCGACTTCTCAGACGACGAGTACAAAGACAGCTCCTACGACTCCCGCATCTGCTGGTGCAACAGCCACTGGGACTCCCCCTGTTCCCGAGTCCGCTACAAAGACTCGGTTGGAGACTCCTGTGGTGATCCCATCCTCGTCTGGGGGTGGAACTCCAACTACTACTGTTCAGATGCCTCCGAGTCAAGAAAAAGTGGCTCCCACTTCTCAGCTGAACACTGAACCAGCAAAATCTTCAACTGACTACAGCCGGCTCCGGATATCTGACAACAAATCCTTCAACGAGGCCTATATTGAGGCCATAGAGCTTAATGATCAAGCCGCCAAGCTAAAGGATGAGGAGCAAGTAGCCCTCAGAGCCCTTGAGATGATTCATAACGTAAGTGCTCTAACTTGTGCTCTTTATGCTCTCTCCATTAGTCTCCTATTACAGTAGCCCCCAAGCACCTTATCTTTGGTGACTTGGAGCTAAGATAGGTGCTTCATCCTGAACTAAAATCACTTGCTAGGTGGAAAAAACTTGCATACTGTAGCCCCCAAGACCTGAGTCCTTAGCTCTACTAGGACTCGGGGCTGCTAATTTACTGTCTATCGGGTCCTTAGACCAAAAATTTCTGCACGAGTAGCCCCCAAGCGCCGAGTTGTCAGCCTGCGACGACTTGGAGCTACCAATATATATTGCTCACTGATACCTTACTTGAAGAAAAATTTCTGCTCTGCAAGTAGCCCCCAAGCGCCAAGTTGCTAACTTGTGGCGACTTGGAGCTTATGACTTGTCCACTAGGACTTGCGTGTCTGGAAAAAATCTGACTCCTGAGTAGCCCCCAAGCGCCAAGTTGTTAACTTGTGACGACTTGGAGCTCATAAGTTATATAATTTGACTTGTAAAAATCTGACTTGCACGTTTCTGATTTGCACTGTTCTGACTTGTTGATTGTCGACTTGTACGTTGCTGACTTCTGCTTTTCATGACTTCTGCTTTTTCAGACTGTTGTCTCCAAGATGAAAAGAGACATGAAAAAATTGGAAGACCAAGCAGCTTCCAGTGCCAAATCTGCTGAATCTGAGAAACAGCATTCCCTCCAACTGGAGAAAGACTTACAAGTCCTAGCTGCTGAGCTAGCAAAGGTAAAGAAAGAGTCGGCTGAAGCAAAGAAGGCCACCCAAAAGGCGCACACTGATCTGAGAGCCGTCTTGGACGTATGCCAAAAGGGAATTAAGGCTATGTGCCATCATATCTTTGGTAAGTTACTGCACTTGCCTTCTTTTAGCTTGATACAAAGAACTCAGCTACTTATGACTTTTGACTTCTCTTACTTTGCAGGGGCTGACTCCCCAAAACTCAAGCTGCCAACTAGCCAACAACTCCATGCCATGCTAGACCACTGCCATGGGCTGCAGGAGGGTGCTCGCTCTGTGGTAAAGTATCTTAACTCCAAGGGCAAGTACCCCAAGGAGCCTGAACGATTGGTTGATGAGTTGTCAAGAGCTCCAGGGTACATGCGCTTGTGGAAACAATCTGCCATGAGGAGATCTGCCATNATCATATCTTTGGTAAGTTACTGCACTTGCCTTCTTTTAGCTTGATACAAAGAACTCAGTTACTTATGACTTTTGACTTCTCTTACTTTGCAGGGGCTGACTCCCCAAAACTCAAGCTGCCACTAGCCAACAACTCCATGCCATGCTAGACCACTGCCATGGGCTGCAGGAGGGTGCTCGCTCTGTGGTAAAATATCTTAACTCCAAGGGCAAGTACCCGAAGAGCCTGAACGGTTGGTTGATGAGTTGTCCAGAGCTCCAGGATATATGCACTTGTGGAAACAATCTGCCATGAGGAGATCTGCCATAAGGATACTTGCACTGGCACACAGCTACTACCCAACTGTCCTGGAGCCAGCAATGCTCACTATGGGAAGCCAGAGCAGCATGAAGATGGCAAACCCCTTCACCCAAGATGATTTCAAGGCTGAGAGAAGCTAGTGAGGCCTTACGCTTGCGAGATCGCCAATAAGATGGACCCGAGGTATGGGTTCATCATTATGACTTGAAAACAAGAGGTTAATCAGGAGTTCCTCCAATCGTAAACTTTGGGCGTCCCTCACAGGACATGGCTGGTGCCCCATCAACTGTTGCCAAGCTCTTCCACTCAGCAGCTCCTGGGACTGGCGACCTCGACTGGTGCAGAGCCCACGCTAAAGACTCCTGCTGCGCCCACTCCCTCAAGAGTCGCAACTGGCGGCTCCCAAATTCAAGAGGAGTTGAGCAAGAACATGAAGAACCCGAGGGGAACTGGCTATCAGATGAAGAAAGTTGCCACGAAATCCCCTGCCAAGTCGACTTCCACATCTGCTGCACAGGCGAAAGACAAGCCTCCAGCCAAGAACTCCACAGCTCCAGTCAAGGACTCAGCTCCTGTTAAGGAAAACTCTCTAGATGACTCCAGTTTGTAATGATGTACTTCTGATGATTTTAAACTATGTAGCTTGTTAGCTACTTTGGGCTGTAATGATGCACTACTGGTGCCTTAAACTATTTAGCTTGTTAGCTATTTTGAATTTGTGCCAATCGGCTTGGTTCTTATAACCCGTCTAGTTTTTCACTGATGAATAAGTAGGCCCTGCATGACTTCTCTTACAGTTTGTGCTGACAGGTTCTTAACTCATATGTTCCTTAGGATCCATAAGAGAGAGAAACAAGTCATGCCTGTAGATAGATCATATTGTGCAGGATGCATCTGACTTACCAGCGAGAAAACTAGGAAAAGTTTGGCTACTGTGCCGGGTCCAAGAGTTTAAGCTTAACTTTTTTCACTGAAAAGCAAGCCCCCAAGAACCTGATGATCAAAATTTAAAGAAAAAGCGCACTCACTGGGTGACTCGACTAAAGGACTCATGTTCACAAAAGCCGGCTTTATTTCATTTGATCATAATAATTCGATTACATCTAGGCATGGCTCACTGGGCTCATTGCCTTTCAACTCATGAATCTGTTACAACTTAAGTATAATAAGGACGTAACTGAGCTATGTTCCAAGGCCTCTTTGCCTCTGCATAAGGATCTAGAGTATGAGCTGTATCAGCTCCTTTGCCTACACTTGCCGGCTCTCGCACATCCATTAGATAGTACGATCCGTTGTTCAGATTCTTGCTTATGACGAACGGTCCTTCCCATGGTGGAGATAACTTGTGCATCCCTTCCTTATTCTGGACAAGGCGAAGCACTAAGTCTCCTTCCTGGAAAGTCCGGGTCTTGACTCTGCGTGCGTGATATCGCCGCAAGTCCTGCTGATAAACTGCTGATCTCTCAAGGGCTAACTCCCTTGCTTCCTCAAGTGCATCGACCGAGTCCTGGCGGGCGAGTTCGTTTTCTGTCTCAACATAATTGGCGACTCGTGGCGAGTCATGCAACAAGTCGCTTGGCAAGACAGCTTCTGCTCCATACACCATGAAGAAAGGTGTGAAGCCAGTGGATCTGTTAGGAGTCGTCCTGATGCTCCAAAGTACTGCTGGTAACTCCTCAACCCAAGACCCGGCGGCTCTTAGCAAAGGGACTCGGAGCCGAGGCTTAATTCCCTTCAGCAACTCCTGATTTGCCCTCTCTGCTTGTCCATTGGACTGTGGATGTGCCACTGAGGCTAGGTCGAGTCTGATGTTGTTCTCACCACAAAACTTGGCCATCTCCCCAACTGATAAGTTGGTACCATTGTCTGTAATGATGCTATGAGGGTATCCAAAACGTGTTGCTATTTTCTTGAAGAATCTCACAGCTGATGCACCGTCGACTCTGCTGACGGGTTCCACTTCCACCCACTTGGTGAACTTGTCAACTGCTACTAGCAGATGGGTCTTCTGACAAGGCGACTTTGAGAAAGGGCCCACCATGTCGAGTCCCCAAACTGCAAATGGCCAAGTGATAGGGATGGTTCTGAGTTCTTGAGCTGGCACGTGGTCTTGCCTTGCGTACCTTTGACATCCATCACAGACTCGAACTATCCTCTCTGCATCTAAATGTGCTGTCAACCAAAAGAACCCGTGTCTGAAAGCTTTTGACACCAAGGATCTAGTGGATGCATGATGACCACAATCTCCTGCATGGATCTCTTGCAATATTTGCTTGCCCTCTTCTGGAGACACACATCTCTGGTAGACTCCAGTAACACTCCTTCTGTACAACTCGCCGTCAATGACTGTGTAGGACTTGCATCGCCTGATGAGTTGCTTTCGCTTGACTTCATCCGTTGGGAGTTCACCCGCAGGAGATATGCTAGGTAGGGCTCTGTCCACGTTGGGATTGCTCGTGTTGCTGCTACCAAGTGCCGACTCTGGGTCTGGAAAAGCTAACTCCTCCTCTGTGGGCAACTTGACTGAAGGGTGATGGAGTTCATCCAAGAACACATTTGGTGGTACTTTCTCTCGACGAGAGCCGAGTCGTGATAACGCATCAGCAGCCTCGTTCTTGCGCCTGTCAATATGCTCCACTTGATAACCAGAAAAGAACCCGGCTATCTGTTCGACTGCTCTTCTATAAGCTGCCATGTTTGCAGTCCTTCGAGTCCCAGGTTCCAGACACTTGCTGAGCTACGAGATCCGAGTCTCCAAAGCACCTGATACGCTTGATGTTCATCTCCTTGGCCAAACGCAGGCCATGTAGCAAAGCCTCATACTCTGCCATGTTGTTGGTACAATCAAAGTGTAACTGAAGGACATATGCTAACTTATCTCCTTTAGGTGATGTTAACACCACGCCGGCTCCTGAGCCTTCTAACTGTCTGGACCCATCAAAGTGCATTGTCCAATACTTGGTGCAAGGGGTGCTTGGTGAAGATGTAAAATCTGTCCAATCATTGACAAAATCAACCAAAGCTTGAGATTTGATCGCTGTCCTTGGCTCATATGTGATATGATAAGGACCCAACTCAATTGCCCACTTGGCGACTCGCCCTGTTGCCTCTCTGTTGCGTATAATATCTGCCAGCGGTGCTGAACTCACCACCTTAATTGGATGCTCTTGGAAATAATGCTTGAGCTTTCTACTTGCAAGAAAAACTCCATAGACCAACTTCTGCCACTGTGGGTACCTTTGCTTTGACTCTGTGAGGACTTCACTGATGTAGTAGACAGGTCTCTGCACTGGGTACTCCTTTCCTTCCTCTGCACGTTCCACAACTACTACTGCACTGACAACTCTCTCGTTGGCAGCTACATATAATAACATGGGCTCCTTATCTGTAGGAGCTGCAAGCACTGGTGCTGTTGACAAAGTTTTCTTCAACTCCTCAAAAGCACGGTCAGCTTCTTCATCCCATAGGAATTTATCTGACTTCTTCAGGAGTCGGTAGAGAGGACCCGCCTTCTCCCCGAGTCTGGAAATAAACCTGCTTAGAGCTGCCACACATCCAGTGAGCTTTTGAACGTCCTTCAGACAAGTCGGCTTCTGCAAGTTATGGATAGCCTTGATTTTCTCTGGATTTGCCTCAATGCCTCTCTCTGAAACAATGAAGCCTAGGAGTTTGCCAGCAGGGACTCCAAAACACACTTGGTCGGGTTGAGCTTCATCTTATACTTGCGTAGGTTCTCAAACGTTTCTGTCAGGTCTGCTATCAGAGAGTCGGCTTTCTGAGACTTGACAACTACATCATCCACATAAGCATGAATATTCCTTCCAATCTGTTTTTTGAAACAGTTTTGGATACATCTCTGATATGTAGCTCCTGCATTCTTGAGTCCAAAGGGCATTGTTGTGTAACAAAATGCTCCAAAGGGCGTGATGAAGGACGTCTTCAGCTCATCCTCTATGTTGAGTCTGATCTGATGGTACCCTGAATATGCATCCAAGAAACAAAGCAACTCTGACCCCGCTGTGGAGTCGATGATCTGGTCTATGCGAGGTAGTGCAAACGGGTCCTTAGGGCAATGCTTGTTCAGGCCCGTGAAGTCGATGCACATCCGCAACTCTCCTGTCTTCTTTGGTACTAACACTGGATTGGCCACCCACTCTGGGTGAAAGACCTCCTTGATGAACTCGGCTGCGAGGAGCCGAGCCACCTCTTCTCCTATAGCTTTCCTCCTGTCATCATGAAACTTGCGCAGACCCTGCTTAACTGGTCTTGCATTAGGATTAACATGTAAGCTGTGCTCGGCGAGTTCTCTCGGGACTCCTGGCATGTCAGATGGCTTCCATGCAAAAACGTCCCGGTTCTCACGGATGAACTCGACGAGCGCGCTTTCCTATTTATCAGAGAGGTGTGCCCCAATGGTGAACTGCTTGGAAGAGTCACCAGGGGTAAAGTCGACTTGCTTTGTGTCCTGAGCTGACTTGAATTTCATCTTCTCCTCTGTGGCCGGCTTCTTAAGGACCGAGTTGTCCTCCGGGTCCACGTTTGCCTTGTAAAACTTTAGCTCCTCTTGAGCACAAGCTGTCTCAGCCATAGCTGCATCACCTAACTCGCACTCCAATGCCATCTGTCTGCTGCCATTAACTGTAATGACTCCTGCTGGACCTGGCATCTTGAGCTTCAAGTACACATAACATGGCCTGGCCATAAACTTAAAATATGCAGGTCGACCAAAAAGAGCATGATATGGGCTCTTAAGGTCCACTACCTCAAAGGGCATAATCTCTGAACGAAAATTCTCCACTGTGCCAAAAGCAACCTCAAGATAAATCTTACCAATGGGCTTAGGCCGACTTCCCTGGTACTATCCCATGGAACACTGTCTCTGTTGGAATTAGCTGTCTATCTTGCAGCTGCATCCTCTTGAATGTGTCGTAATATAAGATGTTGATACTGCTTCCACCATCCATAAGCACTTTGTTCAATGTATAGCCCCCAACTTGAGGTGCTACTACCAAGGCTAGCTGCCCTGGCTCGTCGACTCTTGGAGGATGATCTGCCCGACTCCATGTGATGGTTTGCTCTGACCACCTGAGCCACTGTGGAAGGGCCGGCTCTACTGCATTAACTGCTCTGACTTTCAACTTCTTGGAACGCTTGGACGTACTAGTTGTGAAGACATGGTAGCTGCCACGACTCGGGTTGTGCTGCCGAGTTGTGACATAATACTGACCATTGCCATCATTGAGCTGCTTCGGGTTCTGCTGGAACCCGCCCTGCTGGTGACCTCCTCCTTGAGGTTGGTTTGGGTTATTGCCGGCTCCTCCACCGTTATTGCCGGGTCCTCCGGCTCCATTGTTTCCTCTATATCCACCATTGTTGTTACCTCCTCCTGGCCCTTGGAACCTGGCGCGCTGCAAATCTACGCACTGTCCCAGGGTATGACCGCATCTACCGTTCTTAGCATGTTTAGGGCAGGGAATTCTCAAGACCTCCTCTGTGCTTGGAGTACGGCCTTGGTATCCACCAGAATTATTGTCCTTGCGTCTGACTCCAGTGTTTGTGTTGGCCACTAGGTCAGAGTTGTCTCCATATGGCCTCTTGCCACCACCTTGATTCTGGTTCTGATTCTGGTTCTGATTCTGACCATTGCCACCTTGTCCTTTAGTTCCTTCCTCCTGATCCTTTGTTTTGTCTGTGGCAGCGTGCTTATTAGCACCTGCCATGATCTCACCAATCGTAAGGGGAATACCTTGATTCAGGCTCTCCTTCATACGACCTAGCTTCCAACTCAAGGGATTGTAACTGCAATTTCTCTCCATCGCCATTAACACTGAAACTGGTGGGAGTCCTTGTGAGGAGTTAATGATCTCTGAGACTCGCTTCATCCAGTGCCTTGCTGACTCGCCCTTCCTCTGGACACACCGCTCCAGGTCCTCAATGGTGCTGAGTTTTTGCATGTGCCCTGGAAGTTCTGAATAAAAGCCGCCTTCAATTGCTCCCAAGAGTTGATTGACCTAGGAGGCAAGTTGCGCATCCAAACCTTGGCTGCTCCCTCCATCATAAGATACATGAACTTGGCACACAGATTACCTGTGGCATTGCGAATACTCATCGCCATCTCGTATGTACCCAACCAAGAGGTCGGGTCCATGTTTGGCTCATAGTTTGGAACCTTGCGCGGCTCCTTGAAACTGCTGGGGAAGGACTCGGACCTGATGGCATCAGACAAACACTCTGGTCCTGTTAATGCTGGGGAAGCACCAGGAGAAGTCACCTCCTCGTGCACCCGGGTTGGCTGAGGCGGGTTGACTGCACCCACTAACGCTCTGTCCCTCTCTGCCTCCCGAGCTCTTGCTGCTTCTCTTTCTCGTCGTTGCCTTGCTTCATCAACCACTAGCTGAGCTTGTGAAGCAGTTGGTATGTTTGCACGATTCCTCACTAGCTCACGACGCCTTGCACTCGTAGAGTTGGCCGGGTTGGACTCACCGTGCCGACTCCTCGTACCTGAGTTAAAGGGTGTTGAGTGTAGCCTACTTGCATCTGGAAAGGTTGGATACAAAGCTTGCTGAGTCAAAGCTGTCTTCAGTAGCTCGATAGCCTCACGAGTCTCCTGTCCTGCTGGTCCCTCTGGTACCACAATATTCTCCAATCTCAGAGTCGCCGCATGAACGTTGTCCATAGGATTAGAGTAATGTCCTTCTGGAGTATGAAATCTGTTAGGCTGTGACCCTAAGCCACCAGATGCTCCTCCTCCGACTCCTCCTTCAGGCGGTGGTCCGTTAGCACGGCTGCCTCCCGATCCTTCTGGGGTGGTGGTGGTGGTGGTGGTGGTGCTCCTCCGGCTCCTCCTGCGGCGCCTCCTGCTGCCGCTGAGCCTCCTAGTCCGGCTCCTCTGCCTGGACCATTGGGTGTGGTGAATAGATTGGTTGGATTGATGTGGACTCCATCATGCAAACGACTCCTGGCTCGGCGATGCTGAATTGAAGTAAGCTCCTCGCGGCGCCTCCGCACAACCTGAGCTTCATCTTGGACTCGGGCCTGTTCCGCAGCTAGTCTACGGTTTGCCTCTGTAATATCAGCTAGCTGCTTCTCCAACGCAGCGCGAGCGTTGGTTAACTCGGCTGCCCTCTCAGCGGCATTACTTGCATTAATTTCCTTTGTCAATAGAGTCGGATCGAACTGATTCCCTGTGTTTCCAGACATGTAGACTCCCACAACACGAGCGCGTACTGGCGACTCCTCATAATCCTCTTCCTCTATCCCGTACCCAAGCCGATCTTCAAACAAGGGTAGGATGGACTCTGAATCTGCATCATAATCTGAATCTGACTCTTGCATCACCTCTGGTTCCTCAGCTAGGGGTCCCTCAGACTCGGCGATGATGCCGACCTCTGAAGTTCCGACCGACTCCTCGCCGTCGGACTCGACGACAACGGTTGGCTCTGATACTGACTCCGCCGAGTTCACGCGAAGACCCGACGCGCACACCATCCCGACGAACACGTTGATTCCTCCAAAGACAAGCTGATAACCCTCGTCGACTTCGTTCATCTCCGAGGTCCAGCCTGAGTCATCGATCTCTGTTTCTCCATGCTCATCAGTGTAGACTCGCCCGATGGCGAGTTTCTCCATAGCTCGACGAGCAGCTCCAACGATCTCAACTCCTTTCGTCACCGTAGGCCCCACGGTGGGCGCCAACTGTCGTGGGGTTGTCACGGCAAGTTCTTCCTCTAGGAAGATGAGTTCTGGGGCCATTGGTGATTGAAGTACGTGGGAACGGTTAATCTCGTCAAGGAACAAGGATTTACCCAGGTTCGGCCCCTCTGATTCGAGGTAAAGACCTACTTCCTGCTTCTATGTTATTGCTCTTGATTGTATCTCGATTACAGGGACCCGGCTCCTACAACTCAGGAGCCGGCGACTTCTCTCTGGTGGCTAGGGTTTCTCTCTACTGGTTGAAGCTTAGCTTACTACGATCCAGGACCCCCCTTATAAAGGTGGCGGGTCCCTGGACTTACAATCTGTGTCGAGTTCTACTCATACACGGAGTCCTACTCTTGGCTTTGTCCTTCCAAACTAGAACTCCGGGTTGTACTTGGACTCCATCTTTGGACGCGTCCTTTCTTCATCATGGGCCTTAGTCGGCTTGTCTCCAGCCCAGCCCATGTGACTTGACACGTGACTCGGCTTTGGCCTTCTTGGTCTTGGCGGGTCTACTTTCCGGGTCCATGGGCCTACCTATAAAGTATCCCCCCATCAGACGCAGAGAAGATAGTTCGAGTCTGTGATGGATGTCAAAGGTACGTAAGGCAAGACCACATGCCAGCCCAAGAACTCAGAACTATCCCTATCACTTGGCCATTTGCAGTTTGGGGGCTTGACATGGTTGGTCCTTTCTCAAAGTCGCCTTGTCAGAAGACCCATCTGCTAGTAGCAGTTGACAAGTTCACCAAGTGGGTGGAAGTGGAACCCGTCAGCAGAGTCGACGGTGCATCAGCTGTGAGATTCTTCAAGAAAATAGCAACACGCTTTGGATACCCTCACAGCATCATTACAGACAATGGTACCAACTTATCAGTTGGAGAGATGGCCAAGTTTTGTGGTGAGAACAACATCAGACTCGACCTAGCCTCAGTGGCACACCCACAGTCCAATGGACAGGCAGAGAGGGCAAATCAGGAGTTGCTGAAGGGAATTAAGCCTCGGCTCCGAGTCCCTTTGCTAAGAGCCGCCGGATGTTGGGTTGAGGAGTTGCCAGCAGTACTTTGGAGTATCAGAACGACTCCTAATAGATCCACTGGCTTCACACCTTTCTTCATGGTGTATGGAGCAGAAGCCGTCCTGCCAAGCGACTTGTTGCATGACTCGCCACGAGTCGCCAATTACGTTGAGACAGAAAATGAACTCGCTCGCCAGGACTCGGTGGATGCACTCGAGGAAGCAAGGGAGTTAGCCCTTGAGAGATCAGCAGTGTATCAGCAAGACTTGCGGCGATATCACGCACGCAGAATCAAGACTCGGACTTTCCAGGAAGGAGACTTAGTGCTTCGCCTTGTCCAGAATAGGGAAGGGATGCACAAGTTATCTCCACCATGGGAAGGACCGTTCGTCATAAGCAAGAACTTGCACAACGGATCGTACTATCTAATTGATGTGCGAGAGCCGGCGAGTGAAAGTAAAGGAGCTGATACAGCTCATACGCTAGATCCTTATGCAGAGGCAAAGAGGCCTTGGAACATAGCTCAGTTACGTCCATATTATACTTAAGTTGTAATAGTTTTATGAGTTGCAAGGCAAAGAGCCCAGTGAGCCATGCCTAGATGTAATCGAATTGTTATGATCAAATGAAATAAAGCCGGCTTCTGTGAACATGAGTCCTTTAGTCGAGTCACCCAGTGAGTGCGCTTTGTTCTTTAAACTTTGATCATCAGGTTCTTGGGGGCTTGCTTTTCAGTGAAAAAAGTTAAGCTTAAACTCTTGGACCCGGCACAGTAGCCAAATTTTCCTAGTTTTCTCGCTGGTAAGTTAGATGCATCCTGCACAATATGACTAATCTACAGGCATGATTTGTCTCCGGCTCTCATGAATCCTAAGGGGCATGAGTCGTTAGGAGCTTATCAGCACAAGCTGTAAGAGGAGTCATGCAGGGCCTACTTATTCATCAGTGGGTAATTAGATGGGTTATAAGAACCACAGAATGACTTGCATAGATGACACACATCAATCTCATAGTTTAACAAGCAAGTCATCATCAGCCGATTGGCACAATTCAAGAACAAAGTAGTTCAAAAAACCTAACAAGGTTTAAGCACCAGCAGTGCATAATTACAAAGTTTCAATAGCAGCACAGCAGTACATAGTTATCAAAAATCGTTCAAAGGATTGTCTTCCAGAGGAGTCGACTTCTCGGCAGGAACTGAGGAGTCCTTCTTTGCAGGAGATTTGTCTTTTGCTTGAGCAGTAGAAGGAGGAGCCGGCTTCAAAGGAGGCTTGGTGGCGACTCTCTTCGTTTGAAAGCCAGTACCCTTGGGGCTCCTCATGTGTTTAGCAAGCTCTGCTTGTTTCTGGGCGTCTCCAGAGATAGCTCTAGATGGAGTGGGCGCAGCAGGAGTCTTAAGTGTGGGCTCTGCACCAGGAACAGGAGCCGCTGGCGATGAGGAACTTGGACCAGTAGAAGAAGAGGGGACACCAGCGGGGTCCTGTGATGGGCGGCCAAAGTTTACTATAGCAGGAGTTCCTGGAGTGACTCTTTTGTTCTCCAAATCATAGTGATGAACCCATACCTCAGGGTCCATCTTATTGGCAATCTCGCAAGCATATGGCCGCACCAATTTCTCTTCAGCCTTGAAATCATCTTGAGTAAAAGGTTTGCCATCTTCATGCTGCTCTGGCTTCCCCATGGTGAGCATGGCCGGCTCCAGAACAGTTGGGTAGTAGCTGTGTGCCAGTGCAAGTATCCTTATGGCAGATCTCCTCATGGCAGATTGTTTCCACAAGCGCATGTACCCTGGAGCTCTTGACAACTCATCAACCAATCGTTCAGGCTCCTTGGGGCACTTGCCCTTGGAATTAAGATACTTTACCACGGAGCGAGCACCCTCCTGCAGCCCATGGCAGTGGTCTAGCATGGCATGGAGTTGTTGGCTAGTGGGCAGCTTGAGTTTTGGGGAGTCAGCCCCTGCAAAATAGAGAAGTCACGAGGAATAAGTCGCTGAGTTCTTTGTATCAAACTAAAAGAAAGCAAGTGCAGCAGCTTACCAAAGATATGATGGCACATAGCCCTAATTCCCTTTTGGCATACGTCCAAAACAGCCTTTAGGTCATTGTGTGCCTTCTGAGCAATCCTTTTGGCGTCAGCCGACTCTCTCTTTACTTGCTCCAGTTGAGCAGACAAGGCCTTCAAGTCCTTCTCAAGCTGAAGGGAGTGTTCTTTTTCAGCGATGGCAGACCTGGCACTAGCAGCGGCCTGGTCCTCAAGCTCTTTCATGTCTCTCTTCATCTTGGAGACAATGCACTGCAATCACAAGTCATAAAGCACAAGTAAGCTTCAGAAGTCAAGTAGAGAACTCATGAGCTCCAAGTCGTCACAAGTTAACCACTTGGCGCTTGGGGGCTACTCAGGAATCAATTTCTTCTTAACAGTTAGCAAAGCATGGTTCTTAGTGGACAAGTCATCAGCTCCAAGTCGCCACAAGTTAGCAACTTGGCGCTTGGGGGCTACTCGCAGAAACAGAAAATTTTTCAAGTTAAGTATCAGTAAGCTACATATATTGGTAGCTCCAAGTCGTCGCAGGCTGACAACTCGGCGCTTGGGGGCTACTCGTGCAAAAGTTTTTGGTCTAAGGACCCGACAGACAGTTAATTAGCAGCCCCGAGTCCTAGTAGAGCTAAGGACTCAGTGCTTGGGGGCTACAGTGTGCAAATTTTTCTATATAGCAGTTGAGTTCAGTTTCAAATCAAAGCACCTATCCTAGTCACAAGTCACCACAGACAGGTGCTTGGGGGCTACTGGGATAGGATGATGCCTGAAAAGCATAAAGAAATAGAAGTCAAAGAACTTACTTCATGAATCATGTGAAGAGCTCTAAGAGCAGCTTGCTCATCGTCCTTCAGCCTCGCAGATTGATCGTTCAAGTCAATGGCTTCAGCAAAGGCTTCAGAAAATGACATATTATCAGCCACCCGGAGTCGGCTGTAGTCAGTTGATGACTTGACCTTGATATTTGGAGAAGCTGTAGGAGTCGGCTTCACAGGAGCCGGATGACTTTGAGGCGCAGTATCAGGAGTCGCAGCACCAGAGCAGGGCTGGACTATTGTTGGAGTCGCCGCCCGAGTCCTTGAAGGGGACTCGGGAATGGTAGGAGTTGTAGTTGCACCAGCTGATGCAGCAATGGAAGGACCTGTCCTCGTGCTGGTCGTTTCAGAGGCCGAAGGAGGGACAGGTCCACGCCCAGAGGTAACATCAACCATGCCTGGGAGCTTGGTCACTTTAGCACAAGGCCGAGCCCTGAAATATACAAAGATAGAAGTCAGCACCAGAATTAGTGAAAAGGGAAAAAGCAGAAGTCATTTGAATACAAGTACAGAAATAAAGGAGTCTTACCCAACATTGGTCTCCAGGTCCAAGGAGGCCTGAGAGTTTGAGGAAGGCATTGACATCCCGGAGTGATAGGAGTCGTCCTTGTGGGGAGGAGAAGCCGATTTCCGCTGGTGCGAGACTGGCAGAGGCTCAGGAGCATCTGCAGGCCCATCGGAGCGCAGCTTCCTCTTCCTGGCGGCAATAACACTCTGCATGTGTTCCTCAGGCTTAGTAGGTGAGCGAGAGGACCCAAGGACTCGTGAGAGTGGTACCTTGGGAACAGCCTCTCGAGATCCATTATTGTTTGAGGCTGGGGAAGAAGAGGAGTGACTCCTAGCTGAGGACTCCACAGATGGCGATGGCTGAGCAGCAGCAGAAGTGGAGTCAACTTGTTTAGTGACGGGAGCCTCTGGAGAGGACTCGTCGTCGTCAATCTCCTCCACAATGGGAGCCTCTCGAGAGGACTCCTCTTCAACAACGTTTTCAGTTGGAGCCTCTGGCGAGGACTCCTCATCAGCAGCATCATCTTCAGTGGCGGCCTCCTGGGAGGACTCCTCGTCATCATTGTCAGTGTCTTCTGCCACAGCAGTTTGATCTGTGGCAGGAGTCTCCTCCTCAACCTCTTCTTCAGCCTCAGCCTCAGCTTCAGCTTTGTTTTTAGTACCAGCTCCAGAGGCCGGCTTCCAGAAGGAGTCGGTGAGCTGCAACAGAGTCAACAAAAGTAAGTTAGTAAGCAATACAAGTAACATCAAGATAGAGATAAGGTAGAGAATAAAGCTTACATCAGGAGCTGGGTTGGTGGAGCAAAATGGCTGGAGCCCAAAATGGGCTTGGTCCTTCACCGGTTTCCCAGTCAACTTTTTGATAAGTCGACCAAGTTCGGGTCCATCAGACAGCTGCTCCGTCACTCGGAGGTCATCACCAGCACATCTAGTATATGAACAGATCAGCCGAGTCCTAGGACTCAGAGGCTGGATTCGCCACGTCGTCCAGCAGCGGACCAGATCCATGTTTTCAAGATTGTGGGACAAGAGGGCCCGGATTCGAGTGATCAGAGACTCGACTCGCGGCCGTGCAGCGTCAGAGCATCTAGCTTTCATAAGAGGAGTCGCCTGGAGGCGATCCTCAGAGAATAAAGGGAGCTTTGGTTCACCTGCAGGGGAGGTGTCCTTGCAGTAGAAGAAGGTTTTCTGCCAGTCCTTGATGCGGTTGGGGAAGACTGGCTTGGGAAAGACAGAGTGGAGGCGCCGTTGAAGAGCAACGGCGCCACATTGGAGAAGAGGGCCCCCAGATGTCTCGGGCTGAGGGTTGCAGTAGAAGAGTTCAAGCCAGAGATTGAGATCGGGCTTAATTTGGAGGTAATCCTCACACAAAGTTACGAAATTGGAGAGAGTGAGAATGGAATTAGGAGCCAGATCGTGAATCCGCAGTCGATAAAGTTCAAGGAGCTGGCGGAAGAAAAGATTACCGGGGGAGAAAATCCGCGGAATAGATGCTCCACGAAAACAACCACCTCGCCCTTAGCGGGAGAGGGAACAACTTCATCCCCTGGGGCCCGAGCTTGAGCGTTGGAAGGAATCAGACCTGTGAGCCTATGTGTCTTCAATTGTTCCGCCGTGACCGTAGATCCACCCCAATCGGCGGAGATCGATCGCTTGGAAGAGGATTTTGCGGCGGCGGCGGCCGCGGCGGCAATGTCCACCGTCCTGCTCGACGAGGATGCCTTGGCCTTAGGTGCGGTCTTTGCGCGCTTGGGTGCCATGGCGTGCGGGCGGTGCGTGCTGAGCGCGGGAAGAGATGGGCGCGAAGAGAAAGAAGAGATTTTGAGCTGAAGGGGGCAAGTGAGGTTTGAGACCTAACCCTTCGATATTTATAAAGGGGTAAAAACCCTAAAGAGTTACAGAGTGGGTCCACAGTAAACTGTGGATAATGTTTCGGTAAAAACGATTCAGCGGCTAACAGCCAGACAGGAAATTACGATAGAGAGAAGTCAAAAGTCACAGAAGTGGAAGAAGCCGGCTTGTCTCAGAATGGCGAGTCCTGTGACAGTGAAAGTCAAGTTATCTGGTCCTTGTTCGCAAGAGTCACAACAGACCCGGCCAGCATGTGCAAGGGCAAGGGTGATGGCTTGAACAAGGAAAGAGGATAGACTCATCTTTTATATGTTTTATGTTTTTATGCAGGAATTCATCTTGGAGCTAGCAGCAAGCGACTTTGGAGCCTGTGGCTCAAGTGGAAGGAGTCGACCCAGGGAGTCGAACCAACAAGTTAGAGGAAGCCGCCAAGCTGCGCCCAAGATAAATTCGGGGGCTACTGATGGGGGGATACTTTATAGGTAGGCCCATGGACCCGGAAAGTAGACCCGCTAAGACCAAGAAGGCCAAAGCCGAGTCACGTGTCAAGTTGCATGGGCTGGGCTGGAGACAAGCCGACCAAGGCCCATGATGAAGAAAGGACCCATCCGGAAGGAGTCCAAGTACAACCCGGAGCCTTAACTTGGAAGACCAAGACGTAGAGTAGGACTCCGTGTTCTAGTGTGACTCGGTGTAACCTGTAAGTCCAGGGACCCGACAGCCTTTATAAGCGGGGTCCTGGACCTTAGGTCAGGAGTTCTAAGTTCTAAGCAACCAGTAGAGAGAAACACCAAGTCGCCGGATCCCCAGAGAGGAGCCGGAACCCTGTAATCGATATCAGATCCAGAGCAATAAAGAGAAGCAGGAAGTAGGTCTTTACCTCTAACCAAGAGGGGCCGAACCTGGGTAAATCTGTGTCCCTAGGCGAGATTAATCTCTCCTACGTACTTCAAGCATCGATGGCCCCCGAACTCACCTTCCTGGAGGAAGGACTTGCCGTGACAACCCCACGACAAAATCCTTGAGATGAAAGAGAAGTGACAAATGGGAAGGCCAATTGCTTCTCTGTGGATGACAGTGGTGTTGTCTATTTCGGTGACCGTCTAGTGGTGCCCAAGAATGGAAATATGAGGGAGTTGATCCTTTCTGAAGCTCATGAATCACCCATCTCTATTCACCCGGGTAGCACCAAAATGTATCAAGATCTGCGCCCTCAATTCTGGTGGTCCTGCATGAAGCGCGAGATCGCCGAGTATGTTGCAGAATGCGACATCTGTCGCCGAGTGAAGGCTGAACATCAAAGGCCAGCTGGTACCCTTCGCCCCATAGCCATTCCTGAGTGGAAGTGGGATGAAGTTGGTATGGATTTCATCACCGGCTTTCCGAGATCACAAAAGGGTAACAATGCCATTTGGGTCGTCATTGACCGTCTATCCAAAGTCGCCCATTTCCTTCCGGTTCGGGAGGATATCAATGCTGCTAAATTGGCGGAGCTATATATGGCCCGGATTGTTCCTTTGCATGGGGTTCCTTTGCGGATCATCTCTGACCGTGGAAGCTTATTTGTGTCCAAATTTTGGCAAAGTTTCCAAACGGCTCTTGGAACCCGTCTCAACTTCAGCACCGCCTATCATCCTCAAACCGACGGTCAAACTGAAAGAGTAAATCAAGTTCTTGAGGATATGCTTCGGGCTTGTGTTATCTCCTTCGGCAAGGATTGGGAGAAGTACCTCCCTCTCGCCGAGTTCTCCTACAACAATAGCTATCAAGCCAGTCTGCAAATGGCTCCCTTCGAGGTCCTTTATGGGAGAAAATGCCGGACTCCTCTCAATTGGTCTGAAACCGGAGAGAGGTCTCTCTTCGGTCCTGATGTGATAAATGAGGCCGAAGAGAAAGTCCGTGTCATTCGAGAAAATCTCAAGGCTGCTCAATCCCGTCAGAAAAGCTATTATGACAAGCACCATCAAGAGGTTCACTATGAAATGGTGATAAAGCTTATCTCCGAGTCTCTCCTCTCCGAGGCGTTCGTCGCTTTGGAATCAAGGGCAAATTGGCACCTCGCTATGTTGGCCCTTTCACCATCCTAGCCAAGCGAGGAGATCTCTCCTATCAACTTGAGCTACCCTCCAATTTCCCGGATGTGCATGATGTGTTCCATGTTTCCCAACTCCGTCGTTGTTTCAAGGATCCAATCCGTGGGGTTGATCATGAGGCATTGGACATTCAGGAGGATTTGACCTATCGCGAGCATCCTATCCGTATCTTGGATGAAGCGGAGAGGAAAACCCGCAACAAGTCCATCAAGTTCCTCAAAGTTCAATGGTCCAACCATTCCGAGGAAGAAGCCACATGGGAGCAAGAAACTAGTCTTCGTCAGGAATACCCCGCCTTCTTCACTCAAGCCTAGAATCTCGGGACGAGATTCCTGTAAGGGGGTAGAATTGTAACAGCCCTAACTTGGTAACGAAAAATACAAAGAATTTTTCCACTTTTGTTTCCTTGTTTGCATCATAGCATCTATATGCATTTTGGCCTTCCAAACTTACATTTGGAAACAAATTGAAATGGGGAGCCAACCTTCCCCAAAACCTCCAACCAAATGCAATGCCCAGCTTGGAAACCAACTAAATGAACTTCCAAATTGTTTAGGAAGTTCCCACTTTGTTTGTATAACAAATTCTCACTTTTCAAATTTTGATAACTAAGAGATGACATGAGAGTTGAAATTGGCTGAATGCAATTCCTATTTTTGGAACCAAGTTAGACCTTCCAAAAATTCAAACTAAAATCATGGGGAGTTTCAATATGGTTGTGAGAGTCTCCATGAAAATTTTCATGATTTTTGGAATTGTTAAAATGCTCCAATTAAATACATTTTGGAATTTATCAAAAATGGCTTTCCCTATGAACAAATGTTGGTCAAAATAATTTATTTGACCTCACCAATTTTTTTGGTGGTTCTAAGGTTAATTCTAGCTTATATGGATTTTTCTGGGATTTTAGAAAATGTCCTGGTGCTTCATTTAAATGGTTAAAACCTGCTGCTAGGCTTTTCTGCAATTAATTCAAACTTTCCAGGGACCTTTTCGTGAACTTTTCTTCCCTCTCTCCTCCACAGTGGCGGCCATGGCACTGGCGCCATGCTGCCACCTCCCCGACGCCCATGCCGCGCTGCCGTTACCCCCTGGTGGTCGAGGACCACGTCGAGGACGCCACTGCTCCCTCACCTGCCTCCCTCCTTTTTCTCCCCCTTGTTTCCTGGATCGTTTAGGCGAGTAGCTCGTTTACGTGACCGACGCCGACCGCCGCCGCAATCCGCCGCATCACCGCCGACCGGAGCCGCCCCTCATAGATCGAAAGTGACCATCAACTTCGCCGCTTTCTTCTCTCCCTCCTGGTGCCTGGAATCGACCCGGGGCCGGCCGGATCGACGTCGGCGTCTTAAACACCGCCCGCACCGGTCGAGCACGGTTGAGCTCCCACTCATCGCCGTCGACCCCTCCCCACCGTTGCCGACCTCACCATAGAGCTCAGGGTGAGTGTTCCCTCCAATTCGGCAGTTTCCCGCCCCCTTTTTCTCCCTCTCGCCGCCGTTTGCGTCACCATCGCCGCCGGTCAGCGCCGGCCTACGCGGTCACCGCGTCCCGGCCTGGGCACCGGCCTGAGCCGGCCAGCAGGCCGGCCGGTTCCGATGGAGGCCCGGCCTATCGCCCGGACTGGGCCGGCCGTGAGGCCGATTCCCTCGGGTCACAGCCCGGCCTGGCACCCGGACTGGGCCGGTTCTGAGGCCGGCAGCCTCTGCTATCGATCCGGCCTGCCATCCGGCCTGGGCCGACCTATGGGCCGGCCTGCAACAGTAAAAACAGTTTTCGTTTTAAATTGAGATATTCAATAACTTTTCAAATATTGGTCCAAATTCAACAAATAAAATACCGATTTGATCAGAAAAACAAACTCTAACTAATGGACCAATTGAAATGTTTATTTGAAACCATATTTTGCTGCTTATTTAAGAATTCCTAAAATGGGTTAATTAATACCCAAATTGGGAAATTCACAACTTATTAAATATTGACCCGAAAATTATGAATTAAATATCAATGTGATCCACACTTCAAATGCTATCAACTTATGCCCTCATCACTTCATGATCACAAATTCTTCTTTGATGTTATTCATAATTTGATTAAATGAATTAAATTCAATTATTTATTTAAAATTGCTATTTATTCATTGGTGATCCGAAAATTATAAATAAATTACCGAAATGATCGGAATGACAAACCCTAACCATTTCATGTCATGTTCATGCATTTCGAGCCACTTCTCTAATAATTTAATAATTTGTGAAGAATGTGGTCACTACGATAAATATGGAGTTGCGTCCAAATAATTACACTAATTATTTGGAGCTCCATTTAATTTGCTAGATCAATTAAATGTTGATATCCTTGCATCAATTTGACATGTCATCATGTGATTGAGCATTGCACCTCGTGTTCGTGTGATTTATGTGTGCTTTGTATTTTCTTTTGGGTATCGATAGATTCCGGAGTCGAGGGTTCCCTCTCCTACCCCGACGAGCCGTACTACACGCCCGGGCAGCAAGGCAAGAGATAACCTAACCTTCTTGGCATTCTAGCATCCTATGTTTATAAACTTATTTTATCCACCATAATATTGCATGCGATTCAAATGCCTCTTTGATCAAAATATAGAGAATCCTATGATTGCATGTTTTCCCCGAGCCAATTTACATGTATCCCTACCTATGAACCATAGTGTTGATGTGTTGGCCGGATACAAATATAATTGTTGTATTCATATGCTTAGCTATGCTTAGCCATGCTTAAATAGATGCGTTAAGTCCGTTATTAATTCCATAATTGTTGATGTTGATGGAATGGTTCGGGCATGGTGGATAATTGTGATGCTTAATTAAAATGCTAAGATGGCTTGGGTGAGTTGCCATCGGGGATGGTGTTTTGCCTCACTCTAGCCCCTAGGTGTGAGTTCTTTACCTCTTGAACCAAGACGAGCGTGCTGCCATTGGTGGGTGTATGGGCGCCTTACTGACCAAATAACTTGTGCGGGCGTATCCAAGGGTCCTCTAGTTTGCTATTTCCATTTGCCGTGTGTGTGAGCGGAAAAAGAAATGATGAGGATGGTGGTGTTTAGGACGTGGCGATGGGACAGGGGCTGAGGCTAGGTAAACTTGCCCTGTGGCCACAGATGACTCTTGGATAGTCTCATGCGAGGTAAAGGTTTAACCGCGCCCACTCGCCGGCCTTCCCGGAAGAGGGCCAATCAGGTGAGCCGGACGGTACCAATAGGTAAATTAGTACACCCCTGCAGGGTTTAATCTTTTCGAAAATCCGTGTCCACGGTTATGGACGACTTGGGATCGGATATAAGATCATAGAGAATATTAACCTAATTGATATGGCAGCTAAAGGTTGCATAATCAACGTGTGACAAAGTTTCACTTCCTCGAGGGTGATTCGAGGGGGTGCCTTGGTGGAGATGAGTGTGGTTGGTGACAAAAAGGGTTCGATGAGAACCATTGATGACAAAGTTACTCTCTTATCCCCTTTATGAAAAGTATTCTGAGTAGACGACGCCTTGTGTCTTTTTATCTCTTTTAAATGAAAATTGGCTTTATGCAAAACAAGTACACAAATAGCTTTAGAGCCTCCGTCAGTCATTGGGCCTATATCGCCCTACTAACTTGCGAGTACATCGTACTCAGTCTCTCTTGCTGCCTCCTTGATTTTTGTATTTCAGAGGAGGACGACACCGAGCAGCTAGGTGGGTTCTTCGTTGACGTCGACTACTAGTCTGGGGTTCCCAGGTGGCAGCTTGGGACCGTGGAACAAGCTGGCTTGGGTGATGTTTATTGTAGGCCTCTTAGGCCATATATTTGCTTCTTGTTGTTAGACAACACTACCCGCTCCCGCTTGTTGAATTGATGGTCTGTGACCTTTTGATGTGTAATATTTGTATTCTTCTCATTATATGAGTTGCTATATGATTTGTGTCGTAGAGTCATGCAATGTGCCAGTTTGTTCCACAAGTCTCGATCTCTGTGTTATACCTTGATGGTTATGCCAATTACATAGCCTCTCTGTATAATTCCGGGGTCGGGGCGCTACACCATCGTGCGGTAGAGAAGAGTATCTTGGAGGCGGAGCGCCCTGGAAGAAGAAGATGTTTGGGGAAGTGTGCAGCGAAGTAATGGGCGCAGTCTGCGCGCGCAGGCTTTATTGGCCAAAACCAAGGACGTGGCGGGCCCCATCGAGTCGCCCGTTAAAGCCGAGGAGATCGTGGCCTCGGGCGCAACCACTGCGCCCCACGTGTCATGGCCTAGGCAGGCATCATTGGGCCCCCGACGCTTCGCCTCTGTCCATGGGCTTCGGCGTGCCCATCGCGGGCCCGGGGGCTACTTTCAGCACAGTGGAAACCAGGGTACCACGGGCCGGCCTGCCAGGGCCCACAACATGCTTCAGAAGATTTCGCTAAGGACCAGGCTCTCCAAGCCTGGCGAGCCTCGCGAGGGTTTTTTCCCCTCGCGAGGGACTCTTTCCCTCGGGAGGGACCTCCTCTCGAGAGGGCGTCTCCAGGGACCAAGCAAAAAGGCTCGGCGAGGCCTTCAGCCTCGCGAGGGTTTTCCTTCCTCACGAAGCCAGCTCTGCCTCCGCGGCAGAGCGCACATGGGCTCTGCACGTCCGCAGAGACACGGGTTGTGCCAGCGCGCGGTGACGACCGCACCAGCGCGCGGTGACGGCAGCGCCGCTGTTGCCGTTCTTATGTATAAAGCAGTCAACAACGCTGCACCAAGCAAAGGAGCTCCAAGAATTGCCACTTTGGTGATAAGGGGACCGTCTGCAGCTACGCTCCAAGGGCGACGTCACCGTGGGACACACCCCACCTCAGCGGTGCCAGCCCACCATCCTGGTTGGACGGTGGCTTTTCCAGCTTTGGTGACACCGCTCCCTGACATGGACCGCGTCCATGGACTCTACCTTTATCGTGCACCGTCCTCCTCCTTCGTCGCCATGTGGTAGCTCTTCCCGCCAAGATATTTGGGGGAAGAGGTCCGAGACACCTATAAAAGGAGGGGGAGCACGTTCGGGCCAAGGGTTGGACCCTGGTTGATAGCTAGCTAGTTCTTCGGTTGATAGCGAGTTCGACTCCAGTTCTGATTCAGATCTAGGGTTGACAATAGCCATTGTTAGCCACCTTGAGCTCGCCAAGCTCTCTTTGTACTGAACCTCTCCAAGCAGTGCAATACAATCTAGGCAGGACGTAGGGGTTTTACCTCTCCAAGAGGGCCCTGAACCTGGGTAACATCGTGTGTTCATCTCTGCAGTGCCGTCCCACAGCGATCTCTACGAGCACCGTCGCCGAGGCACGTTGAGGGTTGTTTGATTCCGTGTTCAGCCCCTTACTCGATACCTAGTGAGACACACCCAGTTCCTGGGACAGTTCTCCGACACAGGCGCTGCGCCACGGATTGCCACGCCACGGGTAATATGTTACCCATGGCGCAGGCCACCATGTGCGCCACGGGTACATTTGTTTAGCCGTGGCGCACATGTACCGGTGCGCCACGAGTAGTTAGCCGTGCCGCAGGCTTGTATGTGCGCCATGGCTAAGTAGGAATACCCATGGCGCACTGCTCCGTTGTGTGCCACGGCTAAGATGCGCCACGGCCAGGGTTTTTCTATATTTTTTATATACTGTGTATTTATATAGATGGTAATACAGGTATTTATACAAACATATTCTATAATACATTTTGCAGAACAATATACAAAATACATAGATCACATGCATTATAACTGAAAATAGATATAAGTAGACAAAATTATATACATCACATGCATCCCATCGGAATCGAGTAGCAAGTTCGATCATCACATTACAAACTAAAGAATGTTTAATTACAACACGAATTCCATCGATTGTTTGAACATAAGCTAAGACATCTAGATAAGCTAGGCATCGACGGTCTTCGGGGCCGGGAAGGGGCGGATGCCGTCTTTCATCGTGAAGGGCCGGATGTCGCCGTGTGCTTTTAAGGGCCGTTCCACCTCCGCATTATCGAGTGGAGCGTCGTCGTAGTAGAACATGCCTCCAACAGTGCAGACATCATGTGGAGCGATAGAATTCTTGTCGGAGATCACGATCTTGGATCGTCGCCAAGTGTTCGGCCCAGCGTTGTAGTTGTCCTGGCAACTTGAGTTGCTCTGCATCCCGTACGAAGGCACGGATCTGATGGATGGCGTAGTAGGCATCCCTCTCGCTGTTCTTTGGTTACGTGACGCACGCGAAGTTGATAATGTGGTGAAATGACAGCACACCTCCTCTTCCAGGTCTCTTCCTTTTGAAGACGCCTCCCCTCATACTGAAGCCAACTAGAGCATTATCCAGAGCCTTCTTGAGGTTGATGTAGTCTTTCGGCTTGTTTTTTTGACAGAGTTACCGTAGGGCAAAAACCCTACGGTGTAGATTTTGAATTAATAAAGAGGGAAAGAAAAACCAGGGGTTTTTCAATACAAGTAGCATACAAATCTCTCTGTCAAAAAATTACGAAGGCTGAAAAGTGAAAAAGAAAAACCTCGCACACATCTAGACTAGACTAAGAGAAAGTGTCTAAAACCCACTGTCGGAGAGGAGACACCAAGGTGGGCTTAACCCTGTACTGATGGAGCAAAACATCATGCTGAAACAAAACTTTCCATCTTGCCAAGAGGACTGTGTCTCCTTAAAGATCAGGTCATTGTGAGTTTTCCAAATATTCCAAAGAGCCGAAACTATCACTTCCATGAAGCAGGGACCTCGGAAAAAGCTCTTTGCAGCAGCAATGCGGCTTGATATGGGCCGGGCCAAATCCCAGTGAATACCAATGAATGTCCAGCAAACCACAGCGAACTCACACTCAAAGAAGAGGTGATCTCTCGATTCAATCACACTTCTAGCACATAGAACACAATTCGGACCTCCATCATAATTCCAATGTTTCTGAGACATCAAATCTTTGGTATTTAATCTTCCTTTTGGAGCAGCCAGGCAAAGACTTTAAGTTTGGGCAGAAGTTTTGATTTCCAAATCGCCTGGAGAGAAGCATCACACTCCAAATGGGAAAACAGGAATTTATAATATTTCGCCGAGGTATATGAAGAATTCTCCCACGGAAGATCTTTCTATCCGGTTCAGACGACACCAGAGAATGAGAAACAAGGATGTGATTGATCTGGTCCAATTCCTCAAAGGCCTGAGGAGAGAGCGGAAGAGCAAAGCGGGACGACAGCTCTCCCATATGGGGCATGTCTAGCACAGAAGCATCTTCATTGAGGGAAAGGAATATAGCCGAGGGAACTGATCACAGAGCAATTGCTTGTTATGCCAGAAAATCCTTCCAAAAGAGAGTAGTCTGACCACTAACAATTTCCGAGTTGGTGATGCTACGATATATGGGCATGAGCTTCGCGATATCTCTCCACCAAAAAGAGCCCACGCGCAGATTGCGCCTGTGGGGGAATGAGAGGATCATAAATCGCCCAGACAAGCTTGACCCACGGGATGTCCTGTTTGCAGAAAAATTTATGGAGCTGCTTTAAGAGCAGAGCAGAATTCTGCACTTCCATGTTCAGAACACCTAGACCCCATGATCCTTGGGGCGACAGACCAGCGACCAGGAGGCAAGGGACTAGACAGAATTGGATTCTTCCTCTTTAGCCCATAAAGCATGACGGCGAACACGATCGAATAGCTTGATGATCGCTTTTAGGCAGTTTCAGGGAGCAAGGAAGTGGATTGGCATCGAAGAGAGCACTAAATTAACAAAAGTGAGCCTGCTCCCATAATCCAAGAATCTCACACTCGCGTTTAATCGTCGCTCAACATGATCCACAATGGGAGAGAGGTCCTGAACTGAAGGCCGGGTGGATCCAAGGGGAAGCCCGAGATAGGTAGAAGGAAGTGATCCAGTAGCACAACCAAACACATTAACCAGAGCAACCAGTCTGTCCGAGTCAATATTGATAGGCATCAAGCATGATTTCGAGTAATTCACGTGTAATCCAGTTGCCTGAGAGAAGGATTGCAACAGCTCCTTGAGGGCTAAGAGCTGGTCCGGGCAGGCCTCTAAAATAAGGAGCGTATCATCCGCGTACTGGGCAATCGGAAAGTCAGCAGCATGAATCAGTAGAGGGAGACGCAGAGTACCAACCGAGACCAGGTGGTTCACCATTGACTGGAGTAAATCAGCCCCGGCAACAAACAAGATCGGCGAGAAAGGATCGCCTTGTCGAACCCCACACTTGCACGGAAATTTCTTACCCAGAACACCATTAAGTAACACGAAGGAGGTACCTGAGGAGAAAATACAGCGTACCCAGTACAGCCATCTATCATAAAGTCCCCAGCAACTAAGAATCTTAATAATCGCCTCATGCTCGATCATGTCAAACGCTTTAGTGAAGTCTAGTTTCAGAATGACTGCCACCTTGCGAGATTGCTTACACTGATGGATGTACTCATATGCCCACCCCACACAATCCTGGATTGTGCGAGTTTTAGGAAACCCATACTGATTAACATGCACTAGCTCAAGGATTTTCTTCTGTAGCCGATTTGCCAACAGCTTTGTAAGCAGCTTGAGACCCGAGTTCAAGAGGGAAAAGGGCCTGAAATCGTTGGGTCCTAGAGGAGCTTGCACTTTTGGAATCAGCGTGATGTAAGCGTCATTTATACTCTGAAGATTAACTGACATTGCCCAGAACTCATCACATAAGCGATAGAAATCAAATTTAATTATAGGCCAGCACACCTTCAGAAATTGGCCTGAGAAGCCGTCCGGTCCAGGAGCCTTGTCACCCGGGCAATCTGCCACAATGGCATCATTTCTGCATGCGAAAAAGGTACGGAAAGATCCTCTAAACCCTCTTTGTGATGAACATAGAAAGAAAAATCGAAGGAAGGATCAATAGGAACTGAAACCCCCAGCCGATCTTTGAATGCACACCATAAGATACCCGCCTTTCATCATGATCAGAAGCAAGAGAACCATCCGACCTTGAGAGAGACGCAATGCAATTATGCCTATATCTAATGTAGCCATCGAGTGAAAAAAATTTGGTGTTCTCACCCCCGAACTTAGCCCAACGAATAGTGCAGCGCTTTTTCCAATATTCCTGTTTACATTCCAGCAAGAAGATCAGCTTTCTCTTGACAATATTACGGAAGTTCCACTCCGAGATGTGCAGCGGACGAAGCTCTTCATACTCATCTAACCGAAGGATGATCGCATTGCAATTATCAATTAGATGGGTAATCACCGACATACTTGTGCTCCAATTGCGAAGGGCTTTGCGCAGCAATTTTTAGCTTAGCTGAGATACATCTAGCCGCGTCCCCTGGGCAATGAATGGCCCATATACGATGAACAACATCCATGAAAAACCCGGCAATTTAACCCAGTGGTTTTCGAAACGGAAGACAGCCGCTTTAGGAATGGTAGTGCCAATAGACACCACACACGGGGAATGATCCGAAGTAGGTCTAGCAAGAGTCCTAACCGAGGTGTTAGGAAATTTAAGAGTCCAAGCAGGGGATGTAAAAAACCAGTCAAGCTGAACAAGAAGCGGATCCGCCTGCATGTTACTCCAGGTAAAACAACGATCCTTGATAGGCAGCTCAATAAGGCCCAAGTAGCCGATGATCTCATTAAACATTGGCAATGTCCTCCATATTAGCCCCTGGCCGATTCCGATTATCAGTGTAGCGGTAGAAATTAAAATCCCCGAGAAGAATCAAGAGAGTATCATCAGCTATGTCTAGGTGGAAAAGCCAAGCAACAAAAATTTTCCCGCTCTATCCCTCACATGGCCCATAAACATTTACCAGAACAAACGACTCAGCTGAGCACGTGGAAGTGAAACCAATCACAATTGCAAAGCTCTCCTGGAGAAGAACCTGGCCCGTGAACTTGTTACTGGCCCATATCACAAGCAGCCCACAAGAGGCCCCCATCAGAAGGCACAAAGGCAAATTGATCAAAGCGTTTTGGCGCGAAATGTTTAATAAATTTTCTATCGAACTCTAACTCGCTTTGTTTCCTGGAAACACAGAATCGAGGCCGAGCTCTCCTCAATTTTTTCTCTAATCAGAGGCCATTATCAGAACTATTAATCCCCCTAATATTCCACAGAAGATATGCCATATAAGACGAAGCCGATTTAGCTGAGACATGGTTCAAATAGCAAATAGCACACCGAGGTTCAGACACACACTAGGTTCGAATAACAAGCACTTAAAAGTTTCAGCAGAAAAAACGACGCAAAGGGCGCTTAATCAACACGTCTTTTCAAGAGCTGCTCCACAGACAGCTCCTCAGGGTCGATATGACACTCTTGAATCCCGATCCTCTGCATTTCTTCAATCTGCATCACACCTAGGAGCATGGCCTTCTGAACATGAGAAGGTTTACGCCCCGACACGACATCAAACCAGGGCTTCGTGCTTGAAGCCATTATTGGCAAGGCGGGGAGAGCGCCTTGCTTGAGAGCTCACTGAGGGTGGGCCGCCTTGCTCGAGCAGCGGCGACCACTGAGGGGAGAAACATTGGAAGTATCCATCTCAAGAGCTGATGAACAATCATAAGCATATGATGAAAAAGTATCCGAAATATTATGCATACCTCGAGCCCGATCAGCCAGCATCATGGAAGAGGAAGGAGCTGGATCAGCTGTCGGAGGCATGATCATCAGAGGCATCTCAACATGAGCAGCCATCGGCAGTTCCTCAATAACCACTGCAGTATCCACTTCTTCAGGGACCGGATCTTCTAGTAGCATGTGTCGAGGCACATCAAACACAAACATCAGGTTATCCCAAGGAGCAGTGGTGACAGATAACTGGTGAAGTACTGCAGCAGACATAGCCCAAGTGATCGAGTCCAAAATCTGCCATAACTGAACCTCAGACAGAACAAGAGCAGTGAGGCTGCGAGTGGCAATACGGCATGCCATCCACCCTAGGAAATGGAGGAAGGTAGGCCAGATCGGAACATCCATCTGCACCTGATAACCCCCTTGCTGCACAAAGAAAACACGCAACAAAACATCATAGTACCCAGAAATCAAGTTTTCAGCAGCTAATTCCACCTCGGCCACATGAGCGTTCCAGGCCTCAAGAGCATCATCAGTGATGTTTCCTTCTTGCACAACTCCATCCATCATTGAAGGACCCTCATACTCGGTGATGTTTCTCATATTTTCACCTAGGTCCTCCCTACCCGAGTCCAAATATGTGACTACGGAATATGTCGGGCAAAGAACGAGCAAGACACAGTACTTGTCTCTGGGCAAAACAATTTAGACAGAGTGTTAGAAAATAATGATAGAAATCTAATGAAGCATCTTCATTATGGCGTAGAGAATGACTACTTACTCGGGATAGTAAGGCAAGAGAATGTAATCCTTCCACTTATTCTCCACCATGATTTCTTTGAGGTGTTTCGACTAAATTGCCAGCCATCATGGCTTCTGAAGTTGGTCTCGATTATATAGTAGGGGTACGCTATCGCGACGCCCCCGATCTTCTCTTTTAAGACCTGGTGGGCTGTACTGAGGCAGAATAGGATGGAGCCGCTTGAGGTTAAACATCTTGAAGATTGCATCAAACCACACGAAAATCAAATCCGCTGGGTCTTGTTTGTAAAAGCCATATACTGCCTCTGGCACCTTGGCAGTGAAAAGCGGGTGTGGGTGTGTTGGATCTTTCATTTTAAGAAGATCCAGCTCTCGTGTCAGAACACGCTCATGCAGCATCTGCATATCCCCACTCATGAGTTGGAGCACATCACGGGGTACCATCGGTCGACCCGCATATGCATTTCCTGCGTAACATCTTTGCTGGGTCCTGGCCCGTCCTTAAAACCGGATCGGCCGCGGAGCCTCCGGCTGGCTGCTGGAGGCATGGGCACCCTGCTTCGGCTTTGGAGGCTGCGACGGCTGGCTGGCGGATGCAAAGTCGCTCTTCCTAGTTCTTTTCCACGTCTTCTTAGGCTTCGGAGGGGTGCCTCCTCCGGCCGCTAGCGCTTCACGACAGGGTACCAAGTAGTGTGTTGGGGCTCATGATAGCTTGTGTTTTCTTCTTTCTGCGTGAAGTCGTCGGCTGGAGGCATCTCTTGAGAATCGAACAAACGCTTTTGCACGCGGCTTTATCTGCTTGACCAGCGGGATCGTGAGTGTGCGGAAGCAGTCGGCGGTTCATCAAAAGGAGCCATTAATCCTCCGTCTTCGCAGCGGTCATCATCGCTGTAGCAGTCATCGAAGATGTCGTCTTTCTGTGCCGCGGGCTCTTTAAGTCGTGGTTGTGTTGGTGCGCTGGCCTTGACAGGGTTTTGCCCCAACCCAACTTGCGGTGTTGTCTGTGGAGTGGCCGGGCTTAGACGGATCTGGGTTTTCGGCCATACCATGGCCCAGGGGATGCATTCACGGAGGAGCAGATGGTCCTCGGCTCCCACAGGTTGATAAGGAGGATCCACCTCATCGCAGCCCGAGAACACCCTAGTCAGTGAAACCTTAAAGCAGCCATCGGGTATCGGCCTGTTGTGGTGCATGCGATTTTTGGGCGCAATGATGGTAGCCCTACAACATCCTTCAACTCCCATTCACATGTGTAGGAGAGTGCATCTAGTGTCGCCCTGCGAAGAACATGCATGTAGGGCGTTAGAGAAGCAAGGCAAAGGCAAAATGGATGAAGTAATATGCGTTGAGCCTACGACGCTTAGGTACCGTGAGGGCGTCGAGCTCGGCCATTGTCGAGACACCACCGACGGCTTGCGACATGGGGTCGGAGTGGGCACCGCTTAGCGCGGTGCCGAGCGGCGAATTCTCCGGAAGAGGCGACGGCGTGGTGTGGACCGGCGGATTATCCCGAACAGGTGGAGGTGACGGTGCGGTGTTGGCGGACGAAGCCGCCGACGCGGTGTTGGCCGTGTTGCCTCCAAAGTTGGGCACTGGACACGGCCCTTGTCGACCTCCGTCGATCCAATCCGTTACCGAGGTCACGACGGAAGGAAGGAAACCGACGAGCGCCTTGGCCACTAGTTCGTTGACTATATCCTCCTGCTTGCGCTTCTTCCTCTCCTTCCGCGTCTCCTTGTCCTCGGCATAATAGTCACACCATAGGGCGTTGCCATGGCCGACAACACGGCCACCTGACGTGGCTTGTCCAGAGCCCGCCCCTTGATCTTGTTCAACGCCGCGTTGAATGGAGTGTCCCACACGGGCTTCGTCGATCCCTGGGAGGAGCTCTCATCCGTGGCTCTAGAACTTTCTATGTCCTCCAGAGCCTCTTGGAACTTCACGACTGCAGGATCCGTCTTAAGCTCCTTGGTAACCGGGTCCTCCGTGAATCGAGCCCTGAAAAAATTTCTAGTCTGCTTGTCTTTAAATTTGTCGTAGGGGTTATAGATGCCCTTAGTTGCCCACTCAGCATCCTGCTTCTCCCATTTGGGCTCTGCCGCGAAGTAACCACCACTTCCGAGATGGTGGTGACCTACATTCTTCGAGTTCATCCACCTCCCCTATTCACTCATTTTCTGGGATGTAGGTAGTCCGAGCCTGCCCCGGAAAATCCTAAGGTCTTCTTCGTTGACCTGCTCCTTGTTCTAGATCTCCTCTGGACTTTTATCGTCTTCGATCAATTTTTTGACCCTACCTCTCCAACTGGACAAGGCCTTGCTCATCTTCGTGAGGGCAAAGTTGTTGACGGCATTGAGTTTTTTCATATCATGATTACCATCTTTATCGGGTCTGTAGGCCGGCGGGAACTCATACCATTCATGCAACCTCTTGATGAGGCGGAGGCGCAAACCCGCTTTATTAGCATCCCTTATGTTATCCTCATACACCGGGACGACCTCTCGAAGGATACATGCCACTTGGAGGCCATACCCTGCGGCGACCCCTGTAGGCTCTAGAGGCGCCCCACCGTCGAACACTTGGGTGATCGCTTGCCTCAAGGCCCGGACCTTGTTCTTACTCCTCTCCTTCCTAGCCTTTTTGGCTTGGCTACCATGTGTGTGTTCTCCGCCATCAGTGGTCGCGTCACCATCCCCGGCATCGTTAGTAGTGGTATCGTCGCCATCCTCGACGCCACTATTATTGACGCCCTCATCACCATCCCCGGTGCCACTATTATTGGCGCCCTCATCGCCACCATGGACATCCTCAGCAACATCCCCGGCCGGCTCATCGTAGAAGCTCCAGAAGTCAGCGTTCTTCTCTCTGGCTAGTTCTTCCACGCTTAGAAGAACCTCCGGCCTCATCGTTGTTAGCCATGTGTTCTGTGTGTGACAGCAAAATGGAACGTGTTAGTTAAAAGAAACAAAAAAATACATATGCCGATGTTTTATTGAAATGTCGAATCATTTCCGTTCCGGCAAATTTCCGGCGGCACTCCTAGTGCAAAAATTAGCAAAGGTCATGCCGAATTTTTCACGGAAAAATTCGGCATGACCTTTGCTAATTTTTGGCAATAGGAGTGCCGGAAATTTGCCGAAACAGAAATGAATCGACATTTCGGCAAAACATCGGCACTCATCTAAAATCCCTGCAAAGTTCACAACAAAAAACCGGCACACAACTCCGGCAAGATACAAACATTCATCACACATATAAACCGGCACACAACTCCGGCAAGATACAAACATTCATCACACATATAAACCGGCACACAACTCCAGCAAATTGACAACAAAACCGGCACACAACTCCGGCAAATTGACAACAAAACCGGCACACAACTCCGGCACACAAACATTCATCACATATAGCAAACATTCATTACACCCGCACACAACTCGGGATTTTGATCAACGGATGCCATCTACCTTGCAGAAACTTGCCAAACAGCTACAAGCACCAAGCAGTAGCAGCACCACACAGTAGCAACCTGCAGAAAGTAGCAGAATTTAATTTATCCATATGTCACCAAATTAAAGCAGCAGCTGATTTTAATTTTTTCTGTGAAACAAACTATCTCTGAATTTTTTTAAAATTTTACACAAGCAAGGTATATGTATTGTTGACATACTATAAAATTTTCAGCTTAATTAGAGTTGAATTGAATTGGTGAAAAATCTTAGAGCATTTCTGCCAGAAAATTTGAAAATTAAAATTTATTTGAAAGTTGATATTTTTTATTTCAAATATCACCAGCAACTAGCAACCACCAGCAGCATACAAGCAATTATTAATTTTGTATTTTGCATTCTATTTTTGATTTTGCATTGTGCTAAACCCTAACCCTAACCCTATTTCATTTTTAATTTTGCATTTTGCATTTTGCTACACTAACCCTAACCCTATTTCATTTTTAATTTTGCATTTTGCATTTTGCATTCTAGTACACTAACACTAACCCTAATTTGTATAGATTGGCAGTCTCATTATAACACACCCTACATTCTGGAATAGACACTAATTAACCCTAACACTAACACTAACCCTATTTCATTTTTCGTCAAACAAGCAGCAAGCAGCCATTAATAAAGCACCCTAACAATATGAAAAAATTAAAAAAAATGGGTTAAGCATTTCGTCAAACACCTAGTGGGCGGGGAAGGAGGAGGACGGCTCAGGGGAGGAGTGTACCTGTCGTCGGAGGAGGAGGGTGTCGCTGACCGGAGGAGGAGGGGAGGACGAGGCGCACCGGTGCGCTGGGGGAGGAGGAGGCCAGCCGCGGGCGGGGAGGGAGGATGAAGGCGAGCGGGGAGGGAGGGAGGAGGACGGCCGGGCGTGGGCGGGGAGAGGAGGAGGAGGGACGGCGCACGGCGGGGAGGAGGAGGGGAGGAGGGACGGCCGGGCGGAGAGGACGGCCGGGCGCGGGCGCGGGTGGGGAGGGAGGGAGGCAGGCGGCGGTGTTCGATCGGCGCGGGCGTGGGAGCAGGGAGGGAGACGAAGGAGGGACTTAGCAAAATTTTGGAGAAGAAACGGTTCGCGCTGCCAGCCACTAAGTGGCAGAGCCTATCTTAGCCGTGGCGTAGGATTGTGGGCCTGCGCCATGTGTATTCTGGATAGCCGAGGCGCAGGTTCGATTGCCTGCGCCAGGGGTAAGTTACCCATGGCGCAAGTTTGGTTCCCTGCGCCATGGCTAAGTAGTTTTTTTATATTTTCTTTTTGCATTTTGTTTTTCATTTTGTGCATTTCATTTAAGACATTCATTTTCATTTAATACTTCTTACAACTGCATTTCATTTATAATATTTCTTATCATTGCATTTTGCATTTTCATTGCATTTCATTTTTCATTGCATTTCATTTATAATATTTCTTATCATTGCATTTTGCATTTAATTTTTCATTGCATTTCATTTTTCATTACATTGCATTTTTGATTGCATTTATTTTTTCATTTAATTTCATTTAAGACACACATTTCAATATTAGGATTACATATGATATTTCAATTTAATTTTAATACACATTTAAAATAATAAAAATACTTAATATTAGGATATCTAATATTCCGATGATATTAGAATTACAAATTCTAGGATATTAAATTTATAATATTCCTAGGGTTACAAAATCGGGCGTCCTATTTCCCACACCAGCTAGCTAGCGTTTCACAATCTTTTTTCCCTTCTTGGTGGCGGTTGAATAATTTAGCCCCGGAACATCTCGACTTCTTCTTGCGAACGGAAGACCACCTGGCTTGGGTAGTGTTGTCCTGCTTCTTCTTGTGGTGTACATTTCTTCATCGTCGTCGTCATCATCTTCCATCTTCGGGTCGCCGTACTGGTCGAAATCTTCCTCGTTGGTCAACTTGGCTAGTAAGTACCCATGGTTCAGTTTTCGCGATGACGCTCGCGGTAGCAGCAGACTTGGAGGCTTCGGGTATAGACATGGTTGTGAAATATCCATGTTCTTTTTTAGGACTGACATTCTTAGCCCATCTGACACGAAACATCGGCACCTTGTCTCCAGAGTAGTCCAGCTCCCAGATCTCCTCGATCCTTCCATAGTACCTGTCTTTGACGTCACCTGTGAAGGATTCCATCGTTACCCCTGAGTTCTGATATTCGCTATTCCTGTCTTTTTCCTCCGTATAGAACGTGTAACCGTTGATATCGTATGCCTGATATGTCATCAGGTTGGGCGCGGGGCCCTGTGACAAGAGGAATATGAGTTTTCCTTCTGCGGAAGTCATTGACGGAGGATTATCTAGAAGGTGGCGTTTGAACCAACGCGTGAAGGTGGTGTTGTGCTCTTTGATTATTTCGACATCCGTTCGATGATGACCACGTTCATTGTACTTCTTCTCAATAAAGTTTTTGTGCTTTTCCAACCAAGGATCGACCACTTGTATGTGTTGTAGCCCTACAAAGTTTGCACTGTCAAAGTCGGCGCGTCGGCTAGACTCGTCCACTTGTAGTTCCCTCCTGCCTGTTTTGTGACCTGCTCCATCGAGCCTGACAATGTGCTTATTTTCGGGCAGACCAACAGGGTTCTCGACGTCTAGAAAATTCGTGCAGAAAGAGATGCACTCTTCGGTGAGATAGCCCTGGACGATGCTTCCATCTGGACTTGCCCTGTTACGAACGTATCCTTTGATGACACCATTCATCCTTTCGAACGACATCATGCCGTACAGGAACATCGGCCCGAGCTGGATGATATCATCCACGACATGGATCAGCAAATGCACCATGACGTCGAAGAATGCGGGAGGGAAGTAAATCTCAAGCTCATTTAGTATCACAATGATCTCTTCCTGTAGCCTTACGGCTTTCTTCATGCTGATCGACTTTCGAGAGATGACGTCGAAAAAGTTGCATAGGTCAAATAGCGTTTGACGGACGTGTGGGTCCATTATCCCTCGGAGTGCAACAGGAAAAATCTGCGTCATCAGCACGTGACAGTCATGAGACTTCATCCCGCTGAACTTTTGTTTCGCTGCGTCCAGATATCTGCTTATCTTCCCCGCGTAGCCGGAAGGAAATTTCACTCCGAGAAGGCACTTGATAAACTGTTCGATCTCCTTCTGGCTTAGAGTGAAGCACGAAGGAGGGCAGTAATAGTCATTCTGTTTCGGATTTTTGCCCTTCCGACGACCTTCCGTCTCCTCCTCCTCGAACAGATCATTATCATCGTCAGGGTGTCCTCCGTGGAGATCTTTCCTGATGCCCAATGATCTTAGGTCGTTTCTTGCTTTCGGCCCATCTTTGGTCCTCTCCTGCATGTTGAGAAGGGTGCCAAGCAGACTCTCGCACACATTCTTCGTGATATGCATGACATCAAGGCTATGAGGTGTTTTGAGGATCTTCCAATATGGCAAGTCCCAGAAAACAGACCTTGTTTTCCATACCTTCAGCAGTGGTGGCGGAGCCTTTTGCTTCTTCCCCGGCGGAGGGCACTCATCCCAGTTTGTCAACAGCATGTTGATTTCTTCGCCGCTCCTCTTACGTGGGGCTCTTCGGATCTCAACGGTACCATCGAACAGCTCTTTGCGTTTTCTCCACGGGTCATCCTTGCGAAGCCACCTTCGATGTCCCGTGAACACTATTTTTGAGGACCTGGGATCTTTCTCTAGCTGCATATATGTTGTATCGTCCATGCACCTAACACATGCACAGTGTCCGTGGGCCACCTGGTCTGCTATATATCCGTAACCGAGATAGTCTTGCACGGTCGTGATCAACGCGACTCTCATAGGGAAGTAATCTTCCGCGACATCGTCCCATGTGCTGACCCCTTCAGTCCATATCTTGTTTAGCTCATCTCTCAAGAGCTGCAGATACAGATTGATGTCGTTTCCTGGTTGTTTCGGCCCTTGGATTAGCATGCTCATGTGAATGTACTTCCTCTTCATGCACAACCACAGGGGTAGGTTGTATATCCATACAAACACGGGCCACGTGCTATGTGTGCTGCTCTGGTTGCCAAACGGATTGAGCCCATCGGTGCTCACACCCAACCTGACGTTTCTTGGATCGTCCCCAAAAGTTGGGTATTCAAAGTCTAATGCTTCCCACTGCTTAGCATCTGAAGGGTGTCTCAGCATCTTATCCGCCTCTTCGTTTTCCGGCTTATTCCTTTCCGCGTGCCAGCGCATTAACTTGCTTCCTTAGGGTCTGTGAAAAGCCGCTGCAGACGAGGAATGATCGGAAGGTACCATACCACTTTTTGAGCAGCTTTCTTTTTCCCTTTCTTGTATCGAGCAGTGCCGCACACCGGACATGCAGTTTTCTCCGCGTCATTTTTCGTAAAAATGAAGCAATCATTTATGCAAACGTGTTATTTGATGTGCGGTAAATCAAAAGGGCACACGATTTTTTTTGGCCTCTTTGATACTGCTAGGACACGTGTTGCCTTCAGGAAGAAGATCGTGCCAAAATTTCAAGTTCTCGTCGAAGCTTGTATCTCTCCATTTGTGTCTTGCCTTCATCTGCAGAGCCATGAGCGTTGCTTTCAAGCGGGTATCCTCGGGCCCACATCCCGCATACAACGGAGCATTCAAGTCTATCTCCAGCTGCGCCAGCTTAGCCTCTCTAGCAGCGTTACTTGACTTTCTGAGAAGCAATTCTTGAACATGAGGGTCCCGCACTGAAGGGTCGCAGCATAGAAAACAAAAAAATTTCTTACGCAAAGATAGCGGAATAAACCCAACATCTAGATCCGATCTACGAGAGGTTGGTAGCAAGAAGGAGGTCGAATCTCACCCTCGAAGAAAACCGTGAGTGTTTTGTCGAGGCAGGGGTTGGCTAGTCGATCCCCGCAACTAGACTCGTCTAGTCGCGAGGAGATGTATTATCCAAGCGCCGCACGAGCAACGCCTCCGATCCACACGTACAGCTCGATGAAGACTCCACGTTCTTGATCCCGCAAGAGGTGGTGGAGAGGCTCGAGATCAACAGTACGACGACGGTGGCGTGGTGTGTATGGTGGAGATCCGACAGGGCTTCGCCAAGCGGTGTCGGGAGAGAGGAGGAGGAGGGGTGCGGCTAGGGTTTGGAGGGGGGCGGCGGCTAGGCACCTTGGGAGGGAGAAAAGGGTGCGGCAGCCTCCCCTCATCCCCTACTTATATAGGCGGCCAAGGGGGCTGTGCCCCACTCCTCCTAGGGCCGGCGGCTAGGGGGGGAACTTGCGCCCCAAGCAAGCCCTAGGGTTTTGGCCGCCCCCCTCTTCTAGAAGCTTGGCCCGCATGGGCCCTTGAGGGCATGGTGCGGCTGGCCCATTAGGCTAGCCCACCACCCCTTAATACCATGTGGGCCCCATACTACTATGGGCCCCACTTCTAGATCCCTCTAGAACCTTCTAGAACTTTCTGGTACTTTACAGATAAATTCCCGAACCATTTCAAAACTCCGGAAACCACTTTCCTTTATATGAATCTTATTCTCCGGACCACTCCGGAACTCCTCGTGACGTCCGGGATCCTATCCGGGACTCCGAATCAATATTATTTCTCACCATCATTTATCTCGAACCCTAACTACATCGAACGTTAAGTGTGTGACTCTGCGGGTTCGCGAATATGTCATATTAATAGCGGGACCGGGATGCCCATATTAATTCCTACATATTCGACGAAGTACTTTACCAGTCGAACCACAATGTCTGGGATTCAATTAATCCATATACGATTCCTTTTGTTTCACGATATATTACTTGTCCGAGATTTAATCCACTGATATCTCCATATCTGATTAATCTCGTTACCGACAATTTCTCTTTACTCGTTCCCATAGAATAGGATCCCTTATGACTAACCACTTAGTCATATGCTTGCAAGCGTTTGGATGCTATACTACCGAGAGCATTTTGTCATGTTTGCATATTGTCACATGTTTTTAGTGTCATTTATGTCACTTTTATGCATTTTGTCGGACTAACCTATTGACAAGATGCCAAGTGCCAGTTCCCTATTTTCGGCGAAAACATCAGCAACATGACATACACATATGCAAACAAACGCCGGCGCATCAAAACCTTCTTCATCATGTAGATTCATCACATACAACCACACACACATCTCACATGCAACCAATTCTCATCCATCGCATGCATGCATACAACCACACACATATCACAACCTTCTCATCCATCACATACAACCACACACATCACAACCTTCTCATCCATCACATACACTCACCTTCTAACGAAGACGTCGAAAGAGAGAGCGCCCGGAGGAGGAAGCTCGACCTTCAACAGACGTGGACCTGCACACACTCAACCAAAATACTTTGCCCCCAACGGCGGAAAGGTTGTCAATCTTTCCGGTCTCGCAGAAAACAAAGCGGTTAATTGTATGATGGAATAGATGAAATATGAAAAGTGACCATAGGAGTAATGATGATTAAAAGCAAGTAAATGAGGTTGTAAACAATGTAAAAAGATAGACCGGGGGCCATGGGTTCACTAGTGGAGTCTCTCAAGTAAATAAAATATGCATGTGATGGGTGAACGAATTACAGCTAGGCAATTGACAAGATCATGACACAAACCCAATTTAGATATGACAAAAAGGACATGATAATATTTATGGAGGCATCACGACAAGGAACAAAGACCGTTGAGTCCAACTGCGTCTTTGTCTTAAAAGTCCACTGTGGGATCGCTATCCAGCCTGTCACCGAACGGTATTAAGTTGCAAGCAACAGACAATTGCATTAAGTAAAGTGCATGAAGTAAGCAATACTAATATCAAAAGAGACATTAACATCGCTGTTTTACCCTTAGTAGCAACAGCACACCCTCGCCCTTAGACGTTTCTGTCACTCGTGCCCAGGAACAAAAGGGGGCATGAACCCACTATCTAGCGTAAATACCCTCTCTTGGAGATACACACAATCACTTGGCCAAAGTAACTACGCACATCGGAGAGCATGCAAGAACATAAATTACTCATATAAGAATCATGCACAATCTGAACATAAATTCATAATCCATCGGATCCCAGCAAACACATCACATAGCATTACAATAATCGATCTTGATCATGTTAGGCAGCTCACAAGATCATAAGACATGAAGCACAAGAGAGAGAGAGACTACCAACTAGCTACTGCCATGGACCCGTAGTCCAAGGTGAGACTACTCACAAATCATCCCGGAGGAAGGCATGACGATGAAGATCCCTCCGGGATCGATCTCCCCTCCGGCAGAGTGCCGGATCAGCTTCAGATTGGACCCCGAACTAGGGTTTTCGGTGACAGCGCGTCGGGGTCGAGTTTCTGGAAAATAATGGCCGCCTCGTCGTTTTTAGGTCAGATAGAAATTTATAGGCGTCGGAGGGGGCCGAGGTGGTGCCCCACGGGCAGGGACGGGCCCAACCCGCGGGTGGACCCCAGGGCTGCCCTTTGGTGTCCTGGTGCCTTCCGTCGAGTAAAACTTCCTCGTAAATTTTCATCCAATTCCGAGAATATTTCCAGAAGTAAAATTCTGAAACAAAAAGACAGCAAAAACAGGGAACTGGCACTTGGCATCTTGTCAATAGGTTAGTCCGACAAAATGCATAAAAGTGATATAAATGACAGTAAAAACATGTGACAATATCACAAAACTAGCATGGATCACTCAAAAATTATAGATACGTTTGAGACGTATCAGGATCCCCAAGCTTAACTCCTACTCGTCCTCGAGTAGGTAAGTGATAACAAATAATTTTTAATGAGACATGCAACCAACACAATCTTGATCAAGATAGTGATGCAAATCAAAGGATGTGAATGAAGAGATACAAAGCAATTATTTATAATTGATAGCAAGAAAGCAATGATTAAACAAGTTGAATCATCCAAGCAAAACCTTTCATAAATAGTATGTCAAAGACATGAAAACAATGTAATCAACATATTTGACTAATTCACAAGGATAATAATTCCATGACAAAAGTGTTTGAGAATCAACACAAAGGAAGATGTAAGCATTAGCAAAGAGCTTCAACTTCCAACGGCTTATCTTATAGATAAAGTCAATATAAAGATTCATGTTTAATCTTGATAATGTAATATGCTCAACGATACCTAGGGTCAATGCTAGATGTTTGCTTTTTGTGGATATAGAAGGAAAAGGGAAAACTGACTCAACATTAAAAGTAAAAGAAAGGCCCTTCGCAGAGGGAAGCAGGGATTAGTCATGTGCTAGAGCTTTTTGGTTTTTAAAATAGAAGTATAATGATTTTGAGGTATGCATGCTTTCGTCAACGACTTCACAACAGAGAAACTATCTAGTCCCTCATGACAAGCAAGGTTTTTAGACTTGTGAGAGCAGCTGGTTCTTAGAAGAGCGAGTACGCTCTTCTTTCTCCTTGGTTTCACCACTGTCCAATGTTGGGCTGATTTCTCAGATTTGCATTGCGCGGAGGAGAATTGTGAGTTATATTTATATTTTTGCTTAAGATGCTCTCGGGTTGATTCAAGTGAAGACGTAATCCATCAACACCGGGTGAAAGGGGGGAAATGACCTCGCTTGTCACAAGTTATATCTAGCTCTCTACTGCTCCCTCATGAGCTTAAAAACAGAGGCACAAAGAAGAAGTATTTTGAAATTTTAAAGGTAGCACATGACAAATTTACTTGGAATGGTAGGAAATACCATGCATAGGTAGATATGGTGGACTCAGCTGGCAAGAAAGTTTGGCTTTGGGGATTGGATGCACGAGTGAACCATACACTCAGTACAAATTTTTAGGCTTAGCAAAAAGGGTGTTTGAAGCAAACATCTAACAATAACCGGTAACAGAACAACATAAGACATTTACCGGTCATAACCATAAAAACTCTACACTGTCTCCCTTGTTGACCAAACAATTCTTTTGATGGAAAGATTATCACTATGAATTAACAACTGTGAAAAACCACACAATTTCAAGCTTTCAACCATATTTCTATACTAATCAATTCCACTCAAATAACCAGCAAGTTTAATCATTCAACTTAACATCTCAAAACAATTGAGAAGCATCAAGTATCCACACCATGATCTACAAAACTATGCAGGCTTTTCATTTTATTCTATCATCACACAAACAGCATTTTGTCGCATTGACAATTCAAGCAATTTTTCAACAACAACTCTCCAACAAGTATAAGTGAAGAACAAGAGAGTTTAACTTAACAACTAGCAGCTCTAAACAAGATAAAAGCTAAAAGCGAGAGCTTACTGGAAAACAGACAGTAGCTAAGAATACTCAAAAGATATAAGCGAAGCAAAGGAGTATTCAAACGAAAAAGCGGAGCGTGTCTCTCTCCCACACAAATAAAGCTAGGATCCAACAAAGATATGACTAAAAAACAACAAAACTGAAAGTAAAAAGACGCTCCAAGCATATCACATAATATGTAAAGTGATGAAAACAAAGTTCAACAAAGACAACCTTATGATAGTCGATGAAGATGAGGGGATGCCTTGGGCATCCCCAAGCTTTGACTCTTGATAGTTCTTGATATTCAGAGGGGGTGCCATGGGGGCATCCCCAAGCTTGATCTTTGATCCATCCTCGATTCTTAATATTCCTCTCCTTTGGAACTTAAAAACTCCCTTCACACAAAACTTGTCGTAATTTGATTAGAGGGTTAGTGCTCATAAATTAAAATTCACATGTGTTCACCTCATGAAAAATTGCAAACCAAATTCATTAAATATTAGCTACTGTTTACTAAGCCTCAATGTGGCACTCCACCCCTAGAGTAGCACATATGCCGATGGTAAAGAGAGAAATGCAAAATAAAAGCAGAATCTGTCAAAATCTGAATAGTCTGTAAATATCGAATTTTTCGAGGCACTTCTGCAGATCAAATCAAAAAACTTAAAACTAACGAAAGATAGATAAAAGCATCAGTCTTTCTGTCAAAAATTATCAGAAAAATATAAAATTCTGGAGATTTTAGGATTTTCGTGTAACAGGCGCACAGAATCTGTTTTTGGACAGCAACACAATACCTCGCACTTTGAATGCATTAGAGGCTAAACTTGGCACAAAAAAATGATACAATGAAGTTGCTACAGAGGTAATAACTTCATGACTCAATAAAATCAAAAAGAAAACTGAAAATAAAAGATGGGTTGCCTCCCAACAAGCGCTTTTCTTTAACGCCTTTTAGCTAGGCACAATGCCAAATATCAAGTTTTTTCGGAGGCCTTTGCAACATCAAGAGCATAGCTTGACCTTATGATTGATTCAAAAGGAAACTTCTTTCTTTTTCTAGGGAAGTGTTCCATCGCTTTTTTAAGGGGGAACTGAAACCTTATATTTCCCTCTTTCATATCAATAATATCACCAACAGTTCTCAAAAACTGTCTTCCCAAAATAATAGGACAAGAAGCATTGCACTCAACATCCATAACAATAAAATCAACGGGAACATAATTATCATTAACAACAATATGGACATCATCAACTCTACCCAAAGGTTTCTTTTTAGAAGAATCAGCAAGATGAACATTTAAATAGCACTCTTCCAAAGGATTTAAATCGAGCATATTATAGAAACTTTTAGGCATAACAGAAACACTTGCACCAAGATCACATAAAGCATTGCAATCAAAGTCATTTATTTTCATCTTAATAGTGGGTTCCCAACCATGTTGTAACTTCCTAGGGATAAAGGTTTCAAGCTTTAGTATTTCTTCCCTAGCCTTGATAAGAGCATCGGTAATGTGTTTGGTAAAGGCAAGATTTATTTTACTAGCATCCGGTGTCTTAGCAAGTTTTTGTAGGAACTTTATGACTTCAGTAAGATTGCAATTATCAAAATCAATTTCATCATCTTTAAATAAACTAGGAGGATCCTCTTTAGTGGTTTGGATAGTATAAACTTTAACAGTTTTCCTATTCATTTCAGCAATTCTAGCTTCTTCAGCCTCTCTAGCCCACCTAGCTTTCAAGAGAGCCATCATCCTTTCATTTTAATTAATTTGAAGAGAGATAGCATTTAAAGATTCAGTATGTTTGTCTTGATTTGGAGTGGTTCTAATTTTCAAAATTTCAACATCATGAGCAAGAACGTCTACTTTAGAGACTAGACTATCCAGTTTTTCCAAATTCTCTTCAACAGTTTTGTTAAAAGCTTTTTGCAAAGTGATAAATTCCTTTAAAACATTTTCAAGATCAAAGGACACATTCTTATTAGGATTATAAGAATTACCATTGGAATTACCATAAAAGTTGCCATTATTGGGAGGAGAAGGCTTATAGTTGTTACTACCAAAATTATTTTGATAAGCATTATTGTTGAAGTTGTTTCTATTAAGAAAATTAACATCAACTTGATCCTTTTATTGGGAAATTAATGAAGCAACTGGAACATTATTAGGATCAATATTAGACTGATTGGTAGCAAGCATAGACATAATCATATCAACCTTATCACTCAAAGAGGAGATTTCCTCGACATAATTTACCTTCTTACCACTTGGAGCTCGTTCGGTGTGCCATTGTGAATAATTTGTCATCATCTCATCCAAGAGTTTAGTTGCTGCACCTAATGTTGTGGACATGAAGGTACCTCCCGCGGCCGAGTCCAAAAGTGTAACATCCCAAAACTTTGGAATGTTATAAAAATCACAAAATTCTAAAACTTTTGTTATTAGATAAATGAAAGCCTCCAAATATGAAGTTATAAAAGAAATTTTTGACATCTTCAAAGATATTTTCTTTTAAGTATTCTTTTTACCTCCTATTTTCAAGTTTTAAAGCCTTTGGAAATAAAATATTTATTTGGGTATTTTATAAACTCTAATTTTTTTTTGGGCATAAAAAGTTAAAGAAGAATTGTTTTATAAAATGATTTGTCCTAAATTATTTTAGTATGAAAATAAGTGTATCATGTATAAATTTGAATGATATTACTTATGTTATTTTCTGTATTTTATTTGTTATAAAAATGATATTGTAAAACCCTATTTTATCGAATACCATAAAGGTGTCAAATAGGCCTTTATGAATTATTTGAATTTATTTCAAAATTAAATGTTTTGGAAAAGGTTACAAAGTATTCAAAATAATTATTTTGGTTTTTACAAATTTATTTGACTTGATTTGGAGGCCTAAATCAAAATCTATAAAAGAAAACAGAAAAGGAAAAAGAGAAGAACAAAAAAAAAGGAACCGAACCCAACTTGGGCCGGCCTAGACAGGAGGCAGCCACCCAGCCCACTTTCTTTTTCCTCCTATATTTCTTCTGGGCCGAAGCTGAACAGCCAGCCCGGCCGAAAACGAGCGAGCGCTCGTGCTCGTCGTCCTCCTCACCTGCTCGTACGTTACTTCCAGCCATGGCAGTATGGCACCATCTCTCCCCCCTTCTTTTTCCACCCAATCTAGTATTCCTTTGCCTTCCACTCGAACACAAAATATGTTCATAGTTATGTGAAGGTTCCATTCAGGGGACAAATTTTCCAGTGTGATGTCTTATTTGTCCGATCCCACTTGGTGAACCGAATGTCACTCGATGGCATCCATCTTCCGATCTCCCTTCTCAGCAACTAAAAAGGTAAACCAATCGCGTCACGTCGCACCTCCTGGTTTACTCCACCACTTTACTGAACAATATTTCTCGAGAGGAGCTCTGCATATCCCGGTTTATCGACGTCTTTGTTCTACATCTTGGCGAGTTCATCGGACCGGTGCGTCGCGTACGTTGAACGTTTCTTCCATTCCTTTTACATGTATACTCTTCTAATTATCGGCTACTTCCAGGACATAACCGTGCATCAAGATCATGCTGTTGTCCCGAACCTCTAACCATGCCATCCGATGTCGACATAGTTATGCCATATTCAACTTTGAACATGATTTAGTGAGATTTGTTCGCGTCAATACGTGTCAATCATCTTCATCTATTATTCACGTTCAGAAATATTTCCATGAGGAACCCGCTACAGACCGTACCATCCATGCCAACAATCAGCCCCAAACCGAGTTCATCGTCAGATCTTGTCGTGCACGGTGAGCATCTCGCCATTTCGTCGAACCAGCAGACTTCTCTCATCAAGACCTATCTCCAGGACATGGTGATGCACCATTTCATTGCCGTTGGTCGCGCCGCCGCCGAGCCATGTCATCATTGAAGTTGAAGACCGCCACCGATGCAAGCCGGGCGTCCGTTGTCCTCACTAGCCGCGTCACGGCGTCCGCCTCGTCCTTGTGCACCCCTATCTCGACTACATCGACTACTTCCCAGAGATCATGCGTGATAATCTCCGTCTACATCGTGTTCCGTGGGTGTCTCCTCATCTACAACGATACTCGTTTCCGTTGGTGAGCCATTTCGTTCTCATGCTGACCATATCTATTTCTATCAATGTTTTATATCATGTCATCTCATATAGGTGTAGACAATGGAGTATATCTCAATCTTAATCTTAGGGGTTCTTTTCCTATCATTAGAGTTAAACGACTTGATATTTATCACTATCGTTCGATGGTATTCACAAAATATCTATCTAATTGCTCTCGTAGAACCACATCATGTCCCATCAACCAATGCCATTCAATGACCTCATGCCATTCAATCTTATTGAGTTAGCTTGGATTCTTCGAAGTACAAATGAGTCATTTGAGTAATCCAATACATCATTAGTTCATATCAAGCATATGTGTAACTTGTACTATTTTAATAAGTGTTGTCACACTCTATTTAATAGTATTGTAGTTGCACAATTTGGGACTCATGCAATTCTATTCACATGGGCCATTCTAAATTCTATCTATCTTTTGTGTAGCATGTCAATTCTTTCCAATATATCTCTATGGCCCATTTCTTTCTAATTATTTGACTCGATGACTATGTCATCCAACACCTCAATGCCATATCTCGCAAGCCATCCTCAAGCCCTAATATTTATTTCCTAATGATCCGTAAGATCGAAAAGACTAAAATATAAAGAATTAATAAATCTTCCTGTTGTTTGCATTGCTTTTTATGTTGCTATGAATGGTGTGTTTATATGGTGTTATTTTATTTTATAGTTTGAACGGAGTGCTACGAGCTACGTTGAAAAGAGTGTGTGAGCATCGACTTCTATCAAAGGCAAGTGTATACTCAAATTCATGAAAGTCCTATTATTTTATTATGTATGCATTATAGACTTTTCTAGTAGTATGCATGATAGGTTTGCTACAGTTATTATTATGCTATGCAAACTTGTTAGATCATATCATGTTGACTAGGCACCTACATTAATTTAGTAGAAATGCTTGCTGCAATTGTGAAAGTTTTGATGTAGTAAGTTAAGTGGAAATTATACTAAATTAATGAACCACCTGGGTGGAATTGGATGGCTTCGGATGTTTAAAGTTGAGTGGCTGCTCAGGCCCATTTTCATGGTGTGAACCTGAGTACGTGCACTTGTGGATGGCCACCCAGGGTTTTGAGATTCGAGGTCACTCCGTGTTTAGTTTACTTCCAGTGCAGCCACTAGTCATATGGGCTCTGTCTTGATTTAGTAAGTTGAGTGGACCTGACCGGACGAACAAGCAGATGTAGGGGATGTAGGTGGGTATTGTTCGGAGATGTGTATGGGAAAGCTCTTTTGAAAGATCTCGTCTCGGTCTTCTCCTTTCCTTTTCACTAAATGAGGGTTAAGGTTGGAATGGGTTGATCGAGTCTAGTGGGGAAAGTGCCACAAACTCTCGAGAGTAATAAAACTAAGATCTTAGCCGTGTCCCCGGTTATGGACAATTTTGAGTAACTAAGCAGGGTTGTTGTCGGAGAATCTCTTCATTCCAATTTCAGAATAAAACTTGATGGGTGAACTCGGGTAAAACGAGACACTGGATGCGTTCCATGGGAGTGTCTCATTTTTTTTTTGAGAAGGAAAATACTTGATGAAAAGTAGGACAAAATTTGCTTTATGCAATAGCCTTTGAACTCCACCAGCCAAATAAGCATGTAGTATTAGTCTTGCCATTTTATATTCCACCAAAGTATCACTTGCCGACCTGTCACAAGGTTTTGACCCAATTTCCCTGGGCTGCAACGTTAATGTTGCAGGTTACGACGACGAGTGAGGGCGTCTACCTTTCGAGCTTGCAACCAACATGTATGCCAGTGGCACATGAAGATGATGAAGCTCTCTGTGCTACTTATGTTTCCGCTGCCAAACTTTGTATTTAAGCTAGCCTTTGGCTATGCAATTTGTAAAGAATATTTTACTTATGGATCTCGCGATGTAAAAATTATTTGACATTGATGCATGATATTACATCTATTTGTGAATTGCTATCCATACTCGATCCAGGGAATAGCATATTTCACGATGTGTTCTTGCTTTTCTAAGCGAGGGCGCCACAAAAAGGTTCCTTGAAGAAAAATTCAAACCTGCATAAAAAGTTTGGATAACCATCCACATAGTTAATCCATGCGTGGGACGATTCTTAACCATAGATTTCATTCTCTCCCAAGCTTGAGAAACATGTTCATTATCAAATTGTCTAAATTTCATAATGTTACTCCTTAGTTGCATGATTTTAGCAGGTGGATAATATTTCCCAATAAAAGCATCTTTGCATTTAATCCAAGAATCAATGCTATTTTTAGGCAAAGATAATAACCATTCTTTTGCTCTCCTTCTCAAAGAGAAAGGGAAAAGTTTCAGTTTTATGATGTCACTTTCTACCTCTTTATACTTTTGCATATCACATAACTCAACAAAGTTATTTAAATGAGAGGCGGCATCGTCAGTACTAGCACCAGAAAATTGCTCTTTCATAACAAGATTTAGCAAGGCAGGTTTAATTTCATAAGATTTCGCTTTAGTAGCGGGTGGAGCAATTGGAGAGCATATGAAATCATTGTTATTAGTACTAGTAAAGTCACACAACTTGGTGTTTTCAGTAGAAGACATAACGATAAGATAAAATAACAAGACAGGAATAAAGACTACACTAATTTTTTGGGGTTTTAAAATTTTGAAACACAAAAATAAACTAAACGAGATATAAAGCAAGCAAGACAAAAACAAAGTAAAGAGATTAAGAGTATGAGACCACCTTGATGTAGCTCCAAAGTCCCCGGCAACGGCGCCAGAAAAGAGCTTGCTGCTGTATTAAAATAAGTTGGGTGGTGCCCCAAGCGAAGGCGGAATTGCAGCTAGTAGCAGTTTTCCCTCGTTTAACGAACCGAGATTAATCGAACCAGTAGGACTTTGAAATCAACAACGAGGTGAATGTTGAAGATCAATGGCGCTTGACCTTCAACAGACGTGGACCTGCACACACTCAACCAAAATACTTTGCCCCAACGGCGGAAAGGTTGTCAATCTTTCCAGTCTCGCAGAAAACAAAGCGGTTAATTGTATGATGAAATATGAAAAGTGACCAGAGGAGTAATGATGATTAAAAGCAAGTAAATGAGGTTGTAAACAATGTAAAAAGATGGACCGGGGGCCATGGGTTCACTAGTGTGGAGTCTCTCAAGTAAATAAAATATGCATGTGATGGGTGAACGAATTACAGCTAGGCAATTGACAAGATCATGAAACAAACCCAATTTAGCTATGACAAAAAGGACATGATAATATTTATGGAGGCATCACAACAAGGAACAAAGACCGTTGAGTCCAACTTCGTCTTTGTCTAAAAAGTTCACCGTGTGATCGCTATCCAGCCTGTCACCCAACGGTATTAAGTTGCAAGCAACAGACAATTGCATTAAGTAAAGTGCATGAAGTAAGCAATACTAATATCAAAAGAGACATTAACACCTCTATTTTACCCTTAGTAGCAACAACACACCCTCGCCCTTAGACGTTTCTGTCACTCGTGTCCAGAAACAAAAGGGGGCATGAACCCACTATCTAACATAAATACCCTCTCTTGGAGATACACACAATCACTTGGCCAAAGTAACTACGCACATCGGAGAGCATGCAAGAACATAAATTACTCATATAAGAATCATGCACAATCTAAACGTAACTTCATAATCCATCGGATCCCAGCAAACACATCACATAGCATTACAATAATCGATCTTGATCATGTTAGGCAGCTCACAAGATCATAAGACATGAAGCACAAGAGAGAGAGAGACTACCAACTAGCTACTGCCATGGACCCGTAGTCCAAGGTGAGACTAATCAAAATCACCCCGGAGGAAGGCATGACGATGAAGAGCCCTCCGGGATCGATCTCCCCTCCGACAGAGTGCCGGGATCAGCTTCATATTGGACCCTGAACTAGGGTTTTCGGTGACGACGCGTCAGGGTCGAGTTTCTGGAAAATAATGGCCGCCTCGACATTGTTAGGGTAAAAGGCAATTTATAGGTGTCGGAGGGGGCCGAGGTGAGGTCCCACGGGCAGGGGCGGGCCCCACCCACGGGTGACCCCCAGGCCGCGGCAGGGGGGCGCCTCTGTCCTGTGGGCCTCCCCTCCGGCTCTCCTTCGGACTGGTACATCGTCGTGGCAAATAAAAATTCCCCGTAAATTTTCGTCCAATTCTGAGAATATTTCCAGAAGTAAATTTCTGAAACAAAAAGACAGCAAAAACAGGGAACTGACACTTGGCATCTTGTCAATAGGTTAGTCCGACAAAATGCATAAAAATGATATAAATGACAGTAAAAACATGTGACAATATCACAAAACTAGCATGGATCACTCAAAAATTATAGATACGTTTGAGACGTATCAGCCGACAATTTACTTGTCTTTCGATCAGGTCAGAATTATATTATTGATACATCTACTAGCTTGATTCTATTTAACTTTAAAAGACTGATCGAGATGAGTAACTTGTTTGTTAGGAATAATCTTGTCACTAATCATGCCAGTCAACATATCATACCAAGCATAGAGGCTAATAGTGACAATTATCACAACCAAAGTTGTTCCCGTCATGCCGGCTAAATTTTATATTCATATGGACAACTTTGCTTGTTACGTGCCTGGCTAACATTTGGTCTCAGATGAGACGTATATTCTATAATTATTTTGATTGCAGAAACATAAAGCCAGGTTCCCAGCTCCTCCAAATAGCCGATTCGAGAGCATCAGAAGAGGAGGACAATATACGATGCAAAGCCGAGTCGGGTGACATTGAGCCGGCACCACTCGGTTGCTTAAATCCAAAGCCGGTATCAGATTATCGGCTACAAGACGAGAAGTGTACCTTCAGTCCGGGTGTAGATGGTCACATTGTCGGTGCATCGCCGGCTAATCCAATTATCATAGATGATCACTATACCGAGTCGTCAGGAGAAGGACGAATCCAGGATTCATGCGAGCAGAGTATTAAAAGCTACAACGTGCATCATCAAACTGCACAATCGCCCATTCAAGGACGAATGGAATTTGGTACGGCACAAGCTAATGACCAGTTAGCGCGAACTGGACTTGACGGCAATCAAGAGTTGAATCGGCTGCCTCAAGCCGACTCATCCAAAGATGGACAGGTACACAATGAAGCTGGTGAGATCGAGTTGCCAAGCAAAGAGATTTTTTAAGTCGACAATCAAGTCGGCAATCTTGAAGACGGACATTCCATCAAACCTGCAGCAAAGACGTCTAACACTGGGTGGCAACCACAAAATCCGAAGACCGATAAGCACAGGAGGAGGAAGTCATAAGTCACCTTCACTCAATTATTGGATATATATCAGAGGATAAGCGAAGCTAAAAGTGCTCATCGGCCAACTGGTGCAAAGGCATCGAAGTCACCCCTAGGGAACAAGTCGGAAGACCGTGATTGGCGAAAGAAGAAGCTCGACGTGCCGACTCCACGTACTCCTTTCGGGCCGCCAATGACGAAGTTGTCCATGCCTTCCCAAGCCGGCTTCTATTCATATCCATCAAGGGACAGGTATGACTCACGGGCACACCATCCGTCTTATACTAAATCACCTCGCCAATTTTACGCAGCTCCAAGAGGAACAAGCTGGCAAACACATGATAGAGACCGACTCAATGCCGAGTCGGCCCGGAGCTCGTTGAGGAAGAAGGAGGTGGTGAAGAAAGTCTACCGAGTGAAGAAGGATGGTCGCAAGTGCGTTGTTTCAGATTCGACTCCAAGTATCAAAAAGCCAGCCGAGTTGACGTTGGCTATTAAGGGCAAGGAAGTGAGGCGAGTTGCTTTCAAGGACCCAATTGTCGAGTCTGGGAGGTGCCCAAGCCCAAGGAGAAATTGTCAGTGCATAATGCAAAGTCACAGCCGGGATGCTTACTCGGCTTACCACATTGGCAGGAAAGATAGCTGAAGCGGCTTAGGGCCGACGAGCTGAAGAAGAGGAACATGGCGTGGGTTCCCAAGCGAAGCCCGCAAGTGAGTGACGTGCCAGTTCCTGTTGTGAAGCCGGCAGGAGTAAAGGAGGGCAAGCGTGGAGCCGACAGAAGCCGACAATATTCCTCTCATTATAGGAGAACTCAGATGACGTAGCATCCATGTTCTTCAACCGTTCCATCAAAGCCGGCATCTAGAAATTTATCCCCAGCCAAAACATCCGACTTGTTTCGGTTATTCACACTTTGGTGGACGAGTTCCTCTGGTCCTTTGAGATGAGGATGCATGGCCGATATTTGCATATCGCCCGGAGAATTCATTGTGTTGGCGAAGTCGACATCTGGCTAATGGTGTCTATCCTAGAAGCCGATGCTCAGTTTCGCCAAAACTGGCAGGGCCAGCTTAATTATTGAGTCGGCTGCTAAGAAGGATCTAGTGCGAGCTGGGTAGCCAGCTAGGTGGAATTTATTTTTTCTTATCTGCAGGATCTGAATTGGACGATCAGGCAAGCTGCACCATGAGATGCATACATGAGGGAGCTTGTGCTATCAAGACGACGAAATTCTGAAGTGGCCCTACCCAGGTAGCAGCTAGTCTGAGCATATGGCCGGTAAAAAGATTATCGTCCTTAGCATACAAAGCCGACGGAGTGTTGACATCGTGCTAACACCAAGACCCTAGGCAAATTATTTTCTGGCACGCAAGCTCTGTCAGAAAATAGGGGGGCATGTGTTCACACCCATTTTTGGCACCTAGCCAGTTTGACCCTGGATGTTCTTGACCATGGCGAGATGTACACAGAAAGGCGCCAAGACATGGACAAAGAAGAAGGAGACAAGCTATGTCCCAATTGGCAAGCTACAGACCGCATGTCACCATGTCCTAGGACCCGACATTTGGTCATCCAGGTGCCGGTCACCCAAGAAGCCGGCATTTTCCCGGGAGTCGGCCGTTATTCCGGCAGTCTTCCAGGAGCAGGTTATACCAGGGGCTGGCCGTCGTCCATGAGCTGGCTTTGTCCAATGAGTCGGCCAGCATTAAGGAGCCGTCATTTTCCCAGGAGTCGGCATTGTCCAGGAGCCGGCATTATCTAAGGAGCCGGGTTTGTCCCGAGGGCTGCATTCATGTCCTAGGCGGGTCACACGCAATCTTATCATTGGGCTGGCGGTGCCGAGTTCACAGCCTGCATACTGCCACAGGAAGGCGCCACTATCGTCCCAGAGGAGATGCCGGCATGCTACCTGACATGTTGATGCCAAGACGTCGAGGTTTACTGGCTTATATCAAGCCGTCGTCCCGTCATCAAGCCAGCGTGCCGCCAAGCTGGCATGTCATCATATCTAAGAAAGAAGGCGTTTCGTCATGGAGCCGGGTTGTGCTATAATCAGGCTTGTTAGCCGATTTAGATAGCTCAAGGACCCGGGAAGGCTTGGCAACCCGGCAAAGACACCACCGAGGAAAGGGGACATGCCGGGAAGGACCTTAACTCGTACTATGACGCCATAAAGGATACCTCAGACGGAGGAGTGCTTAACATGGAAGTTGTGCGTGTTGTCGAGACCTACAACTATGCTTTTGGAGTCATTACGATCCGGGTTAAGGTGCAATCTACAGAGTCATGACAGAGACCAGCCGGCTTAACCTGTCACCTGCCATATTTTGACCAGCAGATCAAGATGGAGCCGGAGAGTAGTCAATACGGATTCGGATGGAAAAGTGATCATCGCGATAATTGTTCCGAGATGTACAAGTTTGGTCTTTGGGCCATCTTCATCTGAGTTAGTATGTGACTTCGGCGGCCACGACAAGAAGCAGGACAGGAGGTGCTGCGAATCTGGACAAGAGTTCGATTTGGACTAGGACTAGGGTTCAGGACAGGATTTTGATGTACTTTTCTTGTAAGGAAAGCCTAGATGAGTCCTATACTTGCACGGGAAGACCAGCCGCCTCATATATATGTGAGAGGTGATGGCCGATTGAAAACGAACAACACCAATCGACATATCAATCAATCTATCTTTTCGTCTACCTTTACCCTTGTACCTATGCTTCTCGTTCCTCCATAGTTAGCTAGCTATGCCGGCGATCTGCGAAGCCACGAGGCTCTAGGGGCGGTCAGGCCGACCTAGAGCAGCCCATAGTCGCCGCGAGCCCTGACGGGGTCCCTCCCGGGCAAGCGGGGCTTCGGGTCTAAAATGTGTCCGCCGGATGTCCTGCGTATCGCGCTTCCGGATGGATCTCCTTCGACGTGAGCTGCGGTGCATCACCCTCGGCGTCATGGTACCCGGATCTTAGGTGTGGTTGATTAAACACCTTCGCGACTCGCGATTTGCGAGTGTGGGGCCCCGTTTAAAGCGCAACACCCTTTTTGGCGACTCCGCTGGGGACGAAGCGTCAAATGATCTACAGCCCGTTCTCGCTACAAGGATCATATCAAGAGAGAGAGCAATCTACAGAGGTAACATGTACCATCAAGAGATTTACATAGATGCAATTTTCCCTCGCGTCGGTGTGGATGGAGTTACTATATCGGCTAGCTCTAGTTATCTTCCATATAGCTATGAGCAAAAGCCGACAGAGGACCGCCTTGTCTACACGCGACAAACAGATCCGAGTTCTCATGCATCGACTGCCCCAGATTATAGGTCGATGAATAATATTGAGTACTCGATTGATCAACATGGGACACTTCACATGCTAGAAGATGTCTCACAGTTTTATTCATCGGCTGCCGACTCGCAGTATTCGGGATCATCCCCAAACAGGCCGATGGATGGGGAAATCGGCTACGCTTCTACGAGCTATTTGGCCGGTTACTCTCAGCCGACTTACACATCGCCTCATGAGATTAATTATTCGGCCCCATATGCATCTAGTGGTTTTCATGAATCGGCTTACCTTCATGGCCATGGCCGGTTATATGGAAGTTCTACAGGAGTGCAGGTGCCGACTCAGGTTATTGCAGCCAATAGTACCTCCCAGTCACCATTGCAAAATTTCAGCACACCACAGCCGAATTATTTCGAGGGAGTCGGGGAGCAATCCTATGATGAATGGAAGGCCAAGCACCTGAGAGATTTTGAGGCGCATAAGAAGATGCGTGAAGAGGAGGAGAGGAAGCTTAAAGAAATTAAACTAACTCCTTCACGCAGCACCGAAGGTGAAGCGCTGCAGGCCAAACAACGATAAAAGGTTGACTCGACCAATGCGGCCGGCTCGACTAAGTCGGCTACAGCCGAGTCAACTAACTCGAATAAAGCTAGGAAGCCGGACACTAGAGATGCAGCAGCTAACACCAGTGACTTCACTATGCCAACTTGGAATGAGTTATCAGACGAACATCGTCAAGGCTATGAAGTTTTCAAAAGGAAGCGCAGAAAAGAATTCGAAGCACTCAAGAAGAAGTGTGAGGAGGAAGACTTGCAGATGTTTTACGAGTTCGAAAAGTATATTGCCAAGTACGTACCCCCATGCAGCAATCATGTTGAATCCTTTGCGTTACCAAAGCAAGAAGACAAATCTCTGCGAGCCGACCAGGAGGAGGTTGATTCGGCTAGCACGATCGAGTCAGCAGAAGCCGGGTTTGATCGTACACATGCCGAGTCCAATCAACGGTGCGAGATCGACCCGGCAGACGTAGCCGACTTAGCGGAAGTCGAACCCAACAGTTCGGGTAATGCCGAGTCGGACATATCTACCGAGTTCGCCAAGCCGACAGAGGAGAAATTCATCAAGCCGGAGCATGGCAAGCGACGCAAGTCGGCTGTGCTCGACTTTTCTGGACGCGGGGGAGCATACCTGCTACCCTGCGAGTTCCGTGCCAAATACGATGAGCATCAAGAGCTAGAAAGAGAAGTCGTACAATGGTTAATGAAGAGCGTACAGGAGACGTGACAAGGGATCCAGAAGAGGAAGTCGAAGCGTTGGAGAGCTATCCAGAGACGGAGCAAAGCATTATTCCTGCTGTGCCACTATCGAGTTCTCCCAGCGTCTTCGAAGAGGTACGCCTAGCCGACAATTTACTTGTCTTTCGGTCAGGTCAGAATTATATTATTGATACATCTACTACCTTGATTTTAGTTAAGTTTAAACGACCGATCGAGATGAGTAACTTGTTTGTTAGGAATAATCTTGTCACTAATCATGCCAGTCAACATATCATACCAAGCATAGAGGGTAATAGTGACAATTTATCACAACCAAAGTTGTTCTCTTCATGCCGGCTAAATTTTATATTCATATGGAAAACTTTGCTTGTTACGTGTCTGGCTAACATTTGGTCTCAGATGAGACGTATATTCTGTAATTATTTTGATTGCAGAAACATAAAGCCAGGTTCCCAGCTCCTCCAAATAGCCGATTCGAGAGCATCGGAAGAGGAGGACAAGATACGATGCAAAGCCGAGTCGGGTGACATTGAGCCGGCACCACTCGGTTGCTTAAATCCAAAGCTGGTGTTGGGGTTATGCTGAACATGTACCCTCACGAAGAGGACTAATAGCCAGCGTACCAGGGTGGCCCATAGAGGTGGTAAGCCGAAATCCGGCTTGCCGGGCGGCCCAGTACGATGAAGCGCAGGAGGACCATCCGGCTAAGGGAAGGTTTCAGAAGCCGGCCTGCATTGCGGAAGACTTAGCCCACAAGGTAGGGCCCAAGCCGGATTAGAGTAGAACTATGTGACTTAGTTGGTTAGGTTTCCTCCTATAAGCCCTAGGTCCGGACGCCTTTATAAGCCGGCCTAAGGGACGCCTCAGGGCAAGCTCTAACACATCTTTCATTGTAATCGGCGTATATTGCCTTATAGTGAATTATAGCAGCACGTAGGGTTTCGCTACCGTTGCGAGCTCCGAAGCTGGGTAAATCCTTTGTCATCCCGTCGCCGAAATACCCCACGTCTCCTAAACCCCTCTCCCTACCTAGCTCGATGGCACCCCTGCCACGGGTAGATTCGACAATACCACGACAGTTGGCGCCCACCGTGGGGCAAGAGATGTCCAGGGTTTCATCCCATCCGGGATCTACGGGCGGAGTCGGTGACACCATCGCGGTCAGCTTGGTGAGCTACTTCGGCAAAGGAGGATCCCGCCGGTGACACCCTCACGGACAGGAGCTGGCCACGTCTTCAACGACGGCTTTTGGACGCCGGCAAAGGAGGATCCCGCCGTCTGGCCCACGGTCTCTATCGGCGGCTTCGACATCTTCGTCGGCTTCACCGCCCAGGCTTTGGACGATCTCGGCTTCACCTCGAGCATGCCCGCCACCCACCCAAACTTCGACGAGGGAACGGATCTGGACTCTGAGGAGATCGTCGATCTGGATCTGGCTTTCGACGCTGACGATGAAGATTCTGAAGACGACGCAAGTTCCAACATGGCGGCGCCGGGCTTCCACTTTGTTGGCATCTTAGGAGAATCCGTCTCTAATGAGCCGATGACAGAACCTGAGTCTATCCTTCCTACTTTGCAGGCCGGGGCTAACTCAGAAGCCGGATCAGGGGACACTGCCCATATGGAGCAGGACCTCGAATCTGAAAAAGAATCCGACGATTTTAGTCGGAAAGTTGCATCTTGCTTAGGACGCCCTGCCGAGGTCTTGATGGGTGACGTCTCTGGTCCTAGGGACGACCCCAATACCTCGAAAGCTGCAAATGGCGAAGAAAGAACTCCAAAAGCCGGAAATCAAAAGGTGGACTTTGTGCCACCACTGGCTCCAATGAAGGGAACTGGTAGATTGCCGGCTGTAGGAGACGACATTGACGCTACGGCCGACGAAGCAACAGAGAAGGAGCACGAAGAAAGGATGGCAAGGTACAAGCAACTGCTAACTCCACTTCCTCCTAACGCATCGCTACCCGACATTGAAAAGCGCCGCGCCGAACTGGAAGAGCAAGCAGCCCAGATAGCGGGGCGCGAAGTTGAGATCACAAACAAGGAAACGAAGTTCATCCGGAAGCAGAGATAAAAGGGGCCCGATGATGTTTTCCGTTCGGCTCGCGACAAAAATCTGCACAAGAGGTTGGATTTCCGCAGCAAGTGGGAAGCCGACCATGTTAATTCAGTCTGGAGAAAGTACCACCACCGACGTGACCCGGTGACTAATTTGTGTTACTTCAATACCCCAGCCAAAAACATGGAGGCAGCCTAGGAGGTTATGTTCGACAAATCGTTGGACCGTTACGCTCACCTCAAATATTCGGCTTATCTACTGGAGGTTGCACAACAACAGCAAAACGACTCGCAAGTAAAGTCTGGACGGCTTATTGACGACTCTCGTCTTTGCAACTCGACAGCCAAGAAGCCGATGGCTGCTGCACCAGCAGACCCAGACGATGATCCTGCCGGCTCAAGTAGCCACTACAAAGGCGGCGACAAGGACCCGAAGGACAAGCAGCCTAGAGGTGCGGAATCCCGGATAGGTTCTTCACACCATCGTGAGGCTGGTAGAAGCCGGGAAGAACATCGGAGCCGGGAGCGAAAGGAGGACCCTCGCAAGGAAAAGGCGGCACCATCCCGTCAGGAGGGACGACGTGAGGGGGAAAATCCACACCGAAGGGAGGGTAACAGAGATCATATGCCACCTCCACCGCCGCCTCCACCGCACAAAGAGGGAGATAACCCCTCCAAGTACATACCCCCTCCACGACGGCAAAGGACTGCAAGCCCCCCCCCCCCCCCCCCCGCGGAATGCGAGTCGAGTAAGACAAAGCCGTCACAGGGAAAAACCAAGGCAAGGAAAGTCGGTTGATAAACCGCCATCAGCCAATGATGTTCGAAGCCTAATCGAGGAAAGGAAGTCGGCCAGAGATGCCCAATACCTCGGCCCCAAGTGTTTTGGCAGAACAATCAGAGAGCAAATACTACCTCCCACTTTGTCAAACGTAACAAAAATGGTGGAGATGTACAGCGGTACGGCCAATCCTGAGACTTGGCTCTCAGATTATGTCAGTGCCTGCGACATATATCAAGGCAGCGCCGACTCCGCAGTGCGATTTTTTCCCCTGATGTTAACCGGGACGGCACGTATGTGGATTGAAGGTTTGCCGGAAAGGACAGTTCATACCTGGAGTGACATGAAGCGCATCTTTATTCAGCACTTCCAGGGCACATATAAGCGCCCAAAGTCGATTTTCGACTTACAGCGGTGTGTGCAGCAAAAGAACAAGTCCAGCCGTGAGTTCGTCTCACGATGGAGTGAAATCAAAAACACCTGCGAGGGCTGTCATGGTGGGTTGCACGGCATATCCATCAGAGATGGAAAAGATTGTGGGGCAAGGCGGCGATGGCGTTCCGGTGGGATTGGGCACAAGCACGGCAAGAACACGCGATGTACCCAGGTTCGGGGCCCTCGTGGTGAGGTAACACCCCTACTCCTGCATGTCTGATATATATGATGGAATAGATCTCGGGCTACAATGGTTGCTCCATGAGCTGTGTTCATCTCTCCCTAGCTGGAGGAAGAAGAAGGGGTAGGTGGGGATGAGAGGAGCCTCCACTTCCCAAATATCTATCTAGGGTTTCCTCCTAAGGTTTTTTTTCTCAAGGGCTCCCTGGTGCACCTTATAAAGGGGATGCCCAGGGGACAAAGGGGTGGCCCATTAGGCCCAGCTAGTACTAATCAGGGCAGCCTGCAGCCTGCAGCCGGACGGGTAGCCTGCAGCCTGCAGCCGGACGGGGCAGCCTGCAGCCGGACGGGGCAGCCTGCAGCCTGCAATCTCAAGGCAGCCTGCAGCGTGCCGACTGTCCGCTTGATCTTCGTGGTTTGCTTTTCTTGCTCTTTTGTCGAGTCGTGGACTTTGGTATACCCGGGGGTCATTCCCCCGACAAGGGCGTCTCAGAAACTCAGGTGATCCATGCCTTCAAGCAATCTCTTAGGAAAGGGACAACGTTTCGCTTCATGATCTATAGCGACGAGTCGGAAACTTGGGGGGGCTTGCTCACTTGTGCTAACAAGTACGCCGCTGCTGATGATGACAATAGGGAAGACGGTGAAACCTGCCGACGCGAGTCCGGGAAAAAAAAGTTGAAGACCAAGCCGGCCCTTCTCACGAGGTTGCTGCCACCTTTGGTAAGGGCGGCTCAAGCAATAGCAAGTGGCAGGGCAAAAAGCCGGCAAACAACCAATCATCCCGACCGCCAGCGGTGAAGTATGACGACATCAAGCACAACCCCTGTGTTCATCATCTGAGGCCGGATGGAACGAGCTCCCACACGCTCCAGCAATGTCACATCAATCGGGACATTGCCAAGGATCCCAAAGCCGGCAAGTCAAGGAACAAGCGCAAGTCTAGGAAGGACGACAAAGAGAAGGAGGACACTGCTTCAGAATCGGATGACGCGGCCTCCAAAGAAAAAGGCAGCAAATTCCCTAAGCATGCCGAAAGTCTCATCGTCAATCTGGCAACATATTCCTCTCGCAAAGAAAAGGCGGCTTGGAGAGAACTCAATGCTACAGTACCTACAGTTTCAATACTTGGATTGGTCCGACATCCCCATCACATGGGATCGCAGCGATCACCCGGACAGAGTTCCTTCAACACGCACCTACGCTTTAGTCGTCAGCCCTATAGTCGACAAATACAAGTTGACAACGGTGCTTATGGACGGTGGGAGTAGCATCAACATACTCTACGCCGCAACATTGAAGAGAATGCGTCTTTTCGAGTCACAACTCAGCCAAAGCAATGTGAAGTTTCATGGGATTGTGCCGGGACGACAAGCCTCCTCAATGGGAAGGATCACCCTGAAGGTCACCTTTGGCTGCACGGATAATTTCCGGACAGAGGACGTCTCTTTTGAGGTGGTTCCCTTTAAAAGTGCATACCATGCAATCTTTGGACGTCCGGCTTTCGCCAAATTCATGGCTCGGCCCTGCTACATCTATAGCAAGCTGTAAATGCCGGGACCTAATAGGATCATCACAGTCAAAGGAGACTTCAATAAAGCAAAGGAGTGTGAGGCCACCAATGCCGTCCATGCTGAAGAAGAAATCTGCAAGGAAGAATTGGAGGATCTCAAGAAGACAATGGGTCCCAATGAGATGCTGGCAACTGAAAAGCCGTCCTCTAAGGTTGACTCGAGCTTCAAGCCAAAGGATGACACCAAGAAAATCAAGCTCTCAACGGATGATCCGACAAAGGAGGCCATCATTGGTGCCGGTCTCTACGACAAATAGGAAGGAGAGCTCGTCAAGTTTCTCCGTGAGAACCAGGATATCTTTGCTTGGTCACCATCCGACATGCCGGGTGTCCCGAGGAAACTTGCCAAGCACTCCTTAAAAGTCAACAAGGACGCTAAGCCGGTCAAACAAGGCCTCCGACGGCTCGGAACTGAGAAGTGCAAGGTGGTTGGGAAAGAGATCCTAAGGCTCACTGCCGCCAAATTCATCCGTGAAGTTGTCCACACTGATTGGTTGGCAAATCCCGTGCTTGTTCCAAAGAAAAACACCTCTGAGCTATGTATATGCATTGATTTCACTGGATTAAACAAAGCCTGTGCTAAGGATCCGTTCGCCTTACCGCATATCAACCAGGTCATTGATTCAACTGCCGGCTCAGAGATGCTATATATGTTTTCTGGACGCTTAATCGGGTTACCATCAGATTAAGATGAAGGAGTCAGATCAAGTCAAGACATCCTTCACCATGCCATATGGCAATTACTGCTATGTCACAATGCCTTTCGGCTTAAAGAACGTCGGTGCTACTTACCAAAGGTGTATGCAGCGGTGTTTGGACAAGCAAATTGGCCGCAATGTTCATGTCTACGTTGACGACATAGCGGTCATGTCGAAGAAGCGTGGCGATCTTATCGCCGATCTGTCGGAAACCTTTGCAAATCTAAGGGAGTACCAGATGAAGCTTAATCCGGCAAAATGCGTCTTCGGAGTACCCGCAGGCAAGCTTCTGGGCTTCATTGTTTCCCAAAGAGGAATTGAAGTTAACCCGAAAAAGATAAAGGCGATTCAGAACATCGAGAGGCTGACTTGTCTGAAGGACATACATCGGCTTACGGGTTCCGCCGCGGCTGTAAGCCGATTCATTAGCCGACTTGGTGACAAAGCATTGCCATTGTACAAGCTCCTCAAGAAGTCGGACAATTTTGTTTGGACAGAGGAAGCAGAGCCAGCTTTGGCGCAGCTGAAGTATACATTGACGCATGCTCCAATCTTGGCAGCTCCGAGGGAAAAAGAGCCGATTCTCCTCTACATGTCGGCCACGAATTTCGTGATAAGTGCCGTCATTGTAGTGGAGCGCCTGGAGGAAGGGAAGCAATGGCCGGATTAGCGCCCTGTCTATTTCATTAGTGAGGTGTTCTCAGATTCAAAGCAGCACTACCCTCACTACCAGAAGTTAGCCTATGGTGCATTCTTTGCCGCCAGAAAGCTACGACATTACTTCTAGGATCACACAATCATGGTGGTCAGCAAAGCTCCATTAAAGGACATCATCAACAATGCCGACGCAATGGGCCGAGTCGCCAAATGGGGCATCGAGTTAGCAGCCTTTGACATCCAATATAAGCCGAGGTCCGTCATCAAATCTCAAGTTCTAGCCGACTTTGTTGCAGACTGAACAGAGGCGATGGAGAGCACACCTTTTCCGAAATTCTCAATACTGGATAATGCACTTTGATGGCTCAAAGATGAAGGAAGGCTCGGGGGCTGGAGTAGTGCTAAAATCGCCTAAGGGTGACAAGCTCAGTTATGTCCTCCGAATCCACTTCAACGCCACCAACAATGTAGCAGAGTATGAGGCTCTCCTCCATGGCCTTCATATGGCTAAGGAGTTGGGAGTAAAATGCATCCTCTGCTATGGCGACTCGGATCTTGTTGTACAGCAACTAGATGGATGTTGGGACACGAAAAGTCCCACAATGGCGGAATACAGGAGAACAGTCGATGAATTAAGCAGATGCTTTGCCGGCTTAGATGTCTGACATATCTCCCGAGATGACAATGAAGCTGCTGACGCCTTGGCCAGAATAGGCTCTAGGGAAAAGGCAGTGCCCCAGATGTATTTCTCCACCATCTACATAAGCCCTCCATCAAAGGCGGCGACGAAGATTATCCCTTGTCGGCAGAATCAGTTCAAGTGTGCTTGGTAACCCCAGATTGGACCACGCCCTACATTGATTTCCTGATTAATAAGAAACTGCCCAAGGACGACGAGGTGTTGAGCCGTCAAATTGAGCGCCGAGCAAAGGCGTACACGATTATTGACGGACAGCTTTACAAACGGAGCACATTCGACATCTTCCAAAGATGCGTATCTCCAGAAGAAGGGCGGCAAATCCTTGAGGAAATCCACTCCGGCGAATGTGGGCATCACGTGGCGGCAAAGGTGTTGGTCGCTAAGGCGTTTCGGCACGGATTCTTCTGGCTAACGGCTAAGGAGGATGCTATCAACATCGTCAAGACTTGTGAAGGATGTCAGCGTTACGCAAAGCAGGTTCACTTGCCGGCTCAGGAGCTCCGGACGATCCCTATTACTTGGCCGTTTGCGGTCTGGGGGCTCGACATGGTGGGACCTTTCAAAACGGCAAGAGGAGGCTTAACTCACCTGCTGGTGGCAGTCGACAAATTCACAAAGTGGGTGGAGGCAAAGCCCATCAAGAAACTCGACGGAGCTACAGCTACAAAGTTCATCGTTGAGATAACTACTCGATTCGGCATACCGCATAGCATTATCACTGACAATGGCACAAACTTTGCCGTTGGTGAGCTATCAAAGTTTTGCAGCCGATCAAAAATTCGGCTCGACGTGGCGTCGGTGGCACACCCGCATTCCAATGGACAGGTAGAGTGCACTAACGGCATTATTCTACAAGGTATTAAGCCAAGGCTTGAAACCCCATTGCATCGAGCAGCCGGCGCTTGGGTTGATGAATTGCCGGCGGTCTTATGGAGTATTCGTACTACCACAAATAGATCGACCGACTTTACCCCTTTCTTTCTGGTTTATGGTGCAGAAGCGGTACTCCCAACTGACATGATCCACGATTCGCCCCGAGTAGCAGCCTACGTCGAAGAAGATGCAGAAGAAGCACGTCAAGATGGCTTAGACATCCTCAAAGAAGAAAGAGAGTTGGGTCTCCAACGGTCCGCCATCTATCAGCAAGATCTACGTCGCTATCAAAGCCGTAAAGTGCGGAATCAATCTTTTTGAGAAAGCGACTTAGTGCTTCGGCTTGTGCAAAGCCGGCAGCACAAATTATCCCCTCCATGGGAAGGACCTTTCATTATCAGCAAAGTTCTGAAAGGGATTCAAAGAAAGATCCCTGGAAGAAAGGTCGTAAGAGGAAAAGGCATGTAGATGATGATTTAGATGAGACGAAACGTACGTGGAATATCGCTCAGCTACGTCCTTTTTACACTTAGCAAATTATATTGTAACCATGTCAATGTGATCATGAAATAAAAATTGGTTTTTCTCATGTGAAATTCGAGAATCTGTACCATCCTTTATTTCCCAATGATCTTATTGCTATCATCTGTTTACACGAAATTGCCTATGTTGCTTGTTGGTAACTATCTTTCATGTTGAATCCGCCTTAAGGTGATGAAAAAACAATGTTTGGCCAAATTACTGTTTGTCTGCTAGCTTTTTGCGCCGGGTTGCTTCAAAGCGTTTCGGCACCGAAAGGCGGCACTTGTTCTGGGTCTAAACAGATTGGTCATTGTGTACCCTGTTACTCAGCAAGTTTGCTTCGCAATAGGTTTGCCGGCGCTTAAAGGCTAAGGTGTCAAGGCCAGAATAAACTGAGGCATAAAAATTGCAAAGTTTGCAAATAAAAAAGCTGATTAACATACATCAAAAGACTTAGTTGTTCCTAGACATATATATTGTTTGAACGGCTTTACATCTTGCAAATTACATTTTCAGGGATGGCCGGCTCAAGGAGCAAATTCGGCTCATGCAGATTTGTCCGCCTCTTCGCCCTCATCGTCAGAATGGGTGGGAGTTGGCGGGCATGACACCTCCTTGAAGAATGTCGTAAGGGAAACCATGTTGGCGATTTTGCGGGCATAACCGGAGACGGAGTGCAAAATGTTCTTCCGGTCTTGGGTGGCCAGCGGAGAGCCATCCTCTTTTTCAAGGGGAAAGCCGGATGCTACACGCCAGGCCTCCGCCTCCGGGTAGTGTGCCATCATCAGGCCAGCCGTCTTGGCACCTCCATGAGCGCTAGATCGAAGCTGATCGTCAAAGGCCGACGTTGCATCGCCCAGTTCGGTTGCCAAGCTTCCAAGGTCCGCCATTGGCTCGGGGTTGCCGGGAAAGAATTTTTCGGCAAGTTTCTTTCCCGAAGAAATGATCTTCGGGAGGAGCTCCCCCACTTCCAAAATCCGGTCAAGCCGGTTTTCCGCTGTCAGTTCATGGCCATAACCCGCCGGAGCTGTAAGAGGCGAAGTTCATGTTATAAAGTGGCTAAGACAGAAAGCAGTGAATTTGAGGTTTTAAGTAACCTACTCAAAAGCATATTGTCGATGGCCACTGATTCGTCGAGGCGCTTGTCAAGCCGGTCCTGGATCTCACGAAGGGCATCCTTGTGATTCTGCCTCTCCGTCTCCAAGATTTGTTCGGCTTGTGCAAGGCCCTTCTTGGCCGTCTCTAGCTCTGTCGACATTGATTGGTTAAGCTTTGTTAGCTCAATGTTTTCGTCGCGGAGCCGATCGAGGATGCCGGCGCTCTCGGCAAGCTCCTTGGATTTTATAATGGCATCTGCAAGACAAAATGTCAGCAGTATAAAAATAACCATTATACAAAGATAAGTTTTCGGCATTCGTACCTTGGTAATGAATGCAATCCGCCTCGAAGCTGGCGATGATGGCGTCTTTGTTTGCCAGCTCTGTTTTTAGCCGGCGCATCTCCTGATTTCGCACACCCAAAAAGTTGATCGTTTCAGCACCAATTTTGCGATGGATATGCGTAAGGAGGTGCTAAAAGCCTAAAACTATATTGAAGAGCAAGACTAACTACAGGATGACATTTCATTGCTAGGGGGCTAAACATATGTATACGCATCATCTCGGACCACTATGTCGGCTAGTTTGTAAAACTTAACCCGGCATAGTGCTCGGGGGCTATTGGGGAAGTCATTTACCTGGTAGTGTTCACGGAGAAGCGTCATGCCGGCTTCAAAGCTTTCAGCAAAGTAATTTTGCTGATCTTCAAGGATCTCTATGACATCAAAGGTGTCATAGGCCTTGGTCTTGTAGCGCCCCGACCCCGGAATTATACCGAGAGGCTATGTAATTGGCACAGCCATCAAGGTATAACACAGAGATCGAGACTTGTGGAACAAACTGGCACATTGCATGACTCTACGACACAAAACATATAGCAACTCATATAATGAGAAGAATACAAATATTACACAACAAAAGGTCACAGACCAACAATTCATCAAGCGGAAGCGGGTAGTGTTGTCTAACAACAAGAAGCAAATATATGGCCTAAGAGGCCTACAATAAACATCACCCAAGCCAGATTGTTCCACGGTCCCAAGCTGCCACCTGGGAACCCCAGACTAGTAGTCGACGTCAACGAAGAACCCACCTAGCTGCTCGGTGTCGTCCTCCTCTGAAATACAAAAACATAGAGGCAGCAAAGAGAGACTGAGTACGATGTACTCGCAAGTTTAGTAGGGCGATATAGGCCCAATGACTGACGGAGGCTCTAAAGCTGTATATGTATTTCTTTTGCATAAAGCTAGTTTTAATAAACCGAACCATAAAGGACACATGGCATTCGTCTACTCAGAATACTTTTCAAAAGGGGGTAAGAAAGTAACATTGTCATCATCGGTTCTCATCGAACCCTTTTGTAACCAACCACACTCATCTTCACCAAGGCACCCCCTCGAATCACCCTCGAGGAAATGAACCTTTGTCACACGTTGGTTATGCAACCTTTAGCTGCCATATCAATTAGGTTAAGATTCTCTATGGTCTTATCGTCTATTCCCAAGTCGTCCATAACTGTGGAGACGGCTTTTCGAAAAGATTAACCCTGCAGGGGTGTACTAATTTACCCATCGGTACCGTCCGGCTCACCTAGTTGGCCCTCTTCCGGGGAAGGCCGGCGAGTGGGCGCGGTTAGACCTTTACATTGCATGAGACTATCCAAGAGTCATCTGTGGCCACAGGACAGGTTCAGTGCCTATTTCAGCACCCTGCCCCATCGCCACGCCCTAAACACCACCGTCCACAACATTCTTTTTCCACCCACCTACTCACACGCAAATGGAAAACCGAACTAGAGGACCCTTGGATACGCCCACACAACTTATTCGGTCAAAGGGGGTTCCATATGCCCCCACCTCCGGAAGCACGCTCAATCTTGGTTCAAGAGGTAAAGAACTCGCACCTAGGGGCTAGAGTGAGGCAAAACACCATCCCCGATGGCAACTCACCCAAGCCGTCTTAGCATTTTAATTAAGCATCACAATTATCCACCATGCCCGAATCATTCCATCAACATCAATAATTATGGAATTCAATAACGGACATAACTAGTATTTCAACTAAGCATTTCTAAGCATGGCTAGGCATAGAACCAACAATTACATTTGTATCCGGCCAACACATCAACACTAGGGTTCATAGGTAGGGATACATGTGATTGGCTCGGGGAAAACATGCAATCATAGGATTCTATATATTTTGCTCAAAAGAGACATTTGAATCGCATGCAATATTATGGTGGATAAAATAATTTGATAAAAACATAGGATGCTAGATGCCAAGAAGGTTAGGTTATCTCTTGCCTTGCTGCCCGGGCGTGAAGTACTGCTCGTCGGGGTAAGTAGAGAGACCCTCGGCTCCAGAATCTATCGATACACAAAAGAGAAACAAGAACACATAAATCACAAGAACACAAGGTGCAATACTCAATCACATGATGACATGTCCAATTTATGCAAGGATATCATTTTATAGAAGAGATAGCAAGATTAAATGGGGAGGCAAATAATTAGTGCAATTAATTGGAAACAACCCCATATTTATCTTAGTGGCCACATTCTTTATAAATTATCAAATTATTAGAGAAGTGGCTCAAATATGCATGAACATGACATGAATGGATAGGGTTCGTCATTCCGAAAAATTTGGTACTCTATTTGTAATTTTCGGAGCACCGCTGAATAAATGACAAATTAATTAAATAAAAGATTTAATTCATTTAATCAAATTATGAAAAACATCAAATAAGAATTTGTGATCATGATGTGATAAGTGCATGGTTTGATAGCATTTGACATGTTGATCACTTTGATATTTAGCTCATAATTTTTAGACAATTATTTAGTAAGTTATGAATTTTCCTAATTTGGGATTATTTAACCCATTTTAGGAATTCTTAAAATAACCAAAATAATAGAATTCCAAAGAAGGTTACAATAACTCCAAGTGGTAGCGTTTGTTTTTCTGAACACATTGGTATTTTATTTGTTGAATTTGGACCAAGATTTGAAAAGTTATGAATTATTTTAAATTTAAAAGAAAACTGCTTTTACTGTGCAGGCCGGCCCACAGGTCGGCCCAGGCTCCGGATGGCAATGGGGCCCCGAAACCCCCAAACCCGACGGGTACCCGCCTTAAATGGGGAGGGTTTGGTGAAAAGTTAGACCCGTCAGCTCTAATGGGGCGGGTTTGGGGGTGGCAAACCCGTACCCACAGCCCCACAGACCCGCTCTAAGCCCTAATCCTATCCTAATAATCCTATGCCTAACCACACGTCCACGAGATGTGGACCACACCACCCATAAATCACATGCACGCGATGGAATCTGGAGTCCTGGAGACAACGCACGCACACACGCGTCCATTTCGACCAAGCTCATCCCAATATCTCATCGTATTCTTCCCCGCATGCGCCAGCGTCGCTCCCATGGTGGGTACCCGTCGGGGACCCGAACCCGTCCGGGTCGCGGGTTTGGTAAAAGATGAGACCCGACAAATTAAATGGGGAGGGTATGGGGGGTGCGGACCCGGCCCCGAACCTGGCGGGTGCCATCCCTAGCCCAGGCCGGGGTGCAGGACGGGACAGAGGCAGAGCAGGCCGGCCTCAAAGCCGGCCCAGACCGGGGCCAGGCCGGGGCACGACCCGAACAGGCCGGCCTCGTGGCCAGCCCAGGCCGGTGCCAGACCGGGGCGGCATCGGAGCCAACCGGCCCTAAAGCCGGCCCAGGCCGGTTCCCCGGCCGGCGCGTCGGGCACGCGCGCGTGCGGTCAAAGCCACGACCGGCGCGTGCCGGCGCGGTGATCACGACGCGGTGCCGCACGTAGGCGTCGAACGAGAGCGCGAGGAGAAAAGTGCAGGGTGCAAGGGAGAACGGCGCGTCGAGGGCTACCTAAACGTGGCGGCGCCACCCCTCTGAGGTCACCGGAGCGGCCTAGCCGACGGCGATCCGCGGCGGAGAAACGGCGAGCGACGGCGCCCGAACGAGCTAGGGGGAGAGTTGAGCAAAAGGGGTGTCCTGGAGGATGGTGGCCTCACCCTGAGTGTGATGGTACGGTCGGAGAAGTCGGGGGCGGCCGGAATCGGAGCCGAGCGTGATCGGCGGCGGCGGTCGGCAGCGAGGAAGAACGGGACGGCGGCGGTGATTCGGGAGGCCCCGCGTCGATTCCTTCGACCCTGAGGTAGAGGAGGTTACGACGGAGGTGATGCACCTCACCGATCCACGGCACAGCCTCCCTAACGGCGGCGATTCGGTGGTCGTCGGCGGCGGCGACAGGGGGCTCGGGGTGGCCTAGGGTTTGCTTTCCTTGGACCGAAAGGGGAGGGGAAAAGGGAGGAGGGCGAATGGGGGAGCAGGTGGGCGTCCTCGTAAGGACCTTGACCACCCGAGAGAGGAGGCAGCGCGACATGGCGCCGGCCAGCCTGGAGGCATGGCGCCAGGACCATGGCCACGATGGCCACTGTGAGAGAGGAGAGAGAGAGAGGGCTGACAGGAGGGGTCCACACATCAGGGATTTGATCTTTTCCAGATTTCCTTTTTCTGATTTTTAAAGCAGCAAGGTTTAACTATTTAAAGGAGCTATTTAAGCAAGTTTGTAAATTCTGGGAGAATTCATGTGGGCTCCCTATGTCCTATGGAAACACCACAAAAATTATTGTCCCAAAAAAAATGTTTAGATTCACATTTATTTATATTGTGACAATTTTATCATGTTTGATAATTTGCAAAAGCATTTACTTGTAGCATTTAAGCATTTCAATAAATTATGAAAATATTTATGAAGGCTCATATTATAACAATGAAGCACCCCATAATTTTAGTTTGAATTTTTTGGAAACTTAACTTGGTTCCAACCATAGAAATTGAAAAGAACCAAATTGATTTCTCAAATTTTATTTAGTTGCTTGTTAATAAAATAGCCTCTGGCAACTATTTAGAAAAAAATATCCTTGAGTTTCCTTAACAATTTGGAGACTCAAGAATAATTGGTTTTACCAAAAAGAGTATTGTGTTTGGGTTGGAAATTTGGGAAGGGTTTTGCTCCCCTTTTTGTTGTTTTACAATTGTTGCCTTATTCAACTTAAGAAAATTTTAAATGGATGCCACGATGCAATGCAAACCAAAAGGTGAAAATTTGGCCCATATTTTATGGTACTAAACTGGGGCTGTTACAGGTCTGGTCCTGCTCATCATCCCGGATAGTTGTTCCTTTCTTCCGGGGAAACCGGGGTGCGTGCATGAACTCCGGCTTGATGCGCCCCTTGTCATCGAAGGCCTCCACTTTAATTGGAGGAAAGGTTGGGGCATGATTAGCCGGAGCTTCAGCCCTTGGAGAAATTTCAGCCGTCTTCCCCGTCATCTCCGTCCATTGGGTGGGAGGTATAATCCCGGCTCTCCCGAGAATTGGACTTGCCACCATGGTTCGGGGGGAGCCCTCCTCCACTGGAGTTGGCTTTGAAGCCGAAGGAGTTGGGGGAGGAACTGCTGGAGAGGCCTTCTTGCACGTGGCACACACCTTTACTTTCAAAGGAGCGCCCTTCTTTATCCTGCAAAGATAAAGGGGTAAGAATATAAGATCCGGCAATATTGTAGAGCAAAGAAGAGATGTTTTAAGCCGACTTACTTCCTGCTGCTGATGTTGAGCCCAGTGAGAGGATCGTCATCTTCAGATGACTTAATACCAATCGTGGTGGACTGGCTTTTCCTCTTCCGGTTCTCTGCGGCAGCCGAAGAAATGGAGATGGGCCGCGTGGGCGCCTTGCTGGATGAAGGTTTGCCAGCAGGACGAGCGGTGGAAACTCCGGGAATCTGACATATTGCATGTTAGTCCGACAAAAGCAAACCCGAGTCTCTCAAAGAATTGAACTTTGGTTCGACAAAGTACCTTTGGGGGAGGGTTGGTTGCCGTATACATCGGCAATGATTCTTCGTATTGCCGGCCTTCGCCAGGCCGGGATTTGATAAGCTTGTTGAAGCGAGCCTCAAAGAGGCTTTGCTCCAGGTCTTTTTTACTGATCCGCATGGGATCAGAGTCACCCGTGTACTCGCATAAAAGCGAGCACGATGTTGGAGCGGCCGGATCCGTCTCTTCATCTAGCAAATTATTGTGTCCTCCCCAGTTAGGGGAGGGGTGCCGGATGTAATGCCCCGGGGTTTTCCCCAAATTAGATTTTTGCTTGTTTTTGTTTTTGCATCATCATGACATCAGCATCATCGCATTGCATGTTTTTTTACTGCAAAAATTATTTTTATTAAACCCTATTTTATTTTTCTAAAATTGTCGGAAAATATTTTTATCGAGACAGTCGTCTCCGTTTTCTAAAATTAATTGCTAAATTTAATTTGCAAAATAAAAATGTTTTTGAGTTAGAGAGAGAGCAGCCCAGCTAGCTAGGCCCAAAAGCCCAGCAAGCAAACCCTAGACCAAACCCTAATCCTGCCCCTGGTCTTTTTCTGTTCCCACCCCCTGTCTTTTTGCAGCCGCCCTCCCCTCGTTTTTCCTTTTCGCGGATCAGTCCTTCCACCTTCCTTTTTTCTGTTTTCCTCCCTCCTCTCCCTTTTCTCTCTCTCTCTTTTTCTTTTTCTTCTTTTTTTTCTCACCTTATCTTCTTTCTTTTCCTGGCCACTCATCCTCCCCGCACGTTTCTTCCCCGCGCGTGCCTCGATCCCGAGCAGCCCCGCCTTCCGCCTCCGCGGCTTCCTCCCCGAGCTCGCCGTCCCCACCAGCTCTCCCCGCCGCGCGCCACTCCGGCCACGCCTGGCTGCCCCGCTCCCGCCGTTCTCCGTCACGCCCGCCTCCGTGCGAGCCTATCGCAGCTCGGCCCGCGCCGCCCCATCCTCGTTCACCTCGGCCAGAGGTCGCCATGGCCGGCCTCCCCGTCGACTTGCTCCCCTTCCCGCCGGCCTGCTCCTTCGGTCTAGCTGCTCCCTCTCCCCGGTCCACCGCCTCCCTCTCCCGCACCCCGCTCCTCTCACCTCTCCATGGCACCGGCCACCCCGCACCTCCACCTTCCCTCTCTCCCAAGCTCCCTCCGTTGCTCCTACTCCTCGCCGCTCCCCATCGCAGCAACCTCACCCCGCAGCTCCTCCCCGTCGCCCCTTGCTTCCCCCTGCTGCCATGGCCTGCGCCTCCCCCGAGCTCCACCTGTCCCGACCGCCTCGGCCCTCCTCCAGCTTGTGCCCGTGCTGTGCATGAGTTGCTGCTTCTGCGTGTTCCTTGCCCGTGCAGATCTTTGTCCGAGTCGTGTTCTTTGTCTCCGGCGCGTGCTACGTGTTCGATGTTTTGCCCACAAGGACCCGGCTTCTTTCCCGTTGCCGTGTCGTCCCGTGGACGTCTCCGTGCGTGCACGTTCCCTTCGTGGACCAGAGCCTCCCCGACGTGAGTTCCTTGTTTCCGTTCCCGATATGAAGCCGATGCCTCCGTGAAGCCGTTCCTCGATGGTTTCCCGATCCAGTTCCCGTTTCCGTTCCCCGTCGTGAAGCCGTTCCCGTCGTGAACCGGAGTTCCCCGTTCCCGTCGTGAAGCCTCCTCGACGCCAAGTTCTCCGTTTCCCCGTCCGTGAAGTCCGAAGACCGGAACCCGACAAGATCTCCGATTTCCGGACCCCGACGACCCCGAAGCCCGGAACGCCAAGGTCCGCAACGACGACGACCCGAGTACGACTACTTCCACGACGTTGACTACCTCGACTACTTTGACTCCGGATGAACGACTACTTCGACTATTTCGGCTACTTCGACTACATTGACCACTTCCTCTCCGAATCCGAAGATCCCCGAATCCGATGTGTGACCCCAACCCTAGCCCTATCTACCTATTTGCGTATCTTATAAACTCATGCATGCTTAATCAACATCGCACCTTTATCCATTTAGTCGAACTAAATCAATTTAATTATGGGATTTGTCCGGTGCATCTATATTGTGCACCGATCCCATCTAAAATGCTTTGCCATGTGTTAGGGAATAAAATTGAATCACCTTTAATTTGTCATGCATCCTGTCATCAACATGCCGCTTCTTTTGCCGTAGAGTAAAATGCATCTTTTCCGTTGCCCAGTGTTCGTTGCTTCTTCGGGAATAGGACGATGAGTTGATGTGAGTAACGACAGGTTCTGCTACCTCTACCGGATTGCAGGCAAGTGATACTCCCTTGATATCTTTGCTTGTTTTCTGTCTCTCACTCGTCCTATCTTTTGTTCCTTGCTAGCCTTATGTTGCGATGCTTGTGTCTCGATCCTATATGCATGTTTACCTTGCAGCCATGATATAGCCACACCTCCACATCCTATTACCCTGTTGCTTGTTTACCTTGTTGGCCTTGCGAGTCGTAGTGCATGCTTAGGTGCTTTGCTTCAGTCCTGTTATCTCTTTTTCTAGTTTGTTCTAATATGATAGCTAGGCTCAACTAAAATGGTAATCTTTAATTTCTGTTGCGATGGGAATAACTTAATAAAGATAAGGCACCGGCGGAAGGCCAATCGTGGTGATTTGTTCTGCTAGTGTCGCCTAGGACCCGAGTTCTTTTCCGCTGATCCAAGACTGAGCGCACTAACCACATGTGGGAGTTCTATGGGCCTCCCCGCAATCTATTACCAGATCCTCAAACCTGTCCAGGATGCCACAAGTAGTTCGGGTGTTTTGATAGAAGTTGCGGCATGAGCGTTAACCGCATGTGGAAGGAGGGGCAATCATATGAGTGTTCCCTCCCGAAGCCGTCCTCGCAACGGTTAGGCCCACCTCGAAGCTTCGGCCGGACTCTCAAGGTGGATCAGTCCTAGCTAGGTGGCTCCCTGGACTTGTTTGTAGAGAAGGGAAGTATTGCGTCGAAACCTCCACCGGTACACCTATAAGCGAGAGTTTCGATGCGTGTGGGTTCATTGGTGCATCCCTGCAGGGTTAAATCTTTTCGAAAAGCCGTGTCCGCGGTTATGGACGACTTGGTGAAATGCGCTGGCTAAAAAGATCATAGACAACTTGCACCTTATGATGATAATAACTTGACTAGTAAGATAGATTACTTGAATAATAACTCATAAAACTTGTCCACCGTGTGAGTGCCCGGACTTCTTCCTCGTGGGTTGAGGATACGAGGGAGTCGTTTTAGGGCGGGTTTGTTTGGTGAGTAGTATAGTTGGTTTCTTATGCGCTCTCTTACCTTGTCTCTGATAGACGAATGTTGTAGCGTGTCTCTATAAGTTGTTAGTGCTGCTTGCCGCCGCCTCAATCGCTAACCCTCTTCCCCCAGAATTCCAGCTTTGATATCTTGTGAGTATTACTTGCCAGTACTTCTACTAGTACTGACCCCTTCGGGGCTGCTATTCCAATGCAGCCAACAGGTTTGAAGTGTGACGACGTTAGCTTGGGAATCCCTCCGGCTTGGCCTGGGCAGGGATATGGTGCCTTCGTTTATCTTCAGGACTCTTAGTCCAATTTGTTTCTTGTCCGTAGCCGGACGCTACCCACTTCCGTTGTTATTTGGATCTTTGTATTGTATCTTTGCTCTTGACTCGGTGAGTCGTTGTTGTATATATGTTGTTTTGTGGGTTCCATCGAGAACTGTTGTAATGTTATCACAATTCCACCCGCATAACGTGCACGTTATGCCTGGTGGGCGTCCTTTAGGATCGCTATTATGCGGATTTGGTGGGAATCGCTCAAATCTGCATAGTACCGATCTTGGGGCGTTACACCGGAGGTCAGCTCTATGATCCTGGCCTTGATGGCGGCAAGCTCCGCCGGCATTCTTGCTGTCGGCTTCTTCTTCCATGAAGGGAGTTCTGTTGCGGCCCTATCTTCAAAAGGAGCAAGACCCTGCAGCCTGTTTGGAGGCGCTACATCCTTGCAATAGAAGAAGGTGGACGCCCACCCCTTAGACGAATCCACGATTGGCACTTGAGGGTACCAATCTATATCCCGGCGACAATTGAAGCTGATGGAGCCGGCAACCAGCAGTTCTTTCTGAATTGTCTGCCTCTTGACTCCGAAGCAGTACTGAAAGAAGTCTAACCTAGGAGCTAATCCTAAATAGCCTTCGAACAACGCTACGAAGCCGGATATGTAGAGGAGGCTGTTGGGGGTGATGTTATGAAGCTGGAGACCATAATGGTCCAGTATCTCGATCAAGAAAGCCGAAGGCGGCAAAGAGAACCCCCTAACGACGTGAGAAGAAAGAAGTACCCGTTCATCCTTGATTGGAGTAGGAGAAGGGTCGCCAAAGGCGGATCGCCAAGTCGGCACCGATTCTGAAGACGGAAGGATGGCCCCATCGGCCATCATTCCCGTCAGCTCGACGTCATCCACCACCGAGCAACCCCAGTTGTGGGTCGGGTTGTTGGCGGCGCCTTCGCCGTCGCCGGCTTCCTCCTCTTCTTCTTCCTCAGTGGCTCGGGCTTCTTCGGCCGTATCAGCGGCAGCTGCGGAAGCCGAAGCAACCGTAGCCGCAGCCTCGGCTGCGGCCTTGGCTAGGGCAACTTCATCGCGCCCGGAAGTTGCGGCGGAGGAGATGTTCGCCGGAGCTGAGGAAGGCGCAGCGGGAGCGGCGGATGGCTCAGGGCCGGCGGCGGCGGCCGCGGAAGCCGCACCCCCAATCGGAGGCAACGCGTCGACAACAGGGGAGCTAGGAGTGATGGACGCCATGGGCGGAGGAGAGAAAAACTCGAGCTCAGAGATGAGATCTGGAGAGGAGAGTGCTAGAGGTGCGAATGGTGCGGTGGCTGCGACGGGGGCGAGGCGACCGGTATTTATAGCGAAGCGCCGAGATACGTGCAACGGTCCGGAGCCGAGATTTTCGCCACGCGTCACGGGATCAAGCCGTTGGAGACGTTTCCTTCCCTCCGACACCTCGGTTCCAGCGCGGGAAAAACGGAATCTAGCTCCTACATTCAAAGATGCCACTCCACTCGCTCTGCCGGGTCTGACACATCCGTCAAATCGCTAGATGCGTGTCAATACGCGCTCAAGTGCTTTTCGACATGAAGAGCCGACACACCGAAATCGACAAAGCTGTTCGGCATGATTACAGGTTTCTGGGAATGCTCCAAGACTGACGATGGATGATGAATTTCCCGGACAACACATTGCGGGAATTTTGAAGCCAGTCGCTGAAGTACTTGAAGTTTTCCGGGGGCTACTGTTGGGGTTATGCCGAACAGGTACCCTCACGAAGAGGACTAATAGCCAGCGTACTAGGGTGGCCCATAGAGGTGGTAAGCCGAAATCCGGCTTACCGGGCGGCCCAGTACGATGAAGCGCAGGAGGCCCATCCGGCTAAGGGAAGGTTCCAGAAGCCGGCCTGCATTGCGGAAGACTTAGCCCACAAGGCAGGGCCCAAGCCGGATTAGAGTAGAACTCTGTGACTTAGTCGGTTAGGTTTCCTCCTGTAAGCCCTAGGTCCGGACGCCTTTATAAGCCGGCCTAAGGGACGCCTCAGGGCAAGCTCTAACACACCTTTCATTGTAATCGGCGTATATTGCCTTATAGTGAATTATAGCAGCACGTAGGGTTTCACCACCGTTGCGAGATCCGAAGCTGGGTAACTCCTTTGTCATCCCGTCGCCGGAATACCCCATGTCTCCTAAACCCCTCTCTCTACCTAGCTCGATGGCATCCCTGCCGTGGCTAGATTCGACAATACCACGACAGCCGGTATCAGATTATCGTCTACAAGAAGAGAAGTGTACCTTCAGTCCGGGTGTAGATGGTCACATTGTCGGTGCATCGCCGGCTAATCCAATTATCATAGATGATCACTATACCGAGTCATCAGGAGAAGGACGAATCTAGGAATCATGCGAGCAGAGTATTCAAAGCTACAACGTGCATCATCAAACTGTACAATCGCCCATTCAAGGACGAATGGAATTTGGTGCGGCACAAGCTAATGACCAGTTAGCGCGAACTGGACTTGACGGCAATCAAGAGGTGAATCGGCTGCCTCAAGCCGACTAATCCAAAGACGGACAGGTACACAATGAAGCTGGTGAGATCGAGTTTTCAACCAAAGACGTCTAACACTAGGGGGCAACCACAAAATCCGAAGACCGATAAGCACAGGAGGAGGAAGTCAAAAGTCACCTTCGCTCAATTATTGGATAAATATCAGAGGATAAGTGAAGCTAAAAGTGCTCATCAGCCAACTGGTGCAAAGGCATCGAAGTCACCCCCAGGGCGCAAGTCGGAAGACCGGGATTGGCGAAAGAAGAAGCTCGACGTGCCGACTCCACGTACTCCTTTCGGGCCGCCAATGCCGAAGTTGTCCATGCCTTCCCAAGCCGGCTTCTATTCATATCCATCAAGGGACAGGTATGACTCACGGGCACACCATCCGTCGTATACTAAATCACCTCGCCAATTTTACGCAGCTCCGAGAGGAACAAGCCGGCAAACACATGATAGAGACCGACTCAATGCCGAGTCGGCCCGGAGCTCATGGAGGAAGAAGGAGGTGGTGAAGAAAGTCTACCGAGTGAAGAAGGATGGTCGCAATTGCGTTTTTTCGGATTCGACTCCAAGTATCAAAAAGCCAGCCGAGTTGACGTTGGCTATTAAGGGCAAGGAAGTGAGGCGAGTTGCTTTCAAGGTCCCAAGGAGAAATTGTCAGTGCATAATGCAAAGTCACAGCCGGGATGCTTACGCGGCTTACCACATTGTCAGGAAAGACAGCTGAAGCGGCTTAGGGCCGACGAGCTGAAGAAGAGGAACATGGCGTGGGTTCCCAAGCGAAGCCCGCAAGTGAGTGACGTGGCAGTTCCTGTTGTGAAGCCGGCAGGAGTAAAGGAGGGCAAGCGTGGAGCCGGCAGAAGCCGTCAATATTCCTCTCATTATAGGAGAACTCAGATGACGCAACATCCATGTTCTTCAACCGTTCCATCAAAGTCGGCATCTAGAAATTTATCCCCAGCCGAAACGTCCAACTTGTTTCGGTTATTCACACTTTGGTGGACGGGTTCCTCTGGTCCTTTGAGATGAGGACGCATGGCCGATATTTGCATATCGTCCCGAGAATGCATTGTGTTGGCGAAGTCGACATCTGGCTAATGGTGTCTATCCTAGAAGCTGATGCTCAGTTTTGCCAATACTGGCAGGGCCGGCTTAATTATTGAGTCGGCTGCTAACAAGGATCTAGTGCGAGCTGGGTAGCCAGCTGGGAGGAATTTGTTTTTTCTTATCTGCAGGATCTGAATTGGACGATCAGGCAAGCTGCACCACGAGATGCATACATGAGGGAGCTTGTGCTATCAAGACGACGAAATTTTGAAGTGGCCCTACCCAGGTAGCAGCTAGTCTGAGCATATGGCCGATAAAAAAGATAATCGTCCTTAGCATACAAAGCCGATGGAGTGTTGACATCATGCTAACACCAAGACCCTAGGCAAATTATTTTCTGGCACGCAAGCTCTACCACAAAACAGGGGGGCATGTGTTCGCACCCATTTTTGGCACCTAGCCAGTTTGACCCTGGATGTTCTTGACCAAGGCGAGATGTACACAGAAAGGCGCCAAGACATGGACAAAGAAGAAGGAGACAAGCTATGTCCCAATCGGCAAGCTACAGGCTGCATGTCACCATGTCCTAGGACCCGGCATTTGGTCATCCAGGAGCCGGTCACCCAAGAAGCCGGCATTTTCCCAGGAGTCGGCCATTATACCGGCAGTCTCCCAGGAGCGGGTTATACCAGGGGGCGGCCATCGTCCATGAGCTGGCTTTGTCCAAGGAGTCGGCCAGCATTAAGGAGCCGGCATTTTCCCAGGAGTCAGCATCGTCCAGGAGCCGGCATTATCTAAGGAGCCGGGTTTGTCACGAGGGCTGCATTCATGTCCTAGGAGGGTCACACGCCAGCTTATCATTGGGCTGGCGGTGCCGAGTTCACAGCCTGCATACTGCCACAGGAAGGCGCCACTATCGTCCCAGAGGAGAAGCCGGCATGCTACCTGACACGTTGATGCCAAGACGTCGAGGTTTACCGGCTTATATCAAGCCGACGTCCCGTCATCAAGCCAGCGTGCCGCCAAGCCGGCATGTCATCATATCTCAGAGAGAAGGCGTTCCATCATGGAGCCGGGTCATGCTATAATCAGGCTCGTTAGCCGATTTAGATAGCTCAAGGACNGACCCGGCATTAGGACTCGGCATTGATCGTCCAAGACCCGGCCCGGCATTAGAGGACCAAGCTGGTATTCAAGGAGCCGGCCATCATCCGGGAGCCGGTCATTGCCCAGGAGTCGGCCACCATACAGAGGCCGGCCATCATCCAGGAGCTGACATTTTCCAAGGAGTCACCATCGGAGCCGACTTCATTCAAGGAGCCGGCATTTCATGTCCCAGCAGTAGCCACAAGCCGGCTTATCTTTGAGTCGGCATTGCCGAGTTCACAGCCTGCATTCGCTATGGAGCCGAGTCGTGCTCAAGGACCCGGGAAAGACAACCCGGCAAAACACCGCCGAGGAAAGGCGACATGCCGAGAAGGACCTTAACTCGTATTATGGCGCCATGAAGGATACCTCATATGGAGGAGTGCTTAACACGAAAGTTATGCGCGTCGTCTAGATCTACAACTATGCTTTTGGAGTCATCGCGATCCCGGGTTAAGGTGCAGCCTGCAGAGCCATGACAGAGAACGGCCGACTTAACTTATCACCTGCCAGATTTAGACCAGCAGATCAAGATGGACCCGGATAGCTATCAAGATGGCTTCGGATGGAAAAGTGATCATCGCGAGAGTTGTTCGCCTCATCTAGACGTACAAGTTTGGTCTTTGTGCCATATCCATCCGAGTTAATATGTGACTTTGGCGTCCACGGCAAGAAGCAGGACAGGAGGAGCTGCGAATCTGGACAGGAGTTCGACTTGGACTAGGACTAGGGTTTAGGACGTGGATTAATGTACTTTTCTTGTAAGGAAAGACTAGATGAGTCCTTTGCTTGTACGCCAAAGACCAGGCCACCTATATAAAGGTGCACGGCCGATTGAAAAGAACAACACCCAATCGACATATCAATCTATCATACTTTTCGTCTACCTTTACCCTTGTACCTATGCTTCTCGTTCCTCCGTAGTTAGCTAGCCATGCCGGCGATCTGCGAAGCCACGAGGCTCTAGGGGCGGTCAGGCCGACCTAGAGCAACCAATCGTCGCCGCGAGTCCTGACGGGGTCCCTCCCGGGCGAGCGGGGCGTCTGGTGTAAAAAGCGTCCGCCGGATGTCCTGCGTACCGCGCTTCCGGACGGATCTCCTTCGACGTGAGCTGCGGTGTATCACCCTCGGCGTCAAGGTACCCGGATCTTAGGTGTGGTTGATCAAACACCTTGGCGACTCTCGATTTGCGAGTGTGGGGCCCCGTTTAAAGCGCAACAGTGCTGTTAACCAAAAGAAACCGTGTCTGAAAGCTTTTGACACCAAGGATCTAGTGGATGCATGATGACCACAATCACCTGCATGAATCTCTTGCAGTATTTGCTTGCCCTCTTCTGGAGACACACACCTCTGGTAGACTCCAGTGACACTCCTTCTATATAACTCGCCATCAATGACTGTGTAGGACTTGCATCGCCTGATGAGTTGCTTTCGCTTGACTTCATCCTGTGGGAGCTCGCCCCTAAGGAGATATGCAAGATAGGGCTCTGTCCATGCTGGGATTGCCCGTACTGCTGCCACAAGTGCTGACTCTGGATCTGGGAAGGCTAACTCCTCCTCTGTGGGCAACTTGACTGATGGGTGGTGAAGCTCGTCCACAAATACATTTGGTGGTACTTTCTCTCGACGAGAGCCGAGTCGTGATAACGCATCTGCGGCCTCGTTCTTGTGTCTGTCAATATGCTCCACTTGATAACCAGAAAAAACCCGGCTATCTGTTCGACTGCTCTTCTATAAGCCGCCATGTTTGCATCCTTCGAGTCCCAGGTTCCAGACACTTGCTGAGCTACGAGATCCGAGTCTCCAAAGCACCTGATACGCTTGATGTTCATCTCCTTGGCCAAACGCAGGCCATGCAACAAAGCCTCATACTCTGCCATGTTGTTTGTACAATCAAAATGCAACTGAAGGACATATGCCAACTTATCTCCTTTTGGTGAAGTTAGAACCACGCCGGCTCCTGAGCCCTCTAGCTGTCTGGACCCGTCGAAGTGCATTGTCCAATACTTGGTGCAAGGTGAACTTGGTGAGGACGTGCAATCAGTCCAATCATTGACAAAGTCGACCAAAGCTTGAGATTTGATTGCTGTTCTGGGCTCATATGTGATATGATAGGGACCCAGCTCAATTGCCCACTTGGCGACTCGGCCTGTTGCATCTCTGTTGCGTATAATGTCTACTAGCGGTGCTGAACTCACCACCTTGATTGGATGCTCTTGAAAATAATGCTTGAGCTTCCTACTAGCAAGAAAAACTCCATAGACTAGCTTTTGCCATTGAGGGTACCTTTGCTTTGACTCTGTGAGGACTTCACTGATGTAATAAACAGGTCTCTGCACTGGATACTCCTTTCCTTCCTCTGATCGTTCCACCACTACTACTGCACTGACCACCCTCTCATTTGCAGCCACATACAATAGCATGGGCTCCTTATCTGTAGGAGCTGCAAGTACTGGTGCTGATGATAGGGTTTTCTTCAAGCCTTCAAAAGCATCGTCAGCTTCTTTGTCCCATATGAATTTGTCTGACTTCTTCAGGAGTCGGTAGAGAGGACCCGCCTTCTCCCCGAGTCTCGAGATGAATCTGCTGAGAGCTGCTACACAACCAGCGAGTTTCTGAACGTCCTTTAGACAAGTCGGCTTCTGCAGATTGTGAATAGCCTTGATTTTCTCTGGGTTTGCTTCAATGCCTCTCTCTGAAACAATGAAGCCTAGGAGTTTGCCTGCAGGGACTCCAAAAACACACTTGGTTGGATTGAGCTTCATCTTGTACTTGCGTAGGTTATCAAAGGTTTCTGTCAGGTCTGCTATCAGAGAGTCGGCTTTCTGAGACTTGACAACTACATCATCCACATAAGCATGAATATTCCTTCCAATCTGTTTTTTGAAACAATTCTGGATGCATCTCTGATATGTAGCTCCTGCGTTCTTGAGTCCAAAGGGCATTGTTGTGTAACAAAATGCTCCAAAGGGCGTAATGAAGGACGTCTTCAGCTCATCCTCTATGTTGAGTCTGATCTGGTGGTACCCTGAATAGGCATCCAAGAAACAAAGCAACTCTGACCCCGCTGTAGAGTCAATGATCTGGTCAATACGCGGCAGTGCAAACGGGTCCTTAGGGCAATGCTTGTTAAGGCCCGTGAAGTCGATGCACATACGCAACTCTCCTGTTTTCTTTGGTACTAACACTGGATTGGCCACCCACTCTGGGTGAAAGACTTCCTTGATGAACTCGGCTGCGAGGAGCCGAGCCACCTCTTCTCCTATGGCTTTCCTCCTGTCATCATGAAACTTGCGCAGACCCTGCTTAACTGGTCTTGCATTAGGGTTAACATGTAAGCTGTGCTCGGCGAGTTCTCTCGGGACTCCTGGCATGTCAGATGGCTTCCATGCAAAGACGTCCCGGTTCTCATGGATGAACTCGACGAGCGCGCTTTCCTATTTATCGAAAGAGGTGTGCCCCAATGGTGAACTGCTTGGAAGAATCACCAGGGGTAAAGTCGACTTGCTTTGTGTCCTGAGCTGACTTGAATTTCATCTTCTCCTCTGTGGCCGGCTTCTTAAGGACCGAGTTGTCCTCCGGGTCCACGTTTGCCTTGTAAAATTTCAGCTCCTCTTGAGCACAAGCTGTTTCAGCCATAGCTGCATCACCTAGTTCACACTCCAATGCCATCTGTCTGCTGCCATTAACTGTAATGACTCCTGCTGGACCTGGCATCTTGAGCTTCAAGTAAACATAGCATGGTCTGGCCATAAACTTAAAGTATGCTGGTCGACCAAAGAGAGCATGATATGGACTCTTAAGATCCACTACCTCAAAAGGCATAATCTCTGAACGAAAATTCTCCACTGTGCCAAAAGCAACCTCAAGATAAATCTTACCAATTGGCTTGGCTGACTTTCCTGGTACGATTCCATGAAAGACTGTCTCAGTGGGTATTAACTGCCTATCTTGCAGCTGCATCCTCTTGAATGTGTCATAATACAAGATGTTGATACTACTTCCACCATCCATAAGCACTTTGTTCAATGTATAGCCCCCAACTTGAGGTGCTACTACCAAGGCTAGCTGCCCTGGGTCGTCGACTCTTGGCGGATGATCTGCCCGACTCCATGTGATGGTTTGCTCTGACCACCTGAGCCATTGTGGTAGTGCCGGCTCCACTGCATTGACAGCTCTAACCTTTAATTTCTTGGAACGCCTGGACGTGCTTGTTGTGAAGACATGGTAACTGCCACGACTCGGGTTCTGTGGCCGAGTTGTGACATAATACTGCCCATTGTCATCGTGAAGCTGCTTCGGGTTCTGCTGGAACCCGCCCTGCTGGTTACCTCCTCCTTGAGGTTGGTTAGGGTTGTTGCCGACTCCTCCACCCTGGTTGCCGGGTCGTCCACCATCATTGTTTCCTCTATAACCATTGTTGTTGCCTCTGTTTCCTGGTCCTTGGAACCCGGCACGCTGCAAATCTACGCACTGTCCCAAGGTGTGACCACATCTGCCGTTTTTGGCGTGTTTAGGGCATGGAATCCTCAAGACCTCCTCTGTGCTTGGAGTACGGCCTTGGTATCCACGAGAATTATTGTCCTTGCGTCTGACCCCAGTGTTTGTGTTAGCCACTAGGTCAGAGTTATCTCCATATGGCCGCTTGTTACCACCTTGATTCTGATTTTGATTCTGGTTCTGATTCTGACCATTGCCACCATGTCCTTTAGTTCCTTCCTCCTGATCCTTTGTTTTGTCTGTGGCAGCATGCTTGTTAGCACCTGCCATGATCTCACCAATCGTAAGGGGAATACCTTGATTCAGGCTCTCCTTCATACGACCCAGCTTCCAGCTCAAGGGGTTGTAGCTGCAGTTCCTCTCCATTGCCATTAGCACTGAAATTGTTGGGAGTCCTTGCGATGAGTTGATGATCTCAGAGACCCGCTTCATCCAGTGCCTTGCAGACTCGCCCTTTCTCTGAACACATCTCTCTAAATCCTCTATAGTACTCAGCTTTTTGCATGTTCCCTGGAAGTTCTGTACAAAGGCCGACTTCAACTGCTCCCAAGAACTGATTGATCTAGGAGGCAAGTTACGCATCCATACTTTGGCTGCTCCCTCCATCATAAGATACATGAATTTGGCACACAGATTACCTGTGGCATTGCGAATACTCATTGCCATCTCGTATGTACCCAACCAAGAGGTCGGGTCCATATTGGGCTCATAATTGGGAACTTTACGCGGCTCCTTGAAGTCGCTGGGGAAAGACTCGGATCTGATGGCATCTGACAGGCACTCTGGTCCTGTTAGTGTGGGAGAGGTACCAGGAAAAGTCACCTCTGTGTGCACCCGGGTTGGCTGAGGCTGGTTATCTGCACCAGCTAGGGCTCTGTCCCTCTCAGCCTCCCGAGCCCTGGCCGCCTCCCTCTCTCGTCGCTGTCTTGCTTCATCAACCACCAACTGAGCTCGTGAGGCAGTTGGTATGTTTGCTCTATTTCTCTCTTGCTCACGGCGCCTTGCGCTTGTAGAATTGGCCGGGTGAGACTCGTCATGCCGACTCCTCGTACCCGAGTTGAACGGTGTTGAGTGCAGCCTGCTTGCATCTGGAAACGTTGGATAGAGAGCTTGCTGAGTCATTGCTGTCTTCAGCAGCTCAATAGCACGGCGGGTCTCCTGGCCCGCTGGTCCTTCTGGTATCTCGATATTCTCTAATCTCATTGTTGCCGCATGAACGTTGTCCATTGGGTTAGAGTAATGCCCCTCTGGAGTACGGAACCTGCCAGGTGGAGGTCCCATACCACCTGCTGATCCTCCTCCGACTCCTCCTTCAGGTGGCGGTCCGTTGGTACCATTGCCGCCGGGTCCTTCTGGTGGTGGTGGTGGTGGTGGTGTTGCTCCTCCCCCTGCGCCGCCTCCTGCAGCTGATGAGCTCCCTAGCCCGGCTCCTGCGCCTGGACCAGTAGGTGTGGTGAACAAAGCAGTAGGATTGACGTTGACTCCTCCACGCAGGCGACTCCTGGCTCTGCGATGCTGGATTGAGGTGAGTTCTTCCTGGCGACTCCGCACGACCTGGGCCTCAGACTGGACCCGGGCCCGCTCTTCCGCTAACCTGCGATTTGCCTCGTTGATCTCTGCTAGTTGCCTCTCCATCGCAGCACGCGCACTGGCTAACTCGGCCGCCCGCTCAGCTGCATTGCTTGCATTGATTTCCTTTGTTAACAGACTTGGATCAAACTGATTTCCGCCGTTTCCAGACATGTAGACTCTGACGACGCGAGCACGAACTGGCGACTCCTCGTAGTCCTCTTCCTCGATTCCGTACCCAAGCCGATCCTCAAACAAGGGCAAGATAGACTCTGAATCGGCGTCGTAACCTGGCTCCATACATGGCTCTGCCAGCGACTCCTCTTCATGGTTGACAGCAAGATGCTTCTCTGACTCGGCGATGATGCCGAGTTCTGATGTGCCGACCGACTCCTCTCCGTCGGACTCGACAACAACTGTTGGCTCTGATACAGATTCCGCCGAGTTCGCGCGAAGACCCGACGCGCAAACCATGCCGACGAACACGTTGATTCCTCCAAAGACAAGCTGATAACCCTCGTCGACTTCATGCATGTCCGAAGTCCAACCAGAGTCATCGATCTCTGTTTCTCCATGCTCATCAGTGTAGACTCGCCCGATGGCAAGTTTCTCCATGGCCCGGCGAGCAGCTCCCACGATCTCGACTCCTCGCATCTCCTGCCCCACGGTGGGCGCCAACTGTCGTGGGGTTGTCACGGCAAGTCCTTCCTCCAGGAAGGTGAGTTCGGGGGCCATCGATGCTTGAAGTACGTAGGAGAGATTAATCTCGCCTAGGGACACAGATTTACCCAGGTTCGGCCCCTCTTGGTAGAGGTAAAGACCTACTTCCTGCTTCTCTTTATTGCTCTAGATCTGATATCGATTACAGGGTTCCGGCTCCTCTCTGGGGAGTCGGCGACTATGGATTGCTTAGAACTTGTCGATCTAAGGTCCAGGACCCCGCTTATAAAGGCTGCCGGGTCCCTGGACTTACAGGTTACACCGAGTCACACTAGAACACGGAGTCCTACTCTACGTCTTGGTCTTCCAAGTTAAGGCTCCGGGTTGTACTTGGACTCCTTCCGGACGGGTCCTTTCTTCATCATGGGCCTTGGTCGGCTTGTCTCCAGCCCAGCCCATGTGACTTGATACGTGACTCGGCTTTGGCCTTCTTGGTCTTGGCGGGTCTACTTTCCGGGTCCATGGGCCTACCTATAAAGTATCCCCCCATCACCGATGGTAGCTCTTCGACCCATGCGCCAGCACCTCTCTCCAAGGGCGTGAGAAGGCGTTTCTTGAGAGCACTACTGACGAGCCCGTTTGCACGCTCGACTTGTCCGTTGGTTTGCGGGTGTGCGACGGAGGCAAAGTTGAGCTTTATCCCCAGCTCCTTGCAGTATGTCTGGACTTCGTCGGCGATGAAGTTGGACCCGTTGTCCGTGATGATGCTGTGGGGCACTCCGAAACGGAAGACAATGGACTTGACGAAATTTAGTGCTGCGGTTGCACCCGCGTTGGTGACCGGTTTGGCTTCGATCCATTTGGAGAATTTGTCTACTGCCACCAGAAGGAAAGTGTGTCCCCCGGGAGAAGATTTTCTCAGCGGGCCTACCATGTCGAGTCCCCATTGTGCGAAGGGCCATGCAATTGGTATCATGTTTAGCTCCGTTGCGGGGGCGTGCGGTTTGGTTGCAAACCGTTGACACCCAGCGCATCGGCGGACTATCTCCTTGGTGTCCTGCATGATGGATAACCAATAGAATCCTGCTCGTCGCGTTTTGGCTGCGAGTGCCCGACTACTCGCGTGATGTCCACATATACCTTCATGAATATCGAGTAGAATTTTCCTCCCTTCTTCTGGTTCAACACATCGCAGTAGTATCCCTGATGCGCTTTTCTTGTACAGCTCCCCCTTGACCGTGACGAATGCTTTGCTGCGCCGAGTGACTCGGCGGGCCTCGACTGGGTCCTCTGGTAACTCTTGGCGTAGCAGGTACGCTATGTATGGCTGAGTCCAGGAAGGTTCCACGAGGAAGACCTCATAAGAATTGGCTTCTGTTGGCTCGTTCTTTTGTTCGGCTGGTTGCTCGGAGCCGACGGCCGGGGCTGCTGCTGCCGGAGCGTCGGGGTCCTTGTACTCTATGGAATGTTTGCTTATCTGCTCAAGGAAGACTCCAGCGGGTACGGGTGCGTAGGTGGAGCCAATGTTGGCTAGCCTGTCAGCCTCCTCATTGCTTCCTCGCGCGATGTAACACAACTCGCACCCGTCGAAGCTCCCTTCCAGGGCATTGTAGAGGTCCCTGTAAGCTGCCATGTTGGCAGATATTGCGTCGCATTCCTTCATCGTCTGTTGGACTACGAGGTTCGAGTCCCCATAGATCACGAGTCTCGTTGCCCCGCAGGCCTTTGTCATCCGCATGCCGTGTAGTAGGCCCTCGTATTCTGCCTCGTTGTTGGATGCCTTCTTGAAATTCATCTGCAGTACATATTTTAGCTTGTCTCCTTTGGGTGAAATCAAGATAACCCCTGCTCCGGCTCCTTCGTGCCTCTTCGACCCGTCGAAATACATGATCCAGGAATTGGACAGGTCCGGGGGACCTGGAGTCTGAATCTCTGTCCATTCTGCGAGGAAATCTGCCAAGGCCTGGGACTTGAGTGCGTCTCTGGGTCGGTATGTGATGTCTCTGGGCGACAACTCGATTCCCCACTTTGCTACTCGACCTGTTGCCTCCGGGTTGTTGAGTATATCCGACAGGGGCGCATTTGTCAGCACCGTGACGGGGTGCTCGGAGAAGTAGTGCGTTAGCTTTCGCGCCGTCATGAATACTCCATATGCGAGTTTCTGGTAGTGCGGGTACCGTTGCTTTGACACCGAGAGTACCTCGCTGACGTAGTAGATTGGGCGCTGGACACCATGTATCTTTCCTTCTTCTGCTCGTTCGACTACGAGCGCCGTACTGACTACTTGTTTGGTTGCAGCCAGGTACAGGTATAGAGGTTCCCGTTCCTGGGGTGCCACCAGAACTGGTTTCGTTGACAATGTCTGCTTGAGTTCAGCAAATGCTTTGCGAGCCTCCTCTGTCCACTCGAAGTTGTCTGCTTTTTTCAGCAGCTGGTAGAATGGCAGGGCTTTTTCTCCTAATCTGCTGATAAATCTGCTCAAGGCTGCGACTCGCCCCGCTAGGCGCTGGACTCCCTTGAGGTTGGTTGTCTCCTCCATTGACAGGATTGATTGTATCTTTTCAGGGTTCGCCTCGATGCCCCTGGCGGATACGAGGAACCCGAGCAGTTGCCCGGCGGGTACCCCGAACACGCACTTCGTTGGGTTGATCTTGATGTGATACTTGTTGAGTGCTGCGAAGGTTTCGGCTATGTCGTCGAGGAGCGTGGCCTCATCTTTTGTCTTGATGACAATGTCGTCCACATATACTTGGACGTTTTTGCCGATCTGGTCCTTAAGGCAGGCTTGCATGCACCTTTGGTAAGTTGCACCCGCGTTTTTGAGACCAAAGGGCATCGTGGTGTAGCAGTATACACCATAGGGTGTGATGAATGCTGTCTTCTCTTCGTCTTCTTCCTTCATGCGGATCTGATTGTAGCCTGAGTAGGCGTCCAGGAAGGACAGACGAGCACATCCCGCGGTCGGTTCAATGATTTGATCGATGCGTGGGAGGGGAAAGTGGTCCTTGGGACAATGCTTGTTGAAAGCCGTGAAGTCTACACACATGCGTAGTACTTTCGAGTTCTTCTTCGGGACAAGGACGGGGTTTGCTACCCAGGTGGCTTGTTTTATTTCCCGGATAAACTTGGCTGCGAGGAGCCGGTTGATTTCTTCGCCAATGGCTCTGCGCTTCGGTTCTGCAAAACGCCGGAGGGACTGTTTGATAGGTCTGGCCTCAGGGCGTATCTCAAGTGCGTGCTCGGCGAGTTCTCTGGGGATGCCTGGCATGTCCGCAGGACACGAAGCGAATATTTCCCAGTGCTCACGGAGGAACTCGACGAGCGCGCTTTCCTATGCGGAGGGCAGATTGGCGGATATGATTGCTGTTTTGGTTGGATCTGTTGGGTGCACCTGATGGGTTCTCGTGTCGCTGCTTTTGTTGAACTCTCTGTCGGGTGCCGTTGACTGAGTTACGGGTGGAAGGTTGTAATCGGTCGAAGAGCTCAACTGTGAGAGTTCTTCGTGCATCCCGAACGACTCGGAGATCTTGCTAAAATCTCTGTCGCAGCTGTCCGACGTCCGGTAGTCTCCTCGAACGGTAATTGTGCCGTTTGGTCCTGGCATTTTGAGTAAAAGGTATGCGTAGTGTGGCACGGCCATGAACCTTGCGAATGTCGGGCGGCCCAGGATGGCGTGGTACTGTGAGGGCCAGTCGACGACTTCGAACTCGATTTTCTCTTTGCGGAAGTTTGCCGGGTCTCCGAAAACTACGTCCAGATGGATTTTTCCCAAGGGATATACAGCCTTCCCGGGTACTATTCCATGAAACGAAGTGTCAGAGTCTACAAGGCTAGCTGCGAGCGAGATCTTCATGCGGCGCAGTGTGCTGGCGTAGATGATGTTAATGCCGCTTCCGCCGTCCATGAAGACCTTACTCATGACGTACCCACCGATTTGGGCTCCGAGTACTAAGGCGGCGTGACCTGGTCGTGGCACCTGGGGTGGGTGGTCCTCTCTTGAGAATGTGATCCTGCACTCGGACCAATTGAGGTAGTCAGGAGTGGCTGGGGGTGCCGACACCGCTAGATTGACCTGTCGGGTTATCAACTTTTGGGTCCTGTTCGAGGGACGTCCCTTTTGTATCATTCCTACATGACCAACCGGGGCGGGGAAAAGTTCTGCCGCAGCCGGGGGTGGTAGTAATTGCTGAGGTGGTGGCACTCGCTGGATTACGGATGCCAGTTGTGGCGGGGGGAGTGGTAACGCCTCGGGTGCGTCTTGCACCATCACTCCCGGGATTGTTGAATACCCTTTGTTCTGCGCGGCTTGATGGATCCGCCTGTATGCCGCTAGTAACTTCTCAAACTTGCGGCATTCTTTCAGTTGATGACCTGAACTAATGTTGCCATGTTCATCCTTGTACGCGTGGAAAGGGCATGGACCTGTGAGCATTTGCTCTCCGTCCTGCTCGGGCTGTCGCTGCCGCCATTCTCTCCTGCGGCGATTCCCTTCTCGATCGTTGTGAAAACCTGCCGCTACCATTTCGGCTAGCTCATTCGGGTCGAAGTTGGGAAACTTCCTCTTTTTCCTAGGGTCGTAGCCGTGGCTTCGTCCCGAGTCTTACTGATAGTCATGATCATCGTGCCCCCTGGGCCGGTCGTTGCGCATGTAATCCTCACCGTTTGCCCAGTCATTAGCGACATCCATCAACTGGGCTACCGTCTTCGGCTTCCGTCGCCCTAGTTCTTCCTTGAGCTCTCGCCTTCGCAATCCTCGTGCAAAGGCGTCCACTGCGTTTTCCTCTGATATTTCTTCCACGGTGTTCTTCATTATTGTCCAGCGCTGGATATAGGAGCACAGTGACTCACTTGATCCTTGGATGCAGGTTCTGAGCTCTTCTGCCGTGGCCGGGCGCTTATATGTGCCTTGAAAGTTTTGGGTGAACGTGGTGACTAAGTCGTTCCAGGACCCGATGGTGTCTGCGGGTAGACTCTTAAGCCATGCACGTGCCGAACCCGTAAGCTGCAGTTGCAGGTACTGCATCGCCATGTTCCGTGTACCGCCTTGGCATTGTACCGCCGTGAGGTAATCTTCTATCCAGGTTTTCGGCTCCTGCAGTCCGTCGTACTTTGGAGTTTCCGATGTCAACTTGAACCCTGTTGGCATGCGGGACTCGCGTATGCGACGGATGAAACACTTGGCTCCACACGGCTCGTCTTCCTCTTCCTCCGGGTCTGGCGCTCTCCGGTTCTCCTTGCGCCTTTTGTGGTTCTGCTCGACTACCACACGCGGAGCCATGCTACGGTCCTCACCACGTGCTCGGCGGTTCCGGTCCACTGTTTCCTGCGCACGCCTATCACGTGCTGTCATTGTAGGGTGCTCCTGCCGAGGCTCGACGTGATGCCGAGGTGAGGCTTCTCGATGGCGTTCGCGTCTGGGCGGCGGGTGCTGTCGTTGGTTTAGATCAACGGTGAAGATACGGGACTATGTACGCGCGGGCATCGTCGATGTGGGTTAGTAGACGAACGACACGGGAGAAAGGATTTATACAGCTTCGGGACCCGGGAAACATCATCCGGTAATATCCCTACGTGCTGTTTGGGGCTAGGTTGTATTCCTCTCACGGTGGAAGTCGCCGATGAGGCGGCTCCTCTTGTCTAGATATGTCTAGATTTGTTGGGTCGTGTCCCGTCTATCTTGCTTGAGTTGGGTCTGTCTCGATCTGTCCTCTTGGTGCGCCTTGCCCCTCCTTATAAAGGTGGAGGAGGCCGGCTTACATATCGAGTCCTCTTAGGACTCGGCTATCTATTACAAGTTGCAAAGGTGAGTCCTCTTCCTATTCTAACTAGAGTCGGCCTGCTGGGCTTCCTCCTGATGGGCCACGTTAGTATTCCTTACGGGTACCCGTGTCCCATATCCACGACAGTAGCCCCCGAGCTTTCGGGTGACTCGTAGAGTCATGCGGAAGGTCTTGATTTGTTGAAGAAATGGGACACAGAGTCCGTGCCGGGTTTTTTGCCGGCTTGTAGATGTAGCGCTTTGCCGAGTTGTAGATGTCGATGATGTCGCGGAACTCGGCTTCAGCATTTGCCGGGTTGTCGATGTAGACTTTACCGGGTTGTCGATGTAGATGTTGCCGGGTTTGTCGTTGTCGGCTTTGCTTGCCGAGTCGTCGATGCCGGCTTCGCTTGCCGACTCGTTAATGCCGGCTTCTCCTGCCGACTTGTCAATGCCGGCTTCTTCTGCCGACTTGTCAATGCCGGCTTCTTCTGCTGACTTGTCGATGCCGGCTTCTCTTGCCGACTTGTGCTGAAGTGACTCGGAATTTTTCTCCGAGTCCTCTTGATGAGATGTATGACTTTGCTCGAATTTGTTTACACACATATATATGTAGCCCCCGAGTGCCGGGTCGTTTGCCTGCGACGACTCGGGACTCTTTGGTGTATAACTCCTTTTCTTGAGCTTTGAACGGTGTAGCCCCCGAGTGCCGGGTTGTTTGCCTGCAGCAACTCGGGACTCCTTTTGAGGTACCTGAAATAAATTTGCGTTTGTATTATACCGTTCGTGACGTATAAAAAGAATTAAACAAATATTACAACGATTTGATTTATTTGTGTTCAAGTGATTAATCGTCCGACTTGTCTAAGTAGGCTTTCGCGGCGACTTTTTTCATGCAATATGATTTGCTCTGTCGACAAAGGCCTCTGTGCTTCAGAGTCGATCTGGCTTTGTTCATACGCACTACTTGGTCTATTGCGTTTCGCATCTGACTTAGCAAAGAAACGAACGTCCATCTCCTGAGCCAGGATACCTATGTTTGGACCGCGCAACTGGCAGCTTGTCCTCTTTGGCAACCATAACTCAGAAGAATTAATAGACCCCGAGATTAACTCAAAGGTAGCAGATTTATTTTAATTTAACTAACTGGAAAAATAAAACATATGAAATTTAAATAAAAAGATGACTTAGCTGTTTTTTTTTTCATAGTTGATGACGCTTACGAGTCGACGGATCGCCGATCGACTCGTTGAAGTTGGCGTCGCAGGAGTCGTCCGAGTCCTGGTGACCCAGTCGCTAGCTCGCCTTGCTGTCCGAGTCCTCTCAACCACTGGTTTTCTTCTTCCGTCATGTTGATACACGTACGTGATCTGCCTTGCTTGCTTTTTTTTTCTTATAAAATCCTTGACCGCGTACGTCTTGAATGGTTGCACCAGCTTTGGGAAACAAAATTGTGTGTACGTGGTCGATACAGATGGTTCTCTTGGAATCTGAACAAAACGTGACCTTGTACGTATCCAATAATAGTACTCCTTTCCTTTTTCTTTGTTTTCTTGTAAAGATCTGTCGACTTGATTCCTGACCGGGTTCCTTTTTCTTCTTGGGACCTGCTCCAGCTAGATATCCCTCTTCTTCAACTCTTCCACGCGTAGTTTGATCAGGAGCCGGCTTGGAACTAGCCCGAGTAGGAACCTGACTCGGACAGTGGATCAGCGGAACGACGATTCGACGGAGCTCCTGCCGATCTTGCTTGGTGCGATTCAAATTGCAACACGTTTGTCGATCCGGTAGATTTGATCAACCGCACACGAGGACAATGTTGATGTCGAGCCTCCGCGGCCGCCACGTGGATGAAGATCTTGATGTGTCCGAGTTGCTTGATCGATGCGGTGATGAACTCACCGGCGTCGTTGTTGAAGATTGGACCCATCGAATTGTGAATCCACGCGCACTTAGCCCCACGGTGGGCGCCAAATGTCGTTGGTTTAGATCAACGGTGAAGATAAGGGACTATGTACGCGCGGGCATCGTCGATGTGGGTTAGTAGACGAACGACACGGGAGAAAGGATTTATACAGCTTCGGGACCCGGGAAACATCATCCGGTAATATCCCTACGTGCTGTTTGGGGCTAGGTTGTATTCCTCTCACGGTGGAAGTCGCCGATGAGGCGGCTCCTCTTGTCTATATATGTCTAGATTTGTTGGGTCGTGTCCCGTCTATCTTGCTTGAGTTGGGTCTGTCTCGATCTGTCCTCTTGGTGCGCCTTGCCCCTCCTTATAAAGGTGGAGGAGGCCGGCTTACATATCGAGTCCTCTTAGGACTCGGCTATCTATTACAAGTTGGAAAGGTGAGTCCTCTTCCTATTCTAACTAGAGTCGGCCTGCTGGGCTTCCTCCTGATGGGCCACGTTAGTATTCCTTACGGGTACCCGTGTCCCATATCCACGACAGGTGCGCTGGTTCTACTGCTGTTGCCGGTGACCCGGCAGCTTGCAACGCGGTTCCGAGCATGCCAACTCCTCGTATCATCTGCCTGTGCAGTTCTGCCCGCGGATCGTCGTCTTGAGGCTGCGTGGTGAGCAAATATGTCGCTAACGCCATGGCAGCATCTTGCGGTGTTTTGGGTAGCACACAGCCGTTTGCATCTACCGTGTTGAAGGAGGACTCGAGGCTTCGAGTCGCTTCCCGTCTAGATCCCTCGGGCATGTCGTCGAGTCTTGAACGATGGCGAGTGTGCCCCCGCTCCCTAGGGGTGTGCACTGAAGCAGAGGAGCGAAGAGATGACAATGCTGCCCTCTGCTCACTTGATTCTTGTGTGCGGCGTTGCCGGTCGTCAAGTTCTGCTCTTCGTCTCTTCAAGCGCTTGGCCTGGTCGTGGAGGAGGTGATGGTAAACCATCAGCTCTTCCCTCGTTGCGTCGGGTCCGAGCGGGGTTGCGTCTTGCACAGCTGCCTTTATCCTGGCCATTGCGGCCTCGCCGATTGTGATGGTTTCTCGGGGATCCTGTGATCCTTGCGAGTCACCGGTCCTCTCGCTAATCATGCAGACTTGGATAGGGTGGGTTGTGGCGGTTTGCGTCGAATCGAGGGAACGGTTTTTGCTCTGGACGTGTTCGTCAGCGTCGGGTTCGACGGGACTAGTGACGTCCTCAGGGTAAACAGCATCGTCGAGATAGAGCGACGAGCACTCGGACCCAGCTGTTTCCAGGGGGTCGTCGATGGAACCGCTTGGCGAGTACTCTAGGAAGGGAGTTGGCGATGAAGATCTGGACTCAGCCATTTCCGGGGAGTCGCTGGTGTAGCCGCCCGAAGGGTGTTCTGGAGGCGAGCTCGGCGGTGGAGATGAATCCGTCGTCGCTGCTCGAACGGCGTCAGGTAAATGAAGGATACCGTGCCGATCTGCTAGGAGTCGCACGATTCCAAACGTCAGGGAGACGCTACTCCGCAGGGAATCGAAGATCGCCTGCGCCTCCTGCGCGTGCGGGGTGAAGCAGAGGGAACCGAAGTAGATCGGGTCCTCCAACCCTGCGGGATCATGGATTGTCGGTGAAGGGGCCGCAGATGCCTGGATTCCCACATCGAGGGTTCCCACAGACGGCGCCAACTGTCGAGGGATCAACTCGGCAGTGTCCCTCCTTGAGGGACTTGGGTTTATGGAGAACTTCATGACGTGGGTGACACCGACGGCTAACAAGGAACGCAGGAAATCGCCGGGGTTTGGATCCCCGGTGAGGTAAACGATCTGTATTCTCTTGCTGGTTTGTGTTACAATGTCGCCGTAAGGGCTTATGGTGGTGATGCGATATAGGGTCCCTCTACCCGGCGGCTCCTCCCAGCCTTTATAGTAGGCTGGGTCTCGGGTATCCGTATCCGGGTAGGTTTACAAGGTCTAGAGCGTAACCCTAACCCTAATCCGGCCCAACAAGGGACCTCGCGCTGCCCTTTACATGGGCCTGGGCCTTCTTCCAGACGTGGTTGCTGATGAGTCCTTTCAAGTAATGGTTACCAGGTACCCGACAGGTGGGACCCGATGATCATAACCATGTCAACTACCATCTAGCTATTACCATGGACCCATGGTCGAAGGTGGGACTACTCACAAATCATCCCGGAGGAAGGCATGGTGATGAAGAGCCCTCCGGGATCGATCTCCCCTCCGGCAGAGTGCCGGGGTCTGCTTCAGAATCACCCCCGAACTAGGGTTTGAGATGACGGCGCGTCGGGATGACTTCTCTGGAAAATAATGGCCGCCCTGACGTTTTTAGGTTTAATGTGAATTTATAGGCGTCGGAGGGGGCCAAGGGGGTGCCCCACGGGCAGGGGCGGGTCCCACCCGCGGGTGGACCCCAGGCCGTGGCAGCAGGCCGCCGCTGGCCTGTGGGTGGCCCCCAGGGCTGCCCTTTGGTATCCTATTGCCTTCCGTCGAGTAAAAATTCCCCGTAAATTTCCAGCCAATTCCGACAATATTCCCAGAAGTAAATTTTCTGAAATACAAAAACAGCAAAAACAGGAAACTGGCACTAGACATCTTGTCAATAGGTTAGTCCAACAAAATGCATAAAAATGATTAATATGATAATAAAAACATGTGACAACATCAGAAAACTAGCATGGATCAATCAAAAATTATACATACGTTTGACACGTATCGGCATCCCCAAGCTTAACTCCTACTCGTCCTCGAGTAGGTAAGTGATAACAAAATAATTTTTGATGAGACATGCAACCAACACAATCGTGATGAAGATAGTAATGTAAAGCATAGGATGTGAATGAAGTGATACAAAACAATTGTCTATAGTTGATAGCAAGAAAGCAATGAATAACCAAGTTGAATCATTCAAGCAAAACCTTTCATAAGTAGTACGGTAAAGACATGAAAGCAATGTGATCCACATATTTGATTAATTCATAAAGGTAATAGTTCCATAACAAAAGTGTTTGAGAATCAAAACAAAGAAGATGTAAGCTTTAGCAAAAAGCTTCAACTTCCAACGGTAAAGTCAATATAAAGATTCATGTTTAATCTGACGATGCAATATGATCAATGATACCCAGGGTCAATGCTAGATGTTTGCTTTGGTGGAGATAAAAGGAAGATGAAAACTGACTCAACATTAAAAGTAAAAGAAAGACCCTTCGCAGAGGGAAGCAGGGATTAGTCATGTGCTAGAGCTTTTTATTTTTATGAAACAGAAGTAAAATAATTTTGAGACATGTATGCTTTCTTCAACGACTTCACAACAGAGACAAGCAAGGCTTTTAGACTTGTGAGAGCAGCTGGTTTTTAGAGGAGCGAGTACGCTCCTCTTTCTCCTTGGTTTCACCACTGTCCAATGTTTAGAGCTGATTTCTCAGATTTTCATTGCGCGGAGGAGAATGGTGAGTTTTATTTATATTTTTGCTTAAGCTGCTCTCGGGTTGATTCAAGTGAAGACGTAATCCATCGACACCGGGTGAAAGGAGGGAAATGACCTTGCTCGTCACGAGTTATATCTAGCTCTCCACTGCTCCCTCATGAGCTTAAAAACTGAGGCACAAAAAGAGAGTATTTTGAATTTTTAAAGATAGCACATGACAAATTTACTTGAATGGCAAGAAATACCATGCATAGGTAGATATGGTGGACTCAGCTGGCAAGATAGTTTGACTTTGGGATTTGGATGCACGAGTGAACCATACACTCAGTACGAATTTTTAGGCTTAGCAAAGAAGGTATTTGAAGCAAACATCTAACATTAACCGGTAACAGAGTAACATAAGACATAAGTCAATCATAACCATAAAAGCTCCACACCGTCTCCCTTGTTGAGCAAACAATTCTTTTGATGCAAAGATTAGCTTAATGAATTAGCAACTACAAAACACCATACAGTTTCAAGCTATTAACAGTATTTCTTTACTAATCAATTCCACTCAAATAACCAGCAAGTTTAAGCATTCATCATAATATCTCAAAACAAATGAGAAGTATCAAGTATCCACACAATGATCTACAATACTATGCAGGCTTTCGTTTCATTCCACTATCGCATGAATAGCATTTTGTCACTTTGACAATTCAAGGAATTTATCAATAACAATTATCCAACAAATATAAATGAAGGACAAGAGAGTTTAACAACTACTACTAGCAGCTCTAAATAAGATAAAAGCTAAAAGCGAGAGCTTACTAGCAAACAAACAGTAGCTAAGAATACTCAATAAAATATAAGCGAAGCACAGGAGTATTCAAACGAAAAAGCAGAGTGTGTCTCTCTCCCACACAAACAAAGCAAGGATACAACAAGCATATGACCAGCAAACAAACAAACAAAACTGAAAGTAAAAAGACGCTCCAAGTATAGCACATAATATGTAAAGTGATAAAAACATAGTTCAACGAAGACGACCTCATGATAGTCGATGAAGAAGGGGGGATGCCTTGGGCATCCCCAAGCTTTGACACTTGATGGTTCTTGATATTCAGAGGGGGTGCCATGGGGGAATCCCCAAGCTTGAGCTCTGATCCATCTTCAATTTCTTCATTATCCTCTCCTTTGGAAATTAAAAACGCCCTTCACACAAAACTTCTCATAAACTGATTAGAGGGTTAGTGCTCATAAATTAAAAATGCACATGTGTTCAACTCAAGACAAATTGCAAACAACTTTATTAGGCATTAGCTACTATTCACTAAGCCTCAATGTGGCACTCCACCCCAAGAGTATCACATTTGACGATAGTAAAGAGACGAATACAAAATAAAAGCAGAATCTGTCAAATTCTGAACAGTCTGTAAAGATCAAATTGTTCGAGGCACTTCTGTAGCTCAAATCAGAAAACTAAAAACTAACTAAAGATAGATAAAAGTATCAGGCTTGCTGTATAAAACTTTCAGAAAAAGATAAAATTCAGAGATTTTTCTGATTTTCGAACAGTGAAGGACAGAAATCTGTTTCTGGACAGCAAAACATCACCTCACACTTTCAATGCATTAGAGGCTAAACTTGGCACAAAAAACCAAAAGAAAAAGATACAATGAAGTTGCTACAGAATCAACAACTTCAAGACTCAAGAAAAGTAAAAAGCAAACTGAAAGTAAAAGATGGGTTGGCCTCCCAACAAGCGCTTTTTTTAAAGCCTTTTAGCTAGGCACAATGCCAAATATCAAGTTTTTTCGGAGGCCTTTGCAATATCAAGAGCATAGCTTGACCTTATGATTGATTCAAAATGAAGCTTTTTTCTATTTCTAGGTAAGTGTTCCATCCCTCTTCTAAGGGGGAACTAAAATCTTATATTTCCCTCTTTCATATCAATAATAGCACCAACGGTTCTCAAAAACGGTCTCCCCAAAATAATAGGAGAAGAAGCATTACACTCAATGTCCATAACAATAAAATCAACGGGAACATAGTTATCATTAACAACAATAAGGACATCATCAACTCTACCCAAAGGTTTCTTTTTAGAAGAATCAGCAAGATGCACAATTAAATAGCACTCTTCCAAAGGATTTAAATTGAGCATATCGTAGAAACTTTTAGGCATAACAGAAACACTAGCACCAAGATCACACAAAGCATTGAAATCAAAGTCATTTATTCTCACCATAATAGTGGGTTCCCATCCATCTTCTAATTTTATAGGAATAGAAGTTTCTAGCTTAAGCTTTTCTTCCCTAGCCTTGATAAGAGCATCGGTAATATATTTGGTGAAGGCAATATTTAATTTACTAGCATCCGGTGACTTAGCAAGTTTTTGTAGGAACTTTATGACTTCAGTACGATTGCAATTATCAAAATCAATTTCATCATCTTTAATTAGGCTAGGAGGTTCCTCATTAGTTGTTTGTATAGTATAAACTTTAACAGTTTTCCTATTCATTTCAGCAATTCTAGCTTCTTCTTTCTCTCTAGCCCATCTAACTTTCAAGCGAGCCATCATCCTTTCATTCTCATTAATTTGAATAGAAATAGCATTTAAAGATTCAGTAGGCTTGTCTAAAGAGGAGTGGTTCTAATTTTTTAAATTTCAACATCATGAGCAAGATCTTCTACTTTAGAGACAAGTCTATCCAATTTTTCAAGTTTCTCTTGATCCTTTTTAAGAAAGATAGGAGTTTTATCATTAACAAATTTAGGATCAGTGGAGCACTCATATCTATTCAAATTTTATAATCTCCATCAATATTAATCGAAGCAACAGGAGTATTGACAGTTTTAAAGACAGCAAAAGCATCAGTTTCAGCAGGAGCAACCAATTCGGGTTTAGCAGCCATTCTGTTAATCAAAGTAGCTTGAGTTTGGGACATATTTGAGATGCAAGCTTCAGTATTAAAAAGCCTTGATTGAAGTTTAGAATTTTCTTTATTTAACTCTCCTAGTTGATCATTTATACTTTTCAATATAAAGAAATTCTCATTCATTTGCCTAGAGAAGATTTTGTTTTGCTCATATTGTTCATGCATGAACTTTTTGGTAGACTTCTCTATTTCATTTAGTCTATTATTACTAATTTCATGATTATAGGAATTACCATAAGAATTTCCATAAGAGTTGCAATTATTGGAAGGATAAGGCTTATAGTTGTTACTACCAAAATTATTTTGATAAGCATTATTGTTGAAATTACTTCTATTAAGAAAATTAACATCAACTTGATCCTTTTCTTGGGCAATTAATGAAGCAAGTGGTACATTATTAGGATCAATAGGGGACTGATTGGTAGCAAGCATTGACATAATCATATCAACCTTATCACTCAAAGAGGAAATTATCCTTGTACCTTCTTACCACTTGGAGCTCTTTCGGTATGCCATTGTGAATAATTTGTCATCATCTCATCCAAGAGTTTATTTGCTGCACCTAATGTTGTGGACATAAAGGTGCCTCCCGCGGCCGAGTCCAAGAGGTTCCTTGAAGAAAAATTCAAACCTGCATAAAAAGTTTGGATAACCATCCACATAGTTAATCTATGCGTGGGACAATTTATAACCATAAATTTAATTATCTCTCAAGCTTGAGCAACATTTTCATTATCAAATTGTCTAAAGTTCATAATGTTACTCCTCAATTGTATGATTTTAGCAGGTGGATATATTTCCAATAAAACCATCTTTGCATTTAATCAAAGAATCAATGCTATTTCTAGGCAAAGACAATAACCATTCTTTTGCTCTCCCTCTCAAAGAGAAAGGGAAAAGCTTCAGTTTTATGATGTCACTTTCTACCTCTTTATACTTTTGCATATCACATAACTCAACAAAGTTATTTAAATGAGAGGCGGCATCATCAGTACTAGCACCAGAAAATTGCTCTTTCATAACAAGATTTAGCAAGGCAGGCTTAATTTCATAAGATTCCGCTTTAGTAGCGGGTGGAGCAATTGGAGAGCACATGAAATCATTGTTATTAGTGCTAGTAAAGTCACACAACTTAGTGTTTTCAGTGGAAGACATAATGATAAGATAAAATAACAAGACAGGAATAAAGACTACTGTTATAGGAGACTAATGGATAGAGTATAAAGAGCATAAGTTAGAATGCTTACGTTATGAATCATCTCAAGGGCTCTGAGGGCTACTTGCTCCTCATCCTTTAGTTTGGCGGCTTGATCATTAAGCTCTATGGCCTCAATGTAGGCCTCATTGAAAGATTTGTTGTCAGATATCCGGAGCCGGCTGTAGTCAGTTGAAGATTTTGCTGGTTCAGTATTTAGCCGAGAAGTGGGAGCCGCCTTTTCCTGACTCGGAGGCACTTGAACAGTAGTAGTTGGAGTTCCACCCCCAGATGAGGATGGGATCACCACAGGAGTATCCAACCGAGTCTTTGGAACGGACTCGGAACAGGGGGAGTCCCAGTAGCCGTTACACCAGCAGATGTGGGAGTCGTAGGAGCTGTCTTTGTACTCGTCGTCTGAGAAGTCGACAGCGGTACGATCCTCGGCCGGAAGTCACATCGTCCATGCCTGGTAGCTTGGAGACTTTGGCGCAGGGCCGGGCTCTGAGACAGGACAGATTGAAAGTCAGGTATGGATTAAAGATAAGTACAGATGACATACTAGTAAAAACCAAGGAGAAAGGTCATACCCAACATTTGTCTCAAGATCCAAAGCTTCTTGAGAGTCAGAAGAGAAGATTGACATTCCGGACACATAGGAGTCAGCCTTCTCAGGAGGAGAGGTCGACTTCCTCTGATGTGATACAGGTAGAGGAGGAGGAGACTCTGCAGGGCCACTTGAGCGCAGTTTCCTTTTCTTGGCAGCAAGGACTTGCGCAGGAATTTCTTCGGGCTCGCTGGAGGAGCTGCTAGATTTGCGGACTCGTGAGGCAGGTACCTTAGGCACAGCAGCCCGGGACCCATTTTTTGGAACTGGAGGAGTCGGGGAGCGACTCTTGGCATCTGATGACTCCTCAGATGGAGTGGTTTGGGCTCCTGCAGGGCTCGATTCGGTATGCTCCTTGTCGGCATACTGTGCTTCAGAGGAGGACCCCTCCTCAACGACATTGACAGTGGGAGCCTCAGGTGAGGACTCCTCATCTTCATTTTCATCACCAGCAGCAGTAGCCTCTTTAGAGGACTCCTCGCTGGCTTCTTCTTCTTCAACAATCTCTGCAGCAGCAGAGGTGCTCCCTTTGCCCTTGTCAGTTTCAAGGGCCGACTTCCAGAAGGAGTCGGTAAGCTGCAGAGAGGAAACAGAAAGTTTGAGTTAGCAAATTGAGATAATGCAAGCAAGCAAGAAGGAAAGACAGTCAAAGTACTTACAGCAGGAGCTGGGCAGGTGGAGCAAAAAGGCTGGAGCCCAAAGTGGGCCTGGTCCTTCACCATCTTTCCGGTCAGCTTCTTGATCAATCGACCAAGTTCAGGACCGTCAGATAACTTAGCAGTCATCCTAAGATCATCAGTGACACACCTGGTATACGAGCAGATGAGCCGGGTCCTAGGACTCAGCGGTTGAATTTTCCAGGTGGTCCAGCAGCGGACAAGATCCATGTTTTCCAGGTCATGAGAGAGGAGGGCCCGGATCCTAAGGATCAATGACTCGACTTTGGGCCGGGCGGCCTCTGAGCACCTGGCTTTCATAGCAGGAGTCACCTCCAGTCGGCTTTCAGAGAATTGGGGGAGTTTAGGTTCATCCTCGGGAGAGGTGTCTTTGCAATAAAAGAAGGACTTTTGCCAGTCCTTGATGCGGTTTGGAAAAACTGGTTTGGGGAAGACAGAATTTAGGCGACGCTGGAGAGCTACAGCGCCGCATTGTAAGAGAGGTCCACCGGAGGTTTCAGGTTGGGGGTTGCAATAGAACAACTCGAGCCATAGATCTAAGTCAGGTTTGATCTGGAGGTAATCCTCACAGAGAACAACAAAATTGGAGAGGGTAAGGACAGAGTTTGGAGCGAGGTCATGAATGCGCAGCTTGTAGAATTCGAGGAGCTGGCGGAAGAACAAGTTACCGGGGGGCGTGAAACCGCGGAAGAGGTGCTCCGCAAAGATGACGACCTCGCCCTTCGCCGGAGAAGGCACCGATTCATCCCCAGGAGCTCGTGCCTTGACGCTTGATGGAAGAAGGCCCGCGAGGCGATGTGATTTTAGCTGCTCTGCCGTGATGGTTGAACCGCCCCAATCGGCGGAGATAGATCTCTTCGAGGAAGGTGCGGCGGCGGCGGCGGCGGCCTCGGCGGCAATGTCGACGATCCTGCTTCCAGAAGGGGCCTTGGCCTTGGAGGTGCCCTTGGTGGGGCGCTTGGGGGCCATGGCGTACGTGCGGTGCAAGAGGGAGCGCTGCGCGGGAAAGGAACGAGTGTAGGAGAGATGGAAAGTTTGGGGAATGAAAGGCTTGGTGACGATTCGGTTCTCACCTTTTGGTATTTATGATAGGGTAAAAACCCTAGAGGTTTACAGTGGGGGCCCACGGTAAAATCGTGGGCAACGGTTGGACAGTTAGCAGTTAAATTAACAGAGGTGGAAGAAGGGCCGGCTCGCTCCAGGAAGCCGAGTCCCATGACTTAAAGAGTTGAAAGTTGACAGAGTGGTGCACAGGAATAGCCACAGACTCGGCCGAGTGCTATAAAGAGCTAGAGCGGTGGGACTTGTGCGAAAGGACAGGACAGACTCATTTTATATATGTATATTATGTTTTTATGCAGGAATTCATCTTGGAGCTAACAGCAAGCGACTTTGAAGCCATTGGCTCAGGTGGAAGGAGTCGACCCAGAGAGTCGAACCAGCAAGTCAGAGGAAGCCGCCAAGCTGTGCCCAAGATAAATTCGGGGGCTACTGATGGGGGGATACTTTACAGGTAGGCCCATGGACCCGGAAAGTAGACCCGCCAAGACCAAGAAGGCCAAAGCCGAGTCACATATCAAGTCGCATGGGCTGGGCTGGAGACAAGCCGACCAAGGCCCATGATGAAGAAAGGACCCGTCCGGAAGGAGTCCAAGTACAACCCGGAGTCTAAACTTGGAAGACCAAGACGTAGAGTAGGACTCCGTGTTCTAGTATGACTCGGTGTAAAGTGTAAGTCCAGAGACCCGGCAGCCTTTATAAGCGGGGTCCTGGACCTTAGATCGAGAGGCAATTTAGAGGCTCTAAGTTCAACCAGTAGAGATAAGCTTCAACCGAGAGAGAAACCCTAGCCACCAGAGAGAAGTCGCCGGCTCCTAAATTGTGGGAGCCGGGTCCTTGTAATCGAGATACATCAAGAGCAATAACATAGAAGCAGGAAGTAGGTCTTTACCTCGAATCAGAGGGGCCGAACCTGGGTAAATCCTTGTTCCTTGGCGAGATTAACCGTTCCAGCGTACTTCAGTCATCAATGGCCCCAGAACTCATCTTCCCTAAGGAAGAACTTGCCGTGACAACCCCACGACAACTACACTAATTTTTTTGGGTTTTAAAATTTTGCAATAAGAAAAATAAGCTAACGAGAAATAAAACAAGCAAGACAAAAAAAAGTAAATTGATTGAGAGTATGAGACTCCCCTTTCTGTAGCTCCAAGATCCCTGGCAACGGCGCCAGAAAAGAGCCTGATTGCTACTGATGAAGAGTTGGGTGGTGCCCCAAGCGAAGGCAGAGATGTAGCAAGCAGCAGTTTTCCCTCGATAACGAACCGAGGTTTATCGAACCAGCAGGACCTTGAAATCAACAACAAAGTGAACGTTGAAGATCTCTGGCGCTTAATCTTCAACAGATGTGGACCTGCACACACTCAACCAAAATACTTTGCCCCCAACGGCGGAAAGGTTGTCAATCTTTCCGGTCTCGCAGAAAACAAAGCGGTTAATTGTATGATGAAATAGATGAAATATGAAAATGGACCAGTGGAGTAATGATGATGAAAAGCGATGAATAAAGGTTGAAATCAATGTAAAAAGATGGACCGGGGGGCATGGGTTCACTAGTGGAGTCTCTCAAGTAAATAGAACAATCATATGATGGGTAAACAAATTACAGCTGGGCAATTGACAAGATTATAACACAAACTTAATCTAGCTATGACAAAGAGAACATGATAATATTTAAGTAGGCATCACGACAATGAACAAAAACCGTTGAGTCCAACTGCATCGTTGTCTAAAAAGTCCACAGTGGGATCGCTATCCAGCTTGTCACCCATCGGTATTAAGTTGCAAGCAACAGACATTTGCATTAAGTAAAGCGCATGAAGTGAGCAATACTAATATCAAAAGAGACATTAACACCACTGTTTTACCCTTCGTAGCAACAGCACACCCTCGCCCTTAGACGTTTCTGTCACTCGTGCCCAGGAACAAAAGGGGGCATGAACCCACTATCTAGCATAAATACCCTCTTTTGGAGATACACACAATCACTTGGCCAAAGTAACTACGCACATTGGAGAGCATGTAAGAACATAAATCAACATATAAGAATCATGCACAATCTGATCATAACTTTATAATCCATCGGATCCTAGCAAACACATCACATAGCATTACAATAATCGATCTTGATCATGTTAGGCAGCTCACAAGATCATAAGACATGAAGCACAAGTGAGAGAGACTACCATCTTGCTACTGCCATGGACTCACGAATCATCCCAGAGGAAGACATGGCGATGAAGAGCCCTCCGAGATCGATCTCCCCTCCGGCAGAGTGTCGGGGTCTGCTTCAGAATCACCCCCGAACTAGGGTTTGAGATGACGGCGCGCCGGGATGACTTCTCTGTAAAATAATGGCCGCCCCGACGTTTTTAGGTTTAATGTGAATTTATAGGCGTTGGAGGGGACCAAGGGGGTGCCCCACGGGTAGGGGCGGGTCCCACCCACGGGTGGACCCCGTGTCGTGGCAGCAGGCCGCCCCTTGCCTGTGGGTGGCCCCCAGGGCTGCCCTATGGTGTCCTGGTGCCTTCCGTCGAGTAAAAATTTCCCATAAAGTTTCAGCCAATTCCGAGAATATTTCCAGAAGTAAATTTTCTGAAATACAAAAACAGCAAAAACAGGAAACTGGCACTAGGCATTTTGTCAATAGGTTAGTCCAACAAAACGCATAAAAATGATTAATATGATAATAAAAACATGTGACAACATCACAAAACTAGCATGGATCAATCAAAAATTATAGATACGCCTGACACGTATCAATGATCTACAAGATTAAGCAGCACTTTTCACACTTCCTACATGATAATTTCCATTTAACCAAATACCAATCAACTTATTTAAAATAAAACTAAAAGGGTGAAAGCACAAGAGAATGCTTCCTAACTACAATAGCTAACAGCTCTGAACAAGAGATGCTTGAAAACAAGAACTAGAAGGAAAAATAACAAAAGCTAAACACTCAACTCATATAAGTGAAGAACTTTACGAAAAAAGCAGAGCGTGTCTCTCTCCCAAACAAGCATGCATGGATCCAATTTATTGCAAAGACCAGAGAACAAAACACAAACAAACTGAACTGACGCTCCAAGAATAGCACATAATGTGCAAAGGAATAAAAATATAGTACCATGAGAAACCGATGATTGTCGATGAAGAAGGGGATGCCTTGGGCATCCCCAAGCTTAGACGCTTGTGACTTCTTGAATATTTCAGAGGAGGGTTGCTGCTGTATTAAAATAAGTTGGGTGGTTCCCCAAGCGAAGGCGAAATTGCAGCTAGTAGCGGTTTTCCCTCGTTTAACGACCCGAGGTTTATCGAACCAGTAGGACTTTGAAATCAACAACGAGGTGAATGTTGAAGATCTCTGGCGCTTGACCTTCAACAGACATGGACCTACACACACTCAACCAAAATACTTTGCACCCAACGGCGGAAAGGTTGTCAATCTTTTTGGTCTCGCAGAAAACAAAGCGGTTAATTGTATGATGAAATAGATGAAATATGAAAAGTGACCAGAGGAGTAATGATGATTAAAAGCAAGTAAATGAGGTTGTAAACAATGTAAAAAAGATGGACCGGGGGCCATGGGTTCACTAGTGGAGTCTCTCAAGTAAATAAAATATGCATGTGATGGGTGAACGAATTACAGCTAGGCAATTGACAAGATCATGACACAAACCCAATTTAGCTATGACAAAAAGGGCATGATAAGATTTATGGAGGCATCATGACAAGGAACAAAGACCGTTGAGTCCAACTGCGTCTTTTTCTAAAAAGTCCACCATGGGATCGCTATCCAGCCTATCACCCAACGGTATTAAGATGCAAGACAATTGTATTAAGTAAAGTGCATGAAGTAAGCAATACTAATATCAAAAGAGACGTTAACACCGCTGTTTTACCCTTAGTAGCAACAGCACACCCTCGCCCTTAGACGTTTCTGTCACTCGTGCCCAGGAACAAAAGGGGGGCATGAACCCACTATCTAGCATAAATACCCTCTCTTGGAGATAAACACAATCACTTGGCCAAAGTAACTACGCACATCGGAGAGCAAGCAAGAACATAAATTACTCCTATAAGAATCATACACAATCTGAACATAACTTCATAATCCATCGGATCCCAGCAAACACATCACATAGCATTACAATAATCGATCTTGATCATGTTAGGCAGCTCACAAGATCATAAGACATGAAGCACAAGAGAGAGAGACTACCAACTAGCTACTGCCATGGACCCGTAGTCCAAGGTGAGACTACTCACAAATCATCCCGGAGGAAGGCATGACGATGAAGAGCCCTCTGGGATCGATCTCCCCTCCGGCAGAGTGCCGGGATCAGCTTCAGATTGGACCCCGAATTAGGGTTTTCGGTGACGGCGCGTCGGGGTCGAGTTTCTGGAAAATAATGCCCGCCCCGACGTTTTTAGGGTAAAAGGCAATTTATAGGCGTCGGAGGGCGTCGAGGCGAGGTCCCAGGGGCAGGGGCGGGCCCCACCCGCGGGTCCACCTTGACCCGCGGCAGGGGGGCGCACCTACCCTGTGGGCCTCCCCTCCAGCTCTCCTTTGGTCTGGTACTTCGTCGTGGCAAATAAAAATTCTCCATAAATTTCCAGCGCGATCCGAGAATATTTCTAGAAGGAAATTTCTGAAACAAAAAGACAGCAAAAACAGGGAACTGGCACTGGCATCTTGTCAATAGGTTAGTCCGAAAAAATGCATAAAAATGATATAATTGACGGTAAAAAACATGTGACAATGTCACAAAACTAGCATGGATCACTCAAAATTATAGATACGTTTGAGACGTATCAGCATCCCCAAGCTTAACTTCTACTCGTCCTCGAGTAGGTAAGTAATAACAAATAATTTTTGATGAGACATGCAACAAACACAATCTTGATCAAGATAGTAATGCAAAACAAAGGATGTGAATGAAGAGATACAAAACAATTGTCTATAATTGATAGCAAGAAAGCAATGAATAAACAAGTTGAATCATCCAAGTAAAACCTTTCATAAATAGGATGTCAAAGACATGAAAACAATGTGATCAACATATTTGACTAATTCACAAGGATAATAATTCCATGACAAAAGTGTTTGAGAATCAACACAAAGTAAGATGTAAGCATTAGCAAAGAGCTTCAACTTCCAACGGCTTATCTTATAGATAAAGTCAATATAAAGATTTATGTTTAATCTTGATAATGTAATATGCTCAACGATACCCAGGGTCAATGCTAGATGTTTGCTTTTTGTGGAGATAGAAGGAGAAGGAAAAAACTGACTCAACATTAAAAGTAAAAGAAAGGCCCTTCGCAAAGGGAAACAGGGATTAGTCATGTGCTAGAGCTTTTTGGTTTTTAAAACAGAAGTAAAATGATTTTGAGGTATGCATGCTTTCGTCAACGGCTTCATAACAGAGAAGCTATCTAGTCCCTCATGACAAGCAAGGTTTTTAGACTTGTGAGAGCAGCTGGTTCTTAGAAGAGCGAGTACGCTCTTCTTTCTCCTTGGTTTCACCACTGTCCAATGTTTGGGCTGATTTCTCAGATTTGCATTGCGCGGAGGAGAATTGTGAGTTATATTTATATTTTGCTTAAGCTGCTCTCGGGTTGATTCAAGTGAAGATGTAATCCATCAATACCGGGTGAAAGGGGGGAAATGACCTCGCTCGTCACAAGTTATATCTAGCTCTCTACTGCTCCCTCATGAGCTTAAAAACAGAGGCACAAAGAAGAAGTATTTTGAATTTTTTTAAAGGTAGCACATGACAAATTTACTTGGAATGGTAGGAAATACCATGCATATGTAGATATGGTGGACTCAGCTGGCAAGAAAAGTTTGGCTTTGGGGATTGGAGGCACGAGTGAACCATACACTCAGTACGAATTTTTAGGCTTAGCAAAAAGGGTGTTTGAAGCAAACATCTAACAATAACCGGTAACAGAACAACATAAGACATTTACCGGTCATAACCATAAAAACTCTACACCGTCTCCCTTGTTGACCAAACAATTCTTTTGATGGAAAGATTAGCACTATGAATTAACAACTGTGAAAAACCACACAATTTCAAGCTTTCAACCATATTTCTTTACTAATCAATTCCACTCAAATAACCAGCAAGTTTAAGCATTCAACTTAACATATCAAAACAATTGAGAAGCATCAAGTATCCACACCATGATCTACAAAACTATGCAGGCTTTTCCTTTTATTCTATCATCACACAAACAGCATTTTGTCGCATTGACAATTCAAGCAATTTTTCAACAACAACTCTCCAACAAGTATAAGTGAAGAACAAGAGAGTTTAACTTAACAACTGGCAGCTCTAAACCATATAAAAGCTAAAAGCGAGAGCTTACTAGAAAACAGACAGTAGCTAAGAATACTCAAAAAGATATAAGCGAAGCAAAGGAGTATTCTAACGAAAAAGCGGAGCGTGTCTCTCTCCCACACAAATAAAGCTAGGATCCAACAAAGATATTACCATCAAACAAACAAACAAAACTGAAAGTAAAAAATATGCTCCAAGCATAGCACACAATATGTAAAGTGATAAAAACGAAGTTCAACGAAGACGACCTTATGATAGTCGATGAAGATGAGGGTATGCCTTGGGCATCCCCAAGATTTGACTCTTGATAGTTCTTGATATTCAGAAGGGGGTGCCATGGGGGCATCCCCAAGCTTGAGCTCTGATCTATCCTCGATTTCTTCATATTCCTCCCCTTTGGAACTTAAAAACTCCCTTCACACAAAATTTCTTATAATTTGATTAGAGGGTTAGTGCTCATAAATTAAAATGCACATGTGTTCAACTCATGACAAATTGCAAACAACTTCATTGGGCATTAGCTACTGTTTACTAAGCCTCAATGTGGCACTCCACCCCTAGAGTATCACATATGATGATGGTAAAGAGACAAATGCAAAATAAAAGCAGAATCTGTCAAAATCTGAACAGTCTGTAAAGATCGAATTTTTCGAGGCACTTCTGCAGCTCAAATCACAAAACTTAAAACTAACGAAAGATACATAAAACATCAGGATTTCGTTAAAAAATTATCAGAAAAAGATAAACTCTGGAGATTTTAGGATTTTCGTGCAACAGGCGCACAGAATCTGTTTTTGGACAGCAACACAATACCTCGCACTTTCAATGCATTAGAGGCTAAACTTGGCACAAAAAACCAAAAGAAAAAGATACAATGAAGTTGCTACAGAGGTAATAACTTCATGACTCAGGAAAATCAAAAAGCAAACTGAAAATAAAAGATGGGTTGCCTCCCAACAAGTGCTTTTCTTTAACGCCTTTTAGCTAGGCGCAATGCCAAATATCAAGTTTTTTCGGGATCAAAGGCATCATCGTTCTTATCAAATTCATGAATTGTGGAACTTGGAAAAGGACCTCCAGCAATACTATTAGTACTAACAATTGGTGGAGCAAAATTAGTTTTACCCACTATGGCTCCTCCCTTAAAATCCTTCGAAATTTGAGCTTCCTTCACCATCCTCAACTCCTCTTTTCCTGCAAATGATGTATTAATTTTAGTATTATTCTTTGGAACAAATATAAATTTAGGTACTTTGGGGGCCGAAGCCTCTCTCTTTTTAAATTTAGATTGAGAAAAGTGTGCTCCCAAGGTATCAATTACTTCCCCCAATTTATCAATTCGATTAATAGCTCTTGTAGCTTCAAGGGACTTAATACTTTTAGCAATGTATTTTAGGCACCCATCAAGCTTGTTAATACCATCAAGAATTCCCTTATCTATTTCTCTTATCATATCCACACTTGGTACATTATCTTCTATAACTTCTATCCTTTGCATGACATGTTCTAAAGTGATTTCAATTTTACGATCATTAGTTGGTGGAATCCCCACAAGACCCTCTATAACATTAAAAGCTTCCAAAGCATTAATTCCTAGCAAGTTTCCACCTGTGATAGTATCTAGGACATACCTATACCAACTTGTAATGCCAATATAAAAATTTCTAAGGAGAACAGTGGCCAATGGTTTTTTAGCGGATCTATGACGAGCATCATTAATTCTGTACCAAGCATCTTTCAAACTCTCCCCACCTCTTTGTTTGAAGGTGAGGACTTCGGACTCGGGTGTCTCAACAAGAGGAAAAGAACTAGTCATCATGATAAGATAAAATAACAAGACAGGAATAAAGACTACACTAATATTTTTTTTGGGGTTTTAAAATTTTGAAACAGGAAAATAAACTAAATGAGATATAAAGCAAGCAAGACAAAAACAAAGTAAAGAGATTGAGAGTATGAGACTCCCCTTGCTGTAGCTCCAAAGTCCCCGGCAACGGCGCCAGAAAAGAGCTTGCCGCTGTATTAAAATAAGTTGGGTGGTGCCCCAAGCGAAGGCGGAATTACAGCTAATAGCAGTTTTCCCTCGTTTAACGAACCGAGGTTTATCGAACCAGTAGGACTTTGAAATCAACAACGAGGTGAATGTTGAAGATATCTGGCGCTTGACCTTCAATAGACCTGGACATGCACACACTCAACCAAAATACTTTGCCCGCAACGGCGGAAAGGTTGTCAATCTTTCCGGTCTTGCAGAAAACAAAGTGATTAATTGTATGATGAAATAGATGAAATATGAAAAGTGACCAGAGGAGTAATGATGATTAAAAGCAAGTAAATGAGGTTGTAAACAATGTAAAAAAGATGGACTGGGGGCCATGCAGGGGCGGAGCTCAGTAGGCTCACCTGGGTGCACAGGACACCAGGTGAAAACCAAAATTCTCACAAATCAGCTTATTTCCACCGTGTGTGCACCCCTGAGCCAAAGACTTGTGCACCCGTCCAGGTTGTGCACCCTGAAGTTGTTTGCTCTAGCTCCGCCCCTGGGGCCATGGGTTCACTAGTGGAGTCTCTCAAGTAAATAAAATATGCATGTGATGGGTGAACGAATTACAGCTAGGCAATTGACAAGATCATGACACAAACCCAATTTAGCTATGACAAAAAGGACATGATAATATTTATGGAGGCATCACGATAAGGAACAAAGACCGTTGAGTCCAACTGCGTCTTTGTCTAAAAAGTCCACCGTGGGATCGCTATCCAGCTTGTCAGCCAACGGTATTAAGTTGCAAGCAACAGACAATTGCATTAAATAAAGTGCATGAAGTAAGCAATACTAATATCAAAAGAGACATTAACACCGCTGTTTTACCCTTAGTAGCAACAACACACCCTCGCCCTTAGACGTTTCTGTCACTCGTGCCCAGGAACAAAAGGGGGGCATGAACCCACTATCTAGCATAAATACCCTCTCTTGGAGATACACACAATCACTTGGCCAAAGTAACTACGCACATCGGAGAGCATGCAAGAACATAAATTACTCCTATAAGAATCATGCACAATCTGAACATAACTTCATAATCCATCGGATCCCAGGAAACACATCACATAGCATTACAATAATCGATCTTGATCATGTTAGGCAGCTCACAAAATCATAAGACATGAAGCACAAGAGAGAGAGACTACCAACTAGCTACTGCCATGGACCCGTAGTCCAAGGTGAGACTACTCACAAATCATCCTGGAGGAAGGCATGACGATGAAGAGCCCTCCGGGATTGATCTCCCTCCGGCAGAGTGCCGGGATCAGCTTTAGATTGGACCCCAAACTAGGGTTTTCGGCGACGGCGCGTCGGGGTCGAGTTTCTGGAAAATAATGGCCGCCCCGATGTTTTAGGTCAGATAGCAATTTATAGGCGTCGGAGGGCGTCGAGGCGAGCTCCCAGGGGCAGGGGTGGGCCCCACCCGCGGGTGACCCCCAGGCCGCAGCAGGGGGCGCCTCTGCCCTGTGGGCCTCCTCTCCGGCTCTCCTTCGGACTGGTACTTCGTCGTGGCAAATAAAAATTCCCCGTAAATTTCCAGCGCGATCCGAGAATATTTCCAGAAGTAAATTTCTGAAACAAAAAGACAGCAAAAAACAGGGAACTGGCACTGGGCATCTTGTCAATAGGTTAGTCCGACAAAATGCATAAAAATGATATAATTGACAGTAAAAACATGTGACAATATCACAAAACTAGCATGAATCACTCAAAAATTATAGATACGTTTGAGACGTATCAAGGGTCCATGGAGATCCTCCCCAAGATTAGACTTTTAACCCTTCTTGATCTTCCTTCATCACCTTGCACTTGGATACTTGAAAACTTCCTTCACGCAAAACTTATAGCAACTTCATTAGAGGGGTTAGTCCACAATAATAATATCTTCCTTCAGTTTCAAAGCACATATAATGAACTTATTTTTTTAAAACATTAGCTACTATCACAAAGGTCTAAGTAAAGTTCTAGCTTTGAAAGGAACTTCACTTTGTTCGTGAAAGAAGCAATGCAAAACTAAGGACAGAATCTGTCAAAAACAGAACAGACTGTAAAGATGAATTTTTTTCGGGGCACTTCTGGACCTGAAATCAGAAAACTTAAAACTAGAGAAAGGTAGACAAAACCCTGATTCTTTCTGTCAAAAATTTGCAACCACAGATGACGTTCTGTGATTTTTTGGATTTTCGGACAGTGAAGAACAAAAATCTGTTTCTGGACAGCAAACTCACCAATTAGTCTTACTCTCTTTAGATTCTATTCTTGTCACCAAAAACCAAAACAAAAGGATACAAGGGAGTTGTTACAGAAGTAATATCACCCAAACTCAAAGAAACCAAAAAGAAACAGAAGGTAAAAATAAAATGAGTTGCCTCCCATAAGCGCTTTTTTTAACGCCTTTTAGCTAGGCAAAAGGGCAAATTCAAGTTTTATCAAGATCAAAATCATCAAGGATATCTTCAGAGGAAGAACTACCCATACTAAGAGAATTCTTTGTTTATTCTTTGACTTCAACATCTCAAAAACAGGATTTAAAATTTAGCCTCTTCTATGTTTGATTCATTCAGAAGTTCTTCAATGATAATAGGGAGAACTCAGCTTGTTATCTTGTTCGGTTTCGGTTCGGAAACCTTGGGGAAATAAGTAAATTTAGGTCCCCTTCCTGCTGGAACTTCCTTCTTTTTAATTTTGAGAGATGAAAAAGTTGCACCTACAGCATCCATAATTTCTTCCAATTTACTAATTCTCAAATTTTGATCATCCTTACCTTTATTGGTCTCAAGATTGTTAATTCTTCTATTTATATGTTTTAAGGATCCCTCAATATTTCTACTACTATGAATTAGTTTTTTTATCTATTTCCGTTGTCCAATTAATGCTTGGCAAATTTTTCTCTAAGAAGTCCAGCCTTTCCATGACATGTTCCATGTGGCTTCAGTTTTAGGTTCATTATAGGTGGGGTCCCGACCAAACTTTCAATGATGTTGCAAGCCTCAACCTAGGGAGTGCCTAGGAAATTTGCACCTGTTAAAGTGTCTAGGACATACCTATACCAATTGTGATTCCACATAAAAATTTCTAAGAAGAATAGTATCTGAATATTTCTTTGTGGAACGGTGTTGAGAATCACTAATCATATACCAAGCATCTTTCAAACTTTATCCCCCCCCCCTTTGTTTAAAAGTACGAACTTCAACTTCAGGAGACAGAGAAAAAGGAGTAGAACTAGTCATGATAACAATGTAAAACCGAATTAAAAAAAGGTGCTGGAATTTTTAATTTTTTTTGTGTTTTTCAGTTTTAGAGCAAACGAAAGGCAAAACAAGACTAACAAAAAATACACTAGGCAAGACAATAACAAAGTAAAGTGAAAGGATGTGTGAAACTCCCCGATCTGAAGCTTCCAAGTCCCGGCAACGTCGCAGAAAAAGAGCTTGATGCCTACTACACGCTTCTATTCTTATAGACTTGCTGGGCCTCCAAGCGCAGAGGTTTGTAGGACAATGGCAATTTTCCCTTAAGTGAGTAACCCAAGGTTTATCGAATCCACGGGAGGTAGAGGTCAAAGATATCGCTCTCAAGCAACCCTACCAATTAAGATACAAGAAGTCTCTTGTGTCCCCAACATAGCTAATACAATTGTCAGTGTATAGGTGCACTAGTTCGGCGAAGAGATATTAAAATATGGGTAATATGGATGGTAAAACAAGGTTTTGTAATTCTGTAATAAAAATGGCAGCAAGCAAACACGTGACAAGAGTGACTAAAACGGTTGTATCAATGCTTGGAAACAAGGCCTAGGCTTCATACTTTCACTAGTGACTACTCTCAACATCATTAACATAATTAAACACATGATAGTTCCCACAAAAATACATGCATGGTAGACGTTACTCGGAGATAATTCTT